>CAJQZJ010013540.1:3898994-3933767 GCA_907164525.1 Lophiomys imhausi
AATTTTATTTTCATATATTTAATATATGTGTAGGAATTTTTTTATTAGTTTTCTATATCTGCTACAGCAAACTCTCTCAAAGTGTCCGAGTCAGAACAATGGAATGTTTTCTTTTAGTTTATAGAGAATGAAGTTTAAAGTCAAGGACATTTTAATATTAAGATAAGTTCCTTCCAACGGTTCTAGAGATGTTTGCTTCTTTGCTCTTCCCATGTCTGCTCATTGGCAGTGACTCTGTTCCTGGCTTTCAGACATCATATCTCCTGTCTCTGCCTTCTTCTCCCCATGATCATCTTCCTTCTTTGTGTACCTTTGATCTGATAAGATCTAAGGCTCAACTTAATGCCACTTCAAGACTCCATTTTAGCTTCTTGACATCAACATAGACCTCATTTCCCCCAAAGTTCTCATTAACAGTAATTGCAGGTAAGGAATTTTATATACGATAATCCCACACATAGCACAGAAGATTGGAAAATGGATACTTATTTCATATATACAGATTTGTTTAGTGTTAAGCAAACAGCAGACATTCCTTCCCACCAAACAAAACAAACAAACAGAAAATAAACAAACAAAAACACAGAAATCAAGTCTCCCAGTTGAGGTTTTATTGCAATTGACTGAAAATGAATATTATGTTATCAGTGTGTCTTGTACCATAATTCACCTCTGAGGTGTTACAGAATCTGCTCAGGACCAGTGATATCCTTTGTGAAGTTAAATGACTGTCGCAACGCAAGCTAGTTCTTTAGGCAAAGTTATGATAGTCTACATTATTTAAGAGAGGGAAAGAAGGAGGCAGGCATATCTGTGTTGGCTTCAGCATATGTTTTTTTTCCCTCTAGCCAAAGAATATGTAATATAGGAGACTGGAAAAAACTCATTTCCCTTTTATGATTGAACAAGTCATAAATTGAGATTTGAAACTTTCTTGGTATTTCCTGGAGAGTCATTCCCTGTCAATTTCAATTAATCATAATTGGCAAAATCAGCAATCTTTCTGAGAGAAAATCCTTGTGATATATTTTCTCCATGGTCAAGGTAACAGCTAATTAATCATCCACTTTCTTCATTTTGGGACTCTACAGCATAAGGTGTGTGCACTAACCTGTGTAGGGTAGGGAGAGCTTCTGCAATCCTGTGTTAACCTAGTTTCTCAAGCAAAGTTTAATGCGGAATGAGAGCAGGGGAGTGAATCAGGTTACTCCTGCACAATCATTAGTTAGATATTGCAGTTACTGAAGCATCATTATTAAAATTCTCTTTCTCCATAATGCTTGGTTTTCGGGGTACAATAAAAAAATCAGAGCCAAGAGAAGACACATTGCACTTGTCAGATGACTCCATTATGTTACTGTGAAAGATTGCCAGATATGTAGGATATGATAATTAGCAAAGATCAAGGTGGAAGCCAATATCATGAATTAAAAATACTTGCAAGTGTTCTTGGGTGCTACAGCATTTCTTAAAACTGAAGATGATATTCCTGATCAATGTTAATAAATAAATAAACAATAAATAAATAAATAAACAAACAAACAAATAAATAAATAAATAGCTTTTTGGAGGACCTGGCACCCTTATTTAACAACTTATCCAGGAACAGTGGTAAATGGTGTTGAGCATATTTTATTGTTCTCAAAGTTTGGGAGGATATTGAAGAAACAGGATGAAGAGAAAGCATATATATATATATATATATATATATATGTGTGTGTGTGTGTGTGTGTGTGTGTGTGTGTGTGTGTGTGTGTGTGTTTGTGTGTGTGTGTGTTTGTGTGTGCGTGTGGATACAGATATATTATATACATGCCTGTGTAAACTTATATATGTATATGCATATATATGTAAATGGCCTCCTGATTCTCCAATTAGTTTTAGTCAATTAAGCATATGTAATAAATGAAAATTCTTTCTTATCTGATTTTGTGTGGCTAGTCATTGGTATCACTACATAGGAGGGAGTCCTGACATTCAAAAATTTCATACTGGGAAGAGTCAGAGACTCCTTTCTTCCTGAATGAGCAAACAGAATATTCTAGACAACCCTACTTTACTATGTCTGCACATACAGCAATTGACATAAGAATGAGATTGCACAATATTTCCGTTCTCTGGGTTGCTCTGGGAAGCTGATGGTGTCTTATCTCTTTAAGAAGTTTAGAAACTTTCATAGATTTTTTTAGCCAAGGTGGTGCAGAATAACAGGTAATGGGAGCAGAGTTAACTGTAAACTATTTGCTGTCTTAAAGCTAAATGCTGTTTTCCATATCCTTTTGTGTGTGTGTGTGTGTGTGTGTGTGTGTGTGTGTGTGTGTGTGTGTGTGAATGACCTTATATAGTGTCAGCTTGCAAAAGGGCACTATGCAGGAAATGCAGCCATTTCTTTTGTAAAGCAGCAGCTATGATCTTTATTTCTAACGAAGAAGAAAATGATGGGGATCAGTGACTTATGGTGCATTTCAGCATCTTACATGTGCATCTTACAACATGTTGCTTCACTGGTTATTTATTGGACCATATTAGATTGTCTCACACTTGTTGATTCACATGCAGCTTTGGGAACTATAATCTGTTCAGGGAACAATTCAAAGTATAGAAAAGGATCAAGACCATCAATAGGGATATTCTGCTCAAGTTCCTGGAGAAAGAGCTTCTAGAAATAGGGCTGGGTATCGAATAGGAAAAGGAGTTATTTGGTTGCTTTAATGCAAGGGTTTCAAATCTTAATTCACTTACCGTGAGATGACTAAGTGCTCATATCAGAAAAGTGTTCTCCTGCAGTCAGCAAAAAGATACCATTACCTACAACCTTTCCTCTAAAGGGCTTGTGTTGTCTGTGGAGACAAATTCCTTCTCATTTCTAAGGTGATTAATGCGGAGACTAATATCAGGGTGACAGAGGCAAGTGTTCACTCCTTCAGTCTGAAGGCTACCTCTCCTGAGAATAAGAAATAGGAGTGGGAGTATGTTAGATTTGGAAGGACAGAAAGTATTGTTTGGAGGGTCAAGTGGAATTCTGTGTTCATTAGGCAGTAGAGACCATGTACATCTGGTGCTGTGTACAGTATCATATCTGTAGCCACTGTCAATTTTAGCAAAGGTGTGACTTTGATCTGGAAGAATAATTTTCACATGCCACATCACTCACAAACTGATTGACCTTTTTTCCCCAGCTTCTTTCCATCCAAATTGCAGGCCTCCTCTCTCTCTCTCTTGCCTCTCTCTGTTGATGCTGCAATTCACATATATTAAGAATACTTTCAGAATCTATTGTCATATGAAGCTTACAGAAGACAGACAAACCAGGAATCAGTCTCCCATGCATCTTTTCCTCCCTAGAGACTGATGTGATTAATTGTCTGGGCATTTTCCATGGATGCATAGTGGCTTATAGGATGCAAAACATCTAAAAATATGACAGTTGTCATCCTGAGTGCTTGAGTTTCTGTTTATAACATAGTGCTTGTTAGTGATGCTGCCTTTTTTCTCTATCTCCACTAATCTAATATTTACATGGCTATTAAGAGCTAGAGCACCAATAAAGAAATACACATATAGTATTTGGAGTTAATATTTCAAACTAGAAATACAGTTAAATGCATTATAGTTCATCATTCTATTTCAGACAGTAAAATTTTACAGCTGGAAATTATTTGTAATGTAAAGATGTAGTTTATACTTTATAGGCCAGGCTGGGTGTGATCTCTGTGGGTTTAAGGACAGCCTAGTCTATAAGGTGTGTTTAGGACAGCCAGGGCTACATAATGAGACTCTCAAAAAAAAAAAAAATCAACCGGTTGAGCATAAGCATTCAAGAAATCACACCAGTAAACAGTGTTCCTCTGTGGGTCCTACATCTGTTCTTGCCTCCAGGTTCCTGTCCCACCTTCTTTCAGTGATGGATTGGAATCTGGAAGTGCAAAACAAATGAAATATTTTCCTTCTCATGCTGCTTTTGCTGATAGTGTTTATCAAAATGACACAGAAACAAACTAGGGCAAGCCTGGCATTCTGTGGACGGGTTGCCAGACTGGGTTGGCTTCTAAAGCAGAACTCAAAGCGGGCTAAGCATTGAGAAAGTCTACTGTGGAGAGCCACATGAGAAGGCTGTTGGTGCAGGGATTATTTCAGTAAGTAGCTCTGTACCACATCTGTGAAATGAGAGTAGAGAATGAAAACTGCTGGGGCCAAAGAGCCTCAGCTTATGCAACACAACACACCTCCTGCTGCCCAACTCACAGTGCAGAAAGAGCCAAAGGCCACCTAACAGAAACCCCAATATTAATCACAAGAAACCCTTTTTTGAGTTGTTGATCGGGACTACCCAAGAGTCTCTCAAAAAACATACAGCCTATTGCTATTGCCCTTGGATATTACACAGAAGTAGAAAGTAGGTTCTTATTGCTTTTAAAGACAAAATGCACTCCAGAAACAGCCCAGAGACCCGGGAACTGGAAGCTGCCTGAATGCCCTCTCCCAAAGAACAGCTTTCGTAGTTGCTTACATACAATTCAAGGTTATGAGGGAAAGTCAGGGCAGGAACTCAGGCAGTTAAACCATGTCTCACCCGCAGCCATGAAGAGAAATGAATGTACCCATGAAGGGTGTTTGCTTCAGTCACAGAATTCAGGTCCCAGCAGAGTCTCCTCAGAAATGTCAATAGGCCAATTCGATCTAGGCGGTCCATCAATTGAGACTCCTTTCTTGGGTTGTTGCAGGTTGTCAGTTAAACTAGCTGGTTTAGGTACAAACTACGAAGGCAGGTAGAGGTATGAAGAGCAGGGAGCGTTTGCCTGACTGCTTTTAGTAACCTCAGTCAGGTGACCAGCATTGGTTAGCCTGACAGCTTATGGGACATGTGCTGTTCAGATGGCCCTCCTTTGACATCATGCTAATCTGCAGAAGCCACTGACCACATATACATGAACAAACCCATGGAGATCAAACCCACTCCCGATCAAATTGTGATCTTCAGATTCACGATCTAAGTAAACATTTCTAGTTTTAAGCTTGTAAGTTTGGAATAGCTTCATGTGTAGGAAGTGAGACATAAAACACTGTCAGAGCAGGTGATGCAAATTGTTTTAAGTAACATAGTGTTTGCTGTGTTCAAAACTGAAGCCAGCTTCCCTCAGGTAGTCTTCAAGTCAATCCATGTTCTGGGGCCCTCTGACCTCACTTTTCATCTCTCTTCCCACTGTGCAGGTCTTCCAAAAACTCCAATGTCTTGCTGTTTCTCAAACCCAGGAGGCACATTCTGTGTCAATGCCTTTCACTGGCCCTTCTCTCTGAGTGGAATATTCTACTGCGTATCCCACTGCCTGCATCTCTGACTTACAACTAATTTTTGTCCACCTTCTACCCATACCACTGTAAGTTGACTCTTCACTCAGAGCTTCAAGATACTTACCTGTTCACTTCTTATCTTGGAGATGACACATACATCCTTTACTTATTAACAAAGTTTACCGGGGGGGCCAAGATGGCGGTGACCTACACTGATATATTTTGAACGTGGGAAAAAAGAGCCATAAAAAACAGAGTTATTGAGTACTGTGCAAAAACCAGAGGGGCTAGACCCCCCCCCCAGAAACATTCACAGCTCCCAAGGGACTGTTAAAAGTCCCAGGGTAAGGCTCTCCCCCCATCTATCGCAGACACGGAAGCCACTAAACCCGGGATTCGGGAACTCCCATTTGGAGAGGCGCCTGGTAAGATCGACCCCAACTCACAGCAGGGAGAATCAGAGGCCACTTGGCGATCGCCCATTGGCCTACTGGGCTCCTCACACCTCAGGAAGAACTTATAGCCACTTAAGAAACTTTGCGGGATAGTGGAAGTCTTAGCAAGGAAGAAACAGGGCGCTAGAGACGCGGAGGTTCCGAGAGAGCAGGAAGCCACCAGCAGGCAAAGTAATCAGGGTGGGAAGTAGGCTCAGGCGGGCTGGAGGGGCCGAATCCACATGCACTCACAGCAGCACAGCTGGGGAGGGAGCCCGGCATGGGCGGGACCAAATCCCCGCGAACCCCAGCAGGACAACTGGGGAGGGAGCCTGGTGTAGGCGGGACCAGGGATCCGTGCACCCACGGCAGGACAACTGGGGAGGGAGCCTGGCGGGGGTGGGGCCAGGGATCCGCGCACCCACTGAGCTGCTGGGGCGAGAGGCCCACTCAGGCCACCGGAAGATCCGGGGCTTGGTGCACCCATGGCCGAGCAGCTAGGGAGGGAGACCCGCAGCTGGGCAGACAGGGAGGGAATCAGACACAGGGGTCAGGCCTGTGGCAAGAAGCCTAGTGAGAAACCAGAAGTCAGGGGACCATAGCTGTATTCTGGAAAATCCAGACATATTAGGTGTGGAGCCAGACCCTGTCAGCCTCTGTGACAACAAACAAAGCCCACAGAATCTGTGCCTGGGCAAACAGGTCCATACCATCAGAACCATTACAGGCTGATAACTCAGAGTGCAACATAGAGAAGTCTGAATTGGGAGCAGTGAAACAATCCCAGTCCATTACTCACAACCTGGGAATAGGCTGCACCAGCTCACAGTGCTTCAGGCGATTAAAACCACAGTGACCCTGAAATCCCCCTGTAAGCAACGACAGATAGCCAAGTAACTCGTCCCCTGCACCAAAGCATCCCCTGTGGATCTAAGAACAGAAAACGACAAGAACAGACAGCTAAATGCATCCAATGGCCAAAGGTCCAAGAAAAAATAGAAATCAAGGAAATATGACACCAACAAAGCAGAATCATCTTAGCTCATCCAATTCGGATGACCTCACACCAACAGAAACACATGAAAATGTTGACAATTCTGCATTATGGAAAGTGATAGAGTCCCTTCAAGAAGAACTTAAATCTATGAAGGAATTCAAAGAAGCCACAATTTTACAAGTCAAAACAATGAACAACACCATTAAAGAACTCCAAGCCAAGGTGACAGAGCTTGAACAGGAAAAGGACAAAGCAATGAAAGATTTTCATACAAAAACAAGCAAGCTGGAGAAGGAAATGTACAAAACGAACAAAACCATACAAGACATGAAAATAGAAATAGAAACAATAAAGAAAACACAGTCAGAGTTAAAAGAGGAAGTGGAGAATCAAGGGATAAGAACAGGAACTACGGATGTGAGTATCAAAAATAGGATGCAAGAGATGGAAGACAGGATCTCAAGCATGGAAGATTCGATGGATGAAATCAGTACAACATCCAAAGAAAATGAGAAGGCTAAAAAAATCTCTCACCCACAACATCCAAGAAATCAAGGACTCAATGAAAAGACGGAACCTAAGAATTATAGGTATAGAGGAAAGAGAGGACTCCCGACTGCAAGGTCCAGGAAATATCTTCAACAAAATCATAGAGGAAAACTTCCCAAACCTGAAAAAAGAGATGCCAATAAAAATCCAAGAGGCTTACAGAACACCAAACAAATTAGATCAGAAAAGAAACTCTTCTCGCCACATAGTAATTGAAACACCAAATGTACAGAACAAAGAAAGAATATTAAAAGCTGTAAGAGAAAAAGGTCAAGTCTCATACAATGGCAGACCCATCAGAATTACACTTGACTTCTCCTCAGAAACTTTAAAAGCTAGAAGGGCCGGGACAGATATACTACAAGTCCTGAGAGATCATAGGTGCCCAGCCAGACTACTTTACCCAGCAAAACTCTCTATCAACATAGATAGAGAAAACAAGATATTCCATGACAAAATCAAATTTAAACAATATCTACCCACAAACCCAGCCCTACAGAAAATCCTAGAAGGAAAATCCCAACCCAGAGAAGAAAACTCCACCCAAGAAAACAAAGGGAATAGAAAACCCCTCAGCAACTAAACCAAAAGAGGCACAGGACCACGACCTATACCAAACTAATGGGAAATAATAACCCCAGGTCACTAATATCCATCAACATCAATGGACTCAACTCCCAATAAAAAGACACAGGTTTACAGAGTGGATCCGCAAGCAAGACCCTTCCTTTTGCTGTATACAAGAGACAGATCTCACTACCAAAGATAGTCACTACCTCAGAGTAAAGGGCTGGGATAAGGTTTTCCAAGCAAATGGACCCAGGAAGCAAGCTGGAGTAGCCATCCTAATATCAAACAAAACAAACTTCCAACTGAAGTTAATGAAGAAAGACAAAGAAGGGCACTATATACTCATTAAAGGGAATATTCATCAAGAGGAAATCTCAATACTGAACATCTATGCCCCAAATACAAAGGCACCTACTTTCGTAAAAGAAACACTTCTAAAACTTAAAGCGCACGTCGATCACAACACATTAGTAGTGGGAGACTTCAACACCCCACTCACATGAATGGACAGATCATCAAGACAGAAGACAAACAGAGAAATATTGAGTCTAACAGAGCTCATGAAACAAATGGACCTAACAGATATCTACAGAAAGTTTCACCCAAACACAAAGGAATACACCTTTTCCTCAGCACCCCAGGGAACCTTCTCCAAAATCGACCACATAGTTGGTCACAAAGATAGTCTCAATACATACAAGAAAATTGAAATAACACCTTGTATCTTATCAGACCACCACGGAATAAAGCTGGTCTTCAACAGCAAAAGAATCAACAGAAAGCCTACACACACATGGAAATTGAACAGCTCCTTACTGGATGACCACTGGGTCAGGGAAGAAATAAAGAAGGAAATCAAAGACTTCTTAAAATCCAACAACAATGAAGACACAACATACCCAAACCTATGGGATACATTGAAAGCTGTGCTACGAGAAAAGTTCATAGCACTAAGTGCTTTCAAAAAGAAAATTGTGACAGCTCATATTAGTGAACTAACAGCTAAGCTGGGTGAATTGGAAAAAAAAGAAACAAACACTCCCAAGAAGAGCAGAAGGCAGGAAATCATCAAACGTAGGGCTGAAATCAACAACTTAGAATCAAAAAGAACTATACAAAGAATCAATGAAACCAAGAGTTGGTTCCTTGAGAAAATCAACAAAATAGACAGACCCCTAGCCAAATTAACTAAAAGGCAAAGGGAAAGAACCCAAATCAACAAAATCAGAAATGAAAAGGGAGAAATTCCAACAGACATTGAGGAGATCCAGAAAATAGATGCACATGGCATCTATTCAATTATAGAAGGATTTTAACTATATCGTACAGGATATTTGTACTACAACCAACACACCAAAAGGAACATGGACATAAACTTTTTTTTTTATCTTTTTCTTTTTCCTTCTCCTTTTTTTCTTTTTTCTTTTTCCTTTTCCCTTCTCTTTTTCCTCTCTTTTTTTGTTGATATTCTTTGTTTTGTGGGTTTGTGTGTTTGTTGGTCTTTTTTTAGTATTCCCCAGTAGCAAGGAGACACCTTTCACTGGCAGCACTGCCTTGTAGGCCCCCGGTGAATGAAGAGGCTCTTGGCCCTCATATGACTCCTGATCTGTGGTGAAAGACTGTTAGGCAGGGACATTCCAACCCAGAGGAACAAGACGGAAGGGTCAGGGGGTAGAGCATGGGAGGGTGGGGCTGGGAAGTGGGAAAAGAGGACAATATGGTAAGGATGTAACCTGAAGCAACAAACAAATAAATTTATTAACTAAAAAAAAAGAAAGGGCAGGTGACAGGGCTGAAACACTGTGAATGGAATAGAGGATACAGCCATTCGGCCTGGTTTTGCAGACCTCCAGGTGTCGAGAAGACGTGGAGCTAAGGTAAAATACAAGAGAATTGTGGTGTTGGCCCATGCCTTTGACTTCAGCGGAGACAGGGGGAGCACCTTAGAGTTGGTCGTCATATGTATTCTGGAGTCATATGGAGCGGGGTGGTGAGGGTGCATACTCTTGCTCCCACCATTCAAAAAGAGTACACCCTTGGTCCCAGCACACTGGAGACAGAAACGGGCAGATCTCGGAGCTCAGGGTCAGCCTGATGCAGGGCAAACTCTAAATCGAGAAAGACTTCGATCCAGGAGTGGTGGAACACATCTTTGATCCCTTCAGATGGGAAACACAGGTCTCTGATCCCAGTAATTAGAGTTCAGAGACACACATATGGGATTTGGAGAGACCTAGGTTTGGAGGCTACTTACAAAAGGCCTTCTCGATGCAGGCAGATTGTCTTTTGGGATCTCAAAATATATACACTGGAGCTGGTTTAGCTCCAAGGTGACAGAATGATTTCTTCTTTAACCCGGATTGAAAGATAACACTTTGTATGTTGTCGGAAGGCCAAATTTGCATCAGGAGAAGTATTACCTAGCCCCCCCGCCCAAAAAAAAAGAGGGTAGTTGTCCCAGGTTTGGGATTGGGGCAGGGCTCTGTTCTTACCTTTCCAGGAGAATCGAAGCGTCCATTCGGGGAGCCTGGGGACGGCTGGACAGTGGAAACCTCAGCAGAGAGCAGAATCAGGCACCAAGGAGGACAAGTGACCCAGTTGATTCAGCCTGGCAGACTTCCTCAATAGCTGTCTCCATCAGGGGCCTGCAACCACAGCAATCCAATGTCGCTGGGACCGTTCAGCTCTACACAATGCCCCGGCAGGAACCTCAGTGAAGCCTTCAAGATCAGCTTCTGCCTACAAACTCGTTAGGTCATCTAAACAGCTGAGAACAGAAGGACTGAACATAAAAGGAGTGTACTAACATTTTTAACCAATTTTCCATTTGGGTTAGGGCCCCAAACAGGTTTACTACGAACCAAGTCAGCAGGAAGTCACTTTAAGAGAGCGACGTCCCATGCCCAGAGGGTGGGGAGGGTGTTTCTCCGCCCTTCTTTTTGGTTATTTGAAGGATAACTGAAAACTCTGATATTTAGGGGAAGAGATTACAAGCTGATAAATGGTCCTGTTTAATGGGTTTTGGAGGTTAGCCCCAGGGACTTCCTACTTTTCCTTTTCTGTATCCTTCTTCCTCTCCTATGTAGGACTGCATAGGCTTGAGAAAAATGAGACATAGACATAGCACAGGAAGGTCCAAGAAGAAGGGGCATATTATTGAATATGCCCTTATACCTTTGTATATTGATACAAAATTAGTAGTATATTTTGCTAAAGTGGTATTGACCATTGTTTATTGTGCAAAAATAAGATTGTATTGGATTACATCGGTATTGATCTTTGTATATTGATACAAAATTAAGATTATAGTTTGCCACAATGGTATTGACCCTTGTATATGGACGTAATATTAA
This sequence comes from Lophiomys imhausi, assembly GCA_907164525.1. Taxonomy (NCBI): domain Eukaryota; kingdom Metazoa; phylum Chordata; class Mammalia; order Rodentia; family Muridae; genus Lophiomys; species Lophiomys imhausi. Next base: position 3,910,190 of record CAJQZJ010013540.1, read on the forward strand.
GATTGTATTGGGCTACATAGGCATTGATCTTTGTATATTGATACATAATTAAGAGTATATTTAACCACAATTGAATAGATCTTTGTATATTGATACAAAATTAAAGGTAACGCTTCCTAATGGTATCATACCTAGAGATACTTAAAAATAAAATGTGAAACTCTGACCTCTTGATACCAACCATCTAAAACTGTCTAGGATAGTTAAGTAAAACAAACTCCTAGTCATGCAAACATGTCACTTTGTTAGCTACTATGACAGTCTATCACAGATATTCTCTAAACTACCCAGTAATCAAGTTCTTAAGAGACAAGCAACATTTGCTTATCTAAATACAAGAGATGGATAGGGCATCTTCAAAAACCCCAAGATATCTGCAGAACATGGCATTCAAAGATGTTAAATTAAGATTTTCTTTTTTGATATCGATACATATCAGCTCCTGACAGCACCCCCTATTCTACTCCAAGTAAAAGATAAGCATCGAAGAATCTCCAGTGTGAGATGGTTGAATTAGTGGCAAGCCTATCTCTTGGCATGAAAAAACCCCTTGCTCCAACTGCAGACAGACTGCTGTCCAAAAAGGACAAAACTTGGTAGCAGGGAAGTTCACAGCCTAGCTCTGCCAAGACAGGGTAGGTAAGTCCTTCATAATCCCTGCTCTACAACAAATGTCTGTCAGAGAAACAGGACCCAAAGGCTGAAGACTGATGAAGGAATGTATGGAGAGAAAATGGGACTGTCCAGGCAGTCACTGGTATGTCATTTCTTAGTTTTGGAAGCTGCAGGCCCTGCACTTCCTATATAAGCAGATATATTTACCCCTCTCAGGTCTCTGAGGTGGTTGAAGAATAGACAGCTAGAGTCTCATAGTTAAATTTTGAGTTGTTTAGGAATCAAGAGGGTGTTATAGATCTAAGAAGATACTCTTACAAGTGTGTTGCAAGTTAGTATGAATGTTGAGTCACATATAGACCTTTAAACTCATGGAGATGGTTAGATAGTAGAATGTTAAAGTCAGGGGCCAAATATGTATAAACTGGACATTGGGAAGGTATACTGGGCCATTTAACTCTCATAAATGTGGCATATTTATATCTGTTGTTTTGTATAGTATTTACTGTTATAAGAGAAGGAACCATCTGTTGGACTGAAAGGGGAAACTTCTGGGGGGAAGGGGGTGGAAGGGCGGGATAGGAAGGGGGAATAGGGAAGGGTTTGTGACTGAGATGTAACTTGAAGAAAAAAAATAAAGTATTTAAAATAAAAAAAACAAACAAAGTTTACCACACACTTCGCCACGCCGAAGTGCACAATGCCATGTTCCAGGATCTCTTCCTGTACTCTTTAGTTCTTCTGTTTCCATATCATAATTCATGGCACAGGTCATGCTTCTTAAATAAATGAATTCTTCATAAATACTTCTTAAATTAATGAATTATGGAAGGGGGAAAGAGTGAAAAAATACTATTTTGGCAAGGTGTTTTGGTTACATAGTAGCATCTTGCTATGATTTTAGAGAATTAAAATTTTAAGAACAAAATCCCATGACAATTTTCCTCTCTCTCTCTCTCTCTCTGTATGTGTGTGTGTGTATACATTTGTATTGCAGAATTAACAGAATTACAGAATGAGTCAGTGGGTATTGAAAATGACAGGAATTATGGTCCCTAGTCTACTTATTAGAAAGAAGAAATCAGAAGTAAGTATACACTGATGCCTTTAAACTGTAAAATAAGTAGGTGATTCAAAGGTCAGACTGACTGATTATCTTCTAAATATTCCTCTCTCCTTAAAATATGCAGTGTTTATATGATACTATCCTTTACATTGTGTAACCTCTATGCATATCACAGAGAGCTGCAGTATTCTATAATTCAATGTTCCATGAGCCAGGGCAAAATGGTTTCTTTACAAAACGAAGCTTGAAAGTAAAATTATGCTTTGCCACTCCTCTTAACTCTTAGTAAACACACCTTTCATCTTTTTGATACCTTGAGTGTATTATCTTTCATGGAATTTTTAAAGGGCACAGAAGACAATTTCCTTTCTAAATAGATGCCAGGCAGACTTCTCATATTTGATTTGTCTGAAGATGAGCCTTTTAATACTTCTTTCTTCTATCTTTGCCTTCACTGTTAATGAAAAGGAATATCGTAAGCTATATAGCCTGTGCTTAGAGGCCTGAGGTGTTCCATTTGTCTTTCATCAGGACATTCATGATCTGAATCACTTTGAGTTGATCACAGTGAATGGTTATCATGTTGATTTCTGTGAAGAATGCCACGTAACGAAAATCATAGACTGAGGCTCTTCGTAAACACGAAGCTTTATGACAGCAGTGTTCACCTATGCTTCTGTTCATTCATCTGTGCAATGGAAAATGCTAGCATACACAATGTCCACTGAGCTCCTAGCTGAGTATATGAATAATATTAACACAACACATAGATATTGTTTTTAAAATGTTAATTTACAGGTGAAATCAGTAATAAATATTATATACGGTATGAAAGATGTCCCTATGGAAGAGTTCTTCTCTCCCAATATCAAACAACTAAAGTAAACACATCCTTCATTACTTCATTTTATCAGTTCTCTTACTATTCTATAGACTAACCAGTATAGAAGGAAATATTAATTTTTATGATTGATACTTATGATTACTAAACTGACAGAGTCAATCCTGAACCCTCCATTTATAAGTGAACACACACAGGCACCTGTTGGGTTTTAGTTCAGCAGTTAACATCAGAGATGAAATACATTTTTCTTTTTCTCTTCTTTCTCCTTTCGTCTTTCTTTTTACTTAAATGTATCATGAGGTATGATTTGATCAAAAGAGCTGGAAGCATAAATGATCTCTGGTCCCATTTTTATTTCCATCTCTGCAGTGATAAACATAATGAATGAATGTAGCCAGTTAGGGACAAGGCTTCTCTACATGCACGCTTAAGTGAAACACAAATTCATATAAAAAGGCTACCATAACTTTCTCTCACGCATTTATAACAAAGCAGACTGTTGTCAGGGTGTCTGAGATCTGAGATAGTATGTTGTCCTGTTTAGAAAATGGCTAATTAAATTATTAACCTGTATTTATGTTATATTTAATTGGTCAGCGATGTTAATCCTTAACCCACCGTTATAAATGAGCACATAAATGGATTTTAACAAGCCTTGGCCTGAATTGAGCATTGTTGGCTCATCTAAGCTAGCTCTTAGTTTTATCTCCCAAATATGAACCCACATATACATACTTTCCCTGGACTGTTGTTCCCCACGCTATGCTGATGTTCCAAAGCACATGGAATGATCTTCTTTCATCTACCCCATTGCGTCTCCTTCCTGATCTTGGCTTCTTCTACTCTTGGAGTCTTCTCCTGGCTACTTCTACTTCTGGAGGCTTCTTCTACTATGTCCACTGGAAGCTTCTTTTACCACGCACCTCTCTGCTTCAGAAACTTGCACCTTATTTCTTCCTCTGTCTTTGCCCAGTCTCAGACCTCAGCATTTCTTTAACCAATCAGAGACAAGCAAGGTAACACAGCATTACTTGATGTACACAACGCACAGCAAGCAAGCTTCTGGGAGTAGATTAATTAACATTTAAAATGCATAACATCACCCCATTAGTCCTGACTTTAAAAAATAGTTTGAAAGATCTTCTCTTTTATTAGGCTTTGCCTCTGTGTGTGATGCTGTGGGGATTTTATTCATTATATTGACATCAAGTGTCACAGAAACAACATTGATGGCTATGGCCATATCAGTTTCTTTTCTTTTTTTTTTCCGACTGATGTCTTTTATTTATTATTTTTTTTATTTTTATTTTTTTTATTTAAATACTTTATTTTTTTTCTTCAAGTTACATCTCAGTAACAAACCCCTCCCTATTCCCCCTTCCTATCCCATCCTTCCACCCTCTTCCCCCCAGAAGTTTCCCCTTTCAGTCCAACAGATGGTTCCTTCTCTTATAACAGTAAGTATTATACAAAACAACAGATATAAATATGCCACATTTATGAGAGTTAAACGGCCCAGTATACCTTCCCCATGTCCAGTTTATACATATTTGGCCCCTGACTTTAATATTCTACTATCTAACCATCTCCATGAATTTAAAGGTCTATAACACATTCTTGAGAAGATCTTAAGAGCTATACATGATCTTACATGAATTTGGATCACAGAATTCATATCAAAAGATCTGAGCATTTAAAATTAGGATTAAATAGTACAATGCAAGGATTTGTTTAAGAAGTTCAGAGTTCTTATATGCAAAGTTAAGGGACAAAAATTCAGATAGAATAACCACATCTTTGTTTTAAAAATATCATTTTAATGTGACATGAGAAACTGTATGGGCTAAGAGAGTAAAAGTGTTTTTAACTTGTAATGAAAGATGTAAAGATACCACACACCTACACAAATGTATAAAAGTTACATAGAAGGACAGAAATCATTAGACAAATTTTGCAACATTTTCAAGATGAAAACAAATGAACAAACAAACAATCAGGAGACTTAATCCAGAAAGAGAAAGTAAGAGTCACTTCATAAAGAGTTCATTAGGATGGGTGGCATTAATATCTTACTTCATATGCTGTGTTATTTTTCCTGGTATGTGGCAGAGACTGATAAACAAATTATCAGGATATATTTGAAACAGCAGAACATAGAAAAACTCATTAGCTTCTTTTGGCCTCTAGCTATCAATGTTTCTACCTGTGATTAATGACCCCTTCAATTCGTCCTCAGCCTTGGAAATAGGTAGAACTTTGTAGAGGAAACTTTATACCTTCTTTTATTTGCAGCCTGGATATCATTTATGCTTCCAGCTCTTTTGATCAAATCATACCTCATGATACATTTAAGTAAAAAGTAAAAAAATGTTGCATAAAGGTTAGTTTCTTAACCCAAGAGGTTTCTTTGTCAGCATGTTTAATAAAAAATATTTTCAATTAGAAAATTTTAAATTAGAATGACTAAAACTTGTGTATATTTTGGCAATTTTAAACCAAATATTAGCTGGGTGTGGTGGCATATTCCTTTGATCCTAGCACTCAGGAGGCAGAGGCAAGTGGATCTCTGTGAATTCAAGGTCTGCCAGGTCAACACAACAAATTGTAGTCCATCTTAGTGAGATTCTGTCTCAAAATATCTTTGTTGTGTTTTACATCTCTTCTATGAAATGCCCATTATATATTATATATATATATATTATTTATCCTAAATTTAATATACTAAGTTAAGTAGTTGTATATAAAGCATAGGCAAATAATTATATATATATAATTAAATATAAAATACATGCATGTATAACACACACATATGTATGTGAATAAACATAAAATTTAAGTGCACATAAACACATAAAACAATGACCAATGACAGTACTAACTTCCAGGTCACAGAGAGCCATAGTAAGAACATGGACCTTTAATCAGGCAATCCTGGTCTCCAGTCTCTCTGTCCTACTATCTTTGTGATCTTAGAGAAGTGATTCACTCTTTGTGAATGTCATACCCACTTAGGCCAATGAAATTGACTATGGATTAGTCAAAGTGATGTGGTAGGCAGGAACCTAGAACGGAGCTGCCAGTCAGTAGTGAAAACATATAATGGCTGAGCTCTCATTTGTCACTGACCTTGGGTTCTGTGTTCTTTTCTGGAACATTACCCAAGGCTCTAGTTCATGTAGCTTACAGTACTTTCTAATACAACTATATTCTATGAGAAACACCATTCCTTCTTCTTCTGCTGTTTTCTAAGCAGCCAGAGGACCTCAACATGGAAGTACAAATGGGATAGCTAAGGCACCGAGAAATCCAAAGATAAATGCAAAATTTGGTTGCTTGAACACTCTATAGATCTGAGGTACTGATGTCTGCAAATTTTATCCTTCTTGGAGATGTGTTTCTTGTGAAGCATCAATGAATAAAATATGTAAGGTTTCATAGATTTTGTGGTGAACACAATGAATAATTAGGGGCTATCCAGCATTTTATTTATTTATTTATTTTGCAAACTACACACTCACGTTTAAAAGCTCCATGTCAGCAAAAGTCAGGAAATCATCAAACTTAGGGCTGAAATCAACATCGTAGTAACAAAAAGAACGATACAAAGAATCAATGAAACGAAGAGTTGGTTCCTCGAGAAAATCAACAAAATAGACAAACCCTTAGCCAAGTTAACTAAAAGAAAGAGAAAAAAAACCAAATCAACAAAATCAGAAATGAAAAGGGAGAAATAAAAGCAGACATTGAGGAAATCCAGAGAATATTTGGGTCCTACTTTAAAAATCTATACTCCATCAAATATGAAAACTTAAGCGAAATGGACAATTTTCTTGATAGATTCCACCTACCAAAGCTAAATCAAGATCAGGTTAACAGATTAAACAGCCCTATAACCACTAGGGAAATAGAAACAGTCATTAAAAATCTTCCAACCAAAAAAAAAAAAAAAGCCCAGGGCCAGATGGTTTCAGCACAGAATTCTACCAGACCTTCAAAGAAGAGCTAATACCAATACTCTTCAAACTCTTTCACAAAATAGAATCAGAAAGAACACTGCCAAACTCATTCTATGAGGTCACAGTTACCCTGTTTCCTAAACCACACAAAGACTCAACAAAGAAAGAGAACTCCAAACCAATCTCCCTCATGAACACAGATGCAAAAATACTTAATAAAATACTAGCAAACCGAATCCAAGAACACATCAAAAATATCATACACCATGATCAAGTAGGCTTCATCCTAGGAATGAAGGGATGGTTCAACATATGAAAGTCCATCAACATAATTCACCACATAAACAAGGTGAAAAAAACCCCACATGATTATCTCACTAGATGTGGAAAAAACATTTGACAAAATCCAATACCCCTTCATGCTAAAAGTTCTGGAGAGAATGGGCATACAAGGACCATATCTGGAAATAATAAAGGCAATATACAGCAAGCCAGTAGCCAACATCAAAGTAAATGGAGAGAAACTTGAAGCATTTCCTCTAAACTCAGGGACAAGACAAGGATGCCCATTTTCACCATATCTCTTCAATATAGTAATTGAAGTTCTTGCTAGAGCAATAAGACAACTAAAGGAGATCAATGGAATACAAATTGGAAACGAAGAAGTCAAATTATCCCTATTTACAGACTATATGATAGTATACATAAGCGACCCCAAAAATTCCACCAGAGAATTCTTAGAGCTGATAAACACCTTCAGCAAGGTGGCTGGATACAAAATTAATTCAAAAAAAAATCAGAAGCCCTTCTCTATACAACAAACAAATTGGCTGAGAAAGAAATAAGGTAAACAACCCCCTTCACAATAGCCACAAACAATATAAAATACCTGGGGGTAACTCTAACCAAGCAAGTAAAGGACCTGTACAACAAGAACTTCAAGCCTTTGAAGAAAGAAATGGAAGAGGCCATCAGAAGATGGAAAGATCTCCCATGCTCATGGATAGGTAGGATCAACATAATAAAAATGGCCACCCTACCAAAAGCAATATACAGATTCAATGCAATTCTTATCAAAATACCAACACAATTCTTTATAGGCCTGGAAAAAGCTATTCTCAATTTCATATGGAACAACAAAAAGCCCAGAATAGCTAAATCAATCCTGTACAATAAAATAACATCTGGAGGTATCACCATCCCAGTTTTCAAGCTGCATTACAGAGCAATAGTAATAAAACAGCATGGTACTGGTATATAAACAGACCAGTGAATCAATGGAATCAAATTGAAGACCCAGAAATGGACCCACATACCTATGGCCACCTAATTTTTGAGAAAGAAGCCAAAACCACACAATGGAAAAAGGGCAGCATCTTCAACAAATGGTGCTGGTCCAACTGAATGTGCTCTTGTAAAATAATGAAATTAGACCCATACTTATCACCTTGTACAAAACTTAAGTCCAAGTGGATCAAAGACCTTAACATAACCCTGGTCACACTAAATCTACTAGAAGAGAAAGTGGGAAAAACCCTCGAACTCATTGGCACAGGTGACAACTTCCTGAACAGAATACCAACAGCTCAGGACCTAAGACCAATAATCAATAAATTGGACCTCATGAAACTGAAAAGCTTCTGTAAGGCAAAAGACACTGTCATTCAAACAAAACGGCAGCCTACAGATTGGGAAAAAATCTTTACCAACCCCACATTTGACAAAGGGCTAATATCCAAAATTTACAAAGAACTCAAGAAATTAAATGCCAAGAAACCAAATAATCCAATTTTAAAAATGGGGAAAAAAGCTAAACAGAGAATTCACAAAGGAGGAATTCCTAAAGGCCGAGAGACACTTGCAGAAATGCTCAACATCCTTAATCATCAGAGAAATGTAACTCAAGACGACTCTAAGATTCCATCTCACACCTGTCAGAATTGCTAAGATCAAAAGCTCAAAGGACAGCACATGCTGGTGAGGGTGTGGAGAAAGGGGAACCCTCCTCCATTGCTGGTGGGAGTGCAGGCCTGTGCAACCACTATGGAGGTCAGTCTGGTGATATCTTAGAAAATTTAGAATAGCTCTGCCTTGGGACCCAGCCATACCACTTCTTGGTATACATTCAAATGACTCCTTACCGAATCACAAGGAAGTTTCCTCATCTACGTTCATAGCAGCCTTATATGTAATAGATAGAAACTGGAAAAAACCCAGATGTTCCTCAACAGAAGAATGGATTTTTAAAAAATTGTGGTACATTTACACAATGGAATACTGCTCAGTTATCAGAAACAAGGAAATCATGCAATTTGCTACCAAATGGATGGAACTAGAAAAGCTCATTCTGAATGAGCTAACCCAGACTCAGAAGGATGCACATGACATCTATTCACTTATAGTCGGATTTTAGCCTTATAGTACAGGATACCTATACTACAACCAATGCACCAAAGGGAGCATGGTCATAGACTTTTTGTTTTGTTTTGTTTTGTTTTTGTTTGTTTGTTTGTTTTCTATCCCTGTCATTGAGACACTTTTCCCTGGTGGTACTGCCTTGTAGGCCTCCAGTGTATGAGGAGACTCTTGGCCCTCATATGACTGCTGATCTGGGGCAGGCGAATGTTATGTAGGGACACTCCACTCCAAGGAGTGGGATGGAAGGATTAGGGGGTAGAGGGTGGGAGGGCAGGACTGGAAATGGTGGAAAGAGGACAATATGATGGAGATGTAACCTGAAGCAATAAATAAATAAATTAAAAAAAATAAAAGCTCCATGTCTTTGGTCTCTCAAACTCACATTGAGAGGCATTAAAACATTTTAAAAATTAGTTTTTCCTGGCTGCGTGTGGTGGCACACACCTTTAATCTCAGTACTAGGGAGGCAGAGGCAGGTAGATCTCTGTGAGTTCAAGTCCAGGACAGCCAATACTGTTAACAGAGAGAAACCCTGTCTCAAAAAAATTTTTTTTCCAATAAGTTTGCTTTAGTCTCTAAAGACTGTACACAGACTCATCTTTGAAAGGCTTTTTAAATAAATAACATTTAAAAGAACTACATTATTATCTTACCAGAGCACTATTCATATAAAAGTGATATTTCTTTTAGGTCTATTTACATGATTTATTATATATGTGTGCGTGTGTTTGCATATATTATACATTTTAAGTTAGCTTATAAAATAATGGGTTTTCCTATGGTCTTTATAACATTCTTGGTGTTATTTATCCCTTCTCTCTCCTCTCCTCTCCCTAGTTAAGTTCCCCTTTCTACATTCATAGCATCTGATCCTAATGTCACTCTCTCAGGACTTCTTCTCTGTTCCTGAAGTGGTCCCTTTTTGTTTCCTGGATTGCATGGTTGTTCTAGGTTACATACTCAGACCTGAGGATGCAGAGCAAAGCTGGTCATCTAGCGTGTCTCAGATCCACTCAGTATCCACCTCCCCAGGCTGGGATTAGAAGCATGTACAGTACTCCCATTTTTAAACATTGACTATTCTGTAGACTGAACCCAGGTCATTTTGTTTGCGAGTGTTTTACAGACTAGGTTGTTTTCTCCATCCCTTTCTTTGTTTTTCAGATCAATTTTCTAATGCCATGTCCACTGGCTCTAATATTCTTCCTCATGATGGTCCCAGAAATGCAAAGCCAACTTAGATGGCTTTCTCCCTTTTTTAAAATCAAAATAAATAAAAGATACTGCTCAAATAAAATTTCTCATATTGTCTTTAAATTATTAATATAATTTAAATATTATAATCTGTTGTTGCTTCCTTCTCTTTCCAAATTTCTGTCTTTAATTTTTGATGTAGCTCTTGGTGAATGCCTCAGTGCCAGTGTGCCTCTGTATTATTTATTTGTCATGTAGGTGCCAGACATTAGAGAAAGCAGAGAGGCTTAGACATTAGCGCTCTGGTTTCTAGGTTTCAATTGATTCCATTGAAGACAAACAAAGAAAGAAAGAAACAAAGACTTGTTTGAGTCCTGCCTTTCTCTCTGTGTGTAACCATAGGTAGTGAGCTCTTTGGCACTGAGTTTCCACAAAATGGTAGAATTAGATATGGTAGACTTCAGATTCCTTCTTCTTGGACTCTAACATCAAAATTCCCATACTGGTCTAGGTTCTGCTGCATCATGTCCTCAGGAATTGTTCATTTATAGTTTGTGCCATTCCTTCCTATTTCACACTCACTTTAATGACAATAGTGAGTTTAATACATAGTCTTGATAAGTAATTACAGAAAATGTATTTGGGGGAGCCAATAACATTGAGCTATTTTTTGAGTTCCCTGGAATTCACAAACCAGTTTGTGAGTTCTGTGTGATCCACATTCTTTCCCCCTTTAAAAGCTTCCCATTCAAGCATGGCAAGATGGCTCCGTGGATAAAGTGCTGTACATGTAAGTGTGAGGACTGGAAGTCAGATCCACAGCATTCACATTAAAAAACAAAAACAAAGCCGGGCGTGGTGGCGCAAGCCTTTCATTCCAGCACTCAGGAGGCAGAGGCAGGCTGATCACTGTGAGTTCGAGGCCAGCCTGGTCTACAAAGCGAGTCCAGGACAGCCAGAGCTGTTACACAGAGAAACCCTGTCTCGAAAAAACCAAAAAACCAAAAACCAAAACCAAAACCAACCAAACAAAGAAAACCCTGTGTGGGCATGCCAACTTGTGTGTAAAACCGGCACTCTGGAGGCAGAGACAAGGGTTTCCAGGGCAAGCTGACTGTAGATTCGATGAATCATTGAACTCTGGGATCAGCAAGAGATCTTGTTACAATAAATAAAGTGGAGATCAGTAAACTATGATACCCAGCATTAACTGTGGTCCATTACACAGATGCATATACATGCAAACACACATACAAGAATTTGTGCACATCCCATACAGATGTTGTAGAACTCATTATCTCCAGATTTTTCCCAATTTTTCTGTGACATTTTGAAAAATCTGAATCTTTCTTTACTCTTTCTTGGTGAATTAATCACTTACTGAGATAGTTTGCTATTGTTGATTGAATTTTGGAAAACATCAAATATATTTATTTAAAACCAAATTTCCCCAAATCAATTTCTTCTTATTGCCCCTTAGTCTGCTGATATCTCCTCCATTGACTTCTTCTTTTGATATTTGCAAATTGACAAAACCAATTACTTGCTCTTTGTTTGCCAGCTCCTCTTTCCTCTGAACCTAACTTTCTGTTTTCCTCCCCATTAAGTGGGTTCCATTGTACCTTCTATTAAGTCGTAAGTGGATTGTAAATTTTTATAGAATGAGAAAACAAAACTTAAAGAATAGAAAGTTCATGGAAAGCTGCACAAAATATTAAATAATTCCAAGATGATCTCAGTTCTACAGCGCATTCTGCAGCCTATATTGCATTCAAAGCAAGTAAAGACCCAGCCTTAAACTTCAAGAGGAGATATGTTTCTAATGTGTCAGCATGAGGGACTGAAAATCTGCCCTGCCTAGTTTAATAGTGTCCCTGTCTTTCTTGTACAATGCTTTAAATAAGCGACTTCTTTAACATGTAAATATTGAGGATTTGACTAAGAACTCCAAATCCTTCATGGAGGAGAGATGTTAAAGTAATGCCATAACCAAAAACTGTACTTCAGAAGGAATGAGAAGAGATAGAAATACTGAAGGAAGTGAGAATGGTGGTGGGCTTCCTTGACTTTAGAGAGTTGGGAAGATACAGTCATGGATGCAAGGTGGGACCTGCAAGAAGAGCTTGGTTTGGACAGGGATCCAGGCCACCTGAAGACAGTACAAGGATGGTGAGCTACAGACAGAATGTCTTATGCATTGCATATGGAGGTTTCCTTTTTTCCTCTTTTCTCTTCTTGTCTTTGAGACAAGAAAAATACTAGACTATAGGCATTCAATGGTCCAGTTCCTCCTTTTGTGTCCACACTAGGGAAGCACAGGAGGCACATGACCATTTTGTTTAGAGGCAGGTACAGTAGGGTGGTCATGTAGAGATATTCCTTCTCTTGGTTAATGCAACTCCATAAAACTTAATCACTACAGTGTTAAGTTTGATTATTAAGGCTGTTGACAAGTTGGAGGCTAAAAGGTCACTTTCAAGCAGAGATGCCATTTTCTTAGGACACTCTCCCAGGATTCAGTTTATCAAAAATTTGTCCTGTTACTTTAACCGAATCATGTGATTTCACATTTAGACAAAATGAAAAGCATTATAACCAGCTATCAAAGATTACCAGACAAAGCGCCACTTCAGCAGAGCTTGAGAACACATGGCCGTGGCCTCTCTCACACTTATTTTCAAATACTTAACATCCCCCAAACATCCTTGTCCTACTCACTTTCCTTTTAAGATAATGGGTTTCTTTTTTGATAAGAATTAGGATTTTTAAAAAATAGATTTCATTTTTTTTCAAATGTGTTATACCAGAAGTTATGTTAGTTGAAGTTTGGTTGGTTATATGAGTTTAAAAGTAATATTAGTACAAATGTGGCTTTACTACTGATCTGTGTAATATTGAAAGGTAAAGACAAAACTATATTACAGACAAACTTGAATTAATATTTTTTAGGCTGGCCAATGGCCCTACATCCCATATGGGTGTATCACACAAGGTTGTTTTTGCTGTGTTTGTCAAAATGGTTCTGTTAAATGAGCCCTTAATATTGTTTGGAAGCTAATATTAATTGTCCTGGAAAACGTGGATTAAATACTTAAACAAAAGTTTATTTGCTAAATTTAACATGAAAGAGTTGCAAAACATTGTACATGGTTAATATGCACTCGTTCAAAGTAATTGAAATTTGAATTGTTTTGCAACCAATTATGAAATAAAATATATCTTGCACTTGGACAAAAGGTTTGCGTCCTGCAAATGCTTGGAATCTGCTGAAATAGCTGCTTAGTCAAACCAGCCTTCCTAACCAAATGAGTCATTTGTTTGCTTCATTTCTTCTTAAGATCTGTGAGAGGTTTTCCAAGCTGTCCCTTTTGTAGCAGATGGAATACTCCCAGGAGTCCATCCCTATAGCAACAACAGCTGCACTGGTGAGTAGTGCTCTATGGATTTCTGAGTAGCTTGTAAGGACATTGCAATCTGAAAACCTTTCTTTCTACCATTGAGATCCCTGCTGATGCCATTTGGATAATGTCTGGTTTGACCTGAATCTCAGAGGAGACTACTACTTTGCATATAACTTAAGAGAACACTCAACATAAAATTGGAATTGTATGTGGGAAATAGGCATGCTTCTTCTAGATTCTTCTTCCTTTAAGTCAAATGATCTAAGTATTTGACTTAGGGAGTACAAACTTATCTGGCACAGATAGGTATAAACCTTAAACCTCATGATTAAGGAAGATTAAAGTTATATGGCTTATTAGATTAGATATTCAGTAAAAGCATGAGCCATGATAAAGTTTCCCATAAAGTAAGTTCAACAATGAATAAAGGGGAGGTGATAAACAGTCCTTCAACATAGCATGTCAGCTGGCATGTCTCTGGCCAGTGGCCTCACAATGTTTGGGTTCTTGTTTTAGGTTCAGTCTACTGATAGCATCAATATGAACTTTAAAGTTTGGAGGGTTTACTGGTGAGAATAAGTTCAGCCAATCAAAACCTTTAACAAGTATTAGCAAAATGATGAACGGAGTGTGTACAGCCATGTTGTCTTTGTACGAAGACATGATTTCATTTTCTGCTAAAACCTTCATTACCTAGGCCTTACCACTCTTCCTTTTTTCTACTCTCAAACATCCCTGAGCTAGTCTAGTCAGAATGGTGATCACAGAAAATCCATAGAGGAGCACGGTGTGGTTTTAGGATTGGATATTCATGTTTATAGGCACTGTTGTCTTATGGGGACTTGATGCGTGGAAGAAAATAGGTCAGGTGGGAACTAGGAAAAACCTATTGCTTCTATCACAGAAATGCTTTTGCTCACCTAGACTGGTAAATTATATATTTAGACATTTTCAAGAGTAAATCTCATCTGAAAGCTAATTCATATGTCTCACTTTAAGCTCAGATCCAGGATACAACTGTTCTGCAGTGCATAGGAGTCTATCAGAGTCTGCGTGTAATTCTAAACACACACTTGCCTTGTAATCTACAGCCTGCATGTACAGGCTGTCAAAGGGATCATCGTCACTCCCCTCACGCTTTGTGTCAGATAAACACAGCTCTCATGACACATGCTCGCTACAGTGTTATTGCATGCATCCGCATTGAGAATTCCTCTTTATAGAGTGGAACTACAGCATAGCATCATATCTAAAATGCTATGAGCTTTAGTGCTTCCTTGGACTCCCTCCAAGGAGATTTGGAGTTCTTGGAAGTGTTCACAAAAGTAGTCGTTATAACAGGGTCTTGTTTGTAGCACAGCTCATGAGTGTGGACCTTGTGGGTAACGTTGCATGGGAGCTCTGTTTTGCAGGGATGCGCTCGCTCCCTTGCCAGAAAACTGGGTCTGCTTCCCGTACGTGCACTCCTTAGGCTGCCAGCTGTTCCCTGTTATTATCTTTGCAGTCTGCAGGCTGGTTCCAGTCTCCAGTGGCTTCTTCTGGGGTGAGGAGGGAAGTAGGGACACCTGCTGCGGATCTCAGGCTTTTCCTTCTGGCTGAGGCTGCTTCCAATTGCTTTTTTCTCCTCAGTGCTGGGGTTTCAATTTCATTATGGTCTATTTGTACTTACTTTTCTTTCTTTTTTTAACATTTTTTTCAGAATTTTATGCATGAATACCGTATTTACATTATTTTGACTCCACTTTTCTCCACACTAACTCCTCTCTGTCCCCTTACTCCCTCTCAAACTTATGATGACTTCTTTTCTTTTAATTATTTTTGTTACAAACACACACAAACACACACACACACACACTACATAAACATATATGTATACACATGGGTACATATGTACAGCCTGCTGAGTGCATCTATTATTGTTCATATGTGTGTTTAGGCTTGACTTCTTGGGATTGCATAACCTACCTGGAGACAATTTTTCTTATTCCTCCAACCTCCTGTTCTTACTGTCCCATTTCCCTCCAAGTTCTGAGAATATGTAGTTTCCTGAGAGCCACTCTTGCTTCTGTTTTTTCTCAGTGTCCGTGGGCTCCCGTCTTCCTCTAATTTACATGGCTTTCTTCTCCAGCTGTGACTTGGAGCATAGATTGACTTATGTACTTTTCCATTAAGCTTTACCCTCATTGCGTTGTTAGCAAGACACTCAATTCTGTTCCCACACATCACTGAGAACATTTAGACGTTGAGTAATGGAAACAATGAACGCCAGCTCTGGTAGCACTTTGAATTCCTGTGCGTTGGAGTCCAATTATCATGTGTGCTTACTGCATCCTTAGAGCTTGTCTCCCTCAACGAGGGCTTCATGAGTGGGTAACTATATTCATTATCTAGATTCTCTGTCACTATCATCAACACATTAGTCACTTTAAACTTCTGGGTGAATCAGAAGAGAACAACTGGTAGCTGAGGATTAATAATTATGCTCTTTCAAAGGTCCTTGAAAATAAAAGGATTGAAATATTTTTCTTCTTTCCTGACTGTATTTGTGAATTATAATGAAATGACTCAGTTTCTCAGTTTTGGAGGGAACAAACATTTTAAAGGATGATATTTTGTAAGAACACGAGATTGGTGTCTTAATTGTTCATATATATTTAGTTTCATATGCATGATTTAATATGTGATTAAATTAGGAACATATTAATAACATTTCATTTAGTCTTATCATGAAAGGATTTTGTGTTGGAAAATCTCTGTCAAGTTTGGAGAATGAACACTAAAATTTATTTGCAATGAACATAGGGAAAGAAGAAACAATCTTCTTTATATAAATGGAAATAAAACACTTAAGTGCTTTGTCTCTTATGGGCTAGGAAATTAGGTGGTCAGTTATGATTATTCATGTAATGGAGTGACCCAAGTTCTTCTTAGTGATTCTGTGTCATTAACCATGTTGCCTCTATAAGGGTTCCATGGATTTCCATTTTGTCTCTCCATAGAATTCACTGGTTTCCATATACATATTTACATACCTATTCACCTCTTTGGCATTCAGGGTCAATCACCCATTCCAATATAATAGATTCCTTCTTAATACATAACTCACTGGTAAAAGAAGTATAAGTTACAGTTGTGTGGACTTCAATATACGGATCATTCTTTCTCTACAAGCTACGAACACATAGTAAACACCATCTAAGGTCCTGGTAGCAACTATGGCTATCCGATTATTGGAGTATCAATGGGAGAAAACACTGTTACTGCCATTCCCTGCTTTTTAATGTCATGCTTTCTGACTATGTTTGTGTATCATTTTGTAGATCAGCTTTATGAGTATACAAGGATCACCCTACTGGTATAGTAAATGAATCTTTGATAAATTATGGAATATTTTCAGGCATCCTCCATTGATTTGAGAGCATGTGTAGCAGCAACAGTTAATTTCAATATAATGGAGCTATTCACTGCTAAGTCTCATTTGTTTTAGTGTAGAAATTCTTTGATTAGAATTCCTGCCATATCAAATCCCATTCCATCTCATTATGCTCACAGATGTGACACAGAAAGAAACTCTGGCCAAGTAGGACAAATCCATAGACACAATGACTGTCTATCCCAGGAAAAAGAAATTGTAGTCCCTTTCAAAATGGAAGAAACATGACATTGTCCTCCAACTCTATAAAACTCCTAACAAATGAGTGTAATGCATGCATGCATGCGCACGCGCATGCGCACGCGCGCGCACACACACACACACACACACACACACACACACACACACACCACACCGGGGGGGGGGAGGATGAAGAGAAACGATATAGACATAGGTAGGCATGTCCTGACAAGAATCCCTGGTTCAGGTAATAAGGCTAACAACCTGCACATGAGAATACGTAATTTAAAAAATTTCTGGATAGGAGGATAAATTGCTAATTGAGTGAACAGACAGTCTAAATAAAGCATGCAAGAAAAATTTTGCTGACTATACAGCTGACAAAGGACTGATATATAACAGTTACAAAGAACAAAAACACACAAAAAACAAAAAAGCCCAACCCATCAATAAATACCCAGAAAATAAACAACCCAATTTAAAAAAATGGGCTATGGATGTGATCAGAGAATTCTAAAAAGCAGAAATAAAAATAGACAGTAAATACCTTTTTTCTTCACCAACCTCAAATTTGACAGAGGGCTGTATCCATAATTTACAAAGAACTCAAGAAATTAAATGCCAAGAAACCAAATAATCCAATCAAAAAATGGGGAACAGAGCTAAACAGAGAATTCACAAAGGCGGAATTCCTAATGGCTGAGAGACACTTAAAGAAATGCTCAGCATCCTTAATTATCAGAGAAATGCAACTCAAGACTACTCTGAGAATTCATATCACACCTGTCAGAATGGCTAAGATCAAAAGCTCAAATGACAGCACATGCTGGCAAGGGTGTGGAGAAAGGGGAACCCTCGTCCATTGTTGGTGGGAGTGCAAGCTTGTGCAACCACTATGGAGGTCAGTCTGGCCATATCTTAGGAAACTTGGAATAGCTCTGCCTTGGTACCCAGTCATACCACTTCTGGGTATACATCCAAATGATTCCTCACCAAACCAAAAGGGAGTTTCCTCATCTATGTTCATAGCAGCCTTATTTGTAATAGGTAGAAACTGGAAAAAACCCAGATGCCCCTCAACTGAAGAATGGATTAAAAAACTGTGGTACATCTACACAATGGAATACTACTCAGCTATCAGAAACAATGAAAACATGCAATTTGCAGCCAAATGGATGGAACTAGAGAAGCTCATCCTGAGTGAGCTAACCCAGACCCAGAAAGAGGCGCATGACATCTATTCACTTAGAGTAGGATTTTAGCCATATAGTACAGGATAACTATACTACAACGAATGAACCAAAGGGAACATGAACATAGACTATTTTTCCTGTCAGTGAGACACTTTGCCCTAGCGGTGCTGCCTTATAGGCCCCTAGTGTATGAGGAGGCTCTTGGCCCTCATATAACTGATGAACATATGGACTGTTATGTAGGGACACTCCACTCCAGAGGAGTGGGATGAAAGGGTTAGGGGGTAGAGGGTGGGAGGGTGGGACTGGGAGGGGCAGAAAGAGGACACTGTGATGGAGATGTAACCTGAAGTAATAAATATTTTAAAAAATTGTGTTCATGTCCTTACCACCAGGGAAATAGAAATTGAAACTAGCCTGAGACCTCATTTCTCTCAAGACATAATGAATATTATAAAACAAACAAACAACACCAACAAACACTAGTGAACATGTGAGGAGAGGAGATTTTTGATGATGGGAGTGTATTCTAATGTAGCCACATTGGAAACCATTTTGGATGTTTCTCAAAAAGCTACTATGTCAGCCACATGACCCAGCTGTCTCACTCCTGGGCATAAACCCAAAGCATTGTGTTTACTTTTGGAAACTTGGAGGAAAAGAAGACTTTCATCGACTGATGGACATATGCTAGAATTGCTATGCCAACAGTGAAAGAATAAACTCAATACCTAGAGAGTATCATAGGAATAGATATAGGAGGCCAGAAATGTAGACTATATGCTATAGGAAATAGAGGGAAATTAAGAACACTCTGGGTAGAGGGTCACCACCATCTGAGAATCTCAATGATTGCCGTCTCCTGTAATTGCAGCATAGTATGGAATGCTGTAACAAAACTGGATCCCTGATAAAATGTGTAATGTGGCCTCAAATAATAGAGGCAGGCAGCAGCACTTAATTCTCAGAGGCAAAATATAAACATTTACTAAATAAGGACCAAAATCAAAGTGGTAGCCAAGCTGATTTTTCTTACAGACAACTCTAGAGATATTAAATGGAACAGCTATCTGGAAGGCACTCAAGAGTCTAGGTCTGTATACATAGTTAATAGATACCAAGGGTAGGTAATAGGATGAGGGACAGAAATAAATGAAAGCCACAATAACCCATTTGGTCTGACAAATCAGCTTTCAGACTGAGAACCCATTGATGGAGAGAGGTTAGATCATCTGTCATCAAAGATGCCTTAGCTGCTGCCTCTTCATAAGGTTCAGCAGACATACAATTGTTGTAGATCACAAACAGTCTCCAGATCTAGCATCATCCTTCTAAGAGGCAAACAGAACACACGGAAACATTGCAGTTATATTGACTGGCTTCCGGTTGGAAGTGAGCAGTGTCATGGCTGGAAAGGATGCCCATTCCTTGCACCCATAGGCAGTGCCATCATTTGAAGGGTCACAGTATATGACCTTCTGACAGTTTCTGACACTGAATACAATAGGCATCATGTCAGGCCAGGAGGACCAGACTACAGAAAATGAGATGCAATTACAGAAAAGGTCCTATTATATAACACACTACCCAGAAACTGTCAGGATTTTATTTGAACTCTATCAAAATATTGTATTACACAATGGAGGTCATTACTATATCAAACAGATTTTCTTTCCCCTTCTTCTCCTCTCCCCTCTCCCCTCTTTCTTTCTTTTAGAATTGAAGATTGAACTTTGAGCCTCTTTGTGCCTGCTAGGCAAATAAATGCTTTGCCACTGAGCTATGTGCCCATTTTCATGTGACAAACACAGCTATTGTTTTTCTTTAAAAATGTGTAATATTCTACTCATATGTTTTTCTTACAAATACCAGGAACTATTTCACTCAACATTAAGTAGCTTTCTTTGTTGATATATGGATGGTTGGCAGGAAAACCAAGGGAAGTATCAGGAAGTAGTAATAATAAACTTCACAGGTCTCAACATAGGAATCTTCTGATACAACAGTGGTGGTAACTTCACTGGGAGACTCAACTCTTGCTATGTTTTTTCATTGATCATTGTGTTTAGGTCAGGGTTGCCTATGGCCATTGCTTATTTAGTCTTCCTACATCATGGAGTTTATTAATTAGGAAGAGGCTTGATATATCCAAATCCCTGGGGGTGTTTTCTTAGTTATCTTAGAGGGAGGGAGAGCACCCTGATTTACAATACATGTAAAGTAGCAAACAGTGAGAGTAACTCCCCAAAGGGAGTCATGCTGTCATTGGTTCATAGAGACATGGATGTGAGGTAGCTAGAAAAACATCAGTTACCTACTCATTTAGTACTATAACACAACCATTTAGTTATTACTGGTCAATATATGTTATATGTTGTTGCATTCATTAATGAATTATGCCTGATTGTCTAGACAACATTTTTATCCCCTTATGTGTTATATAGAAGTTTGGCTATCTCCATTATTATCTCTGGTGTCAGCTTGGTGGAAGTTCATTGCCATCTTGGGCAATGCTGGCTTCTGGTGGGAATAGTCCCACATTGTGCTGGATGCTAATGGGTGCCGCTGTCTTCTGACTGCAAGAATGGCATTTGTCATGCACATATTTAAGGAAAACTTATGTGACAGTTCATGTTAATTTTAAAACCACCTTTCTCTTGATTTTTTTTTCAGTGTTTTTCTTGTCATCATATTGACATCATTTTTTCCTTGTAATAAATAGAAAAGTTTAGACGTGGATGCTGAGGAGACACTGCTTGTCAGCTAGAGAGTAAAATAACTCCATTTTTTTCTGGAGGATGGAGCTAGATGATGGATGGTAGAGAGTCTACAGAAAACTCTGTGATGCTTGGATCTCACACCCCTTGCCATTCCTTTAGATGCCTCTCTTGCCCCCTTTCACCACTTGCTTTTTTCACGGCAGCCATTAATCAATTTCTTTTACCCGAGGCTTGTGTTTCTATATCTGCCCCTAAATCAACAGTAAATAAATCAAGTGCAGTAAATGACTCCCATTACAAAAAGAATTACCTGCCTGCACTAGAAAGTTTAATAAGGTCCTAGAAACTGTTCATTGTCAGTTGCGGTTCAGTTCATAAACACACTGGAAGCAGTCTGCATTTGAAGGAACAGCAAGACTACTTGGATGGAATAATCTCAAACCCCAAAAAAATAAAGAAATAAAAAGAAGACACCTGGCAAGGAATTACCCCAGCTGCCTTTTCTTCCCTTTCTAAACCAGTTTCAAGAAAACACTGAAATGAAATTCCCTGAGAGGAATTGTGTTTTGCTGGAAGACAATGAGATCATGCTAAAACTAGTCAGAATGTTTTCAAATTTCAAATCAAAACACATTTATTTAATTCTCCTGATACTATGACAAAAATTAAATTATATTATTACCCTTTCACAGAGGGAAGAGTATCTGCTTAGCTAGTTCTAACTTGGAGTATATTCTTGAACCATTCTCTCAAAGCACACTTCCTTGCCTTATTTTCAATGTCAGGGAAATAAGATCAGAACCTTTTATTATTGTTAATAAGATTCCTAATGATGTAATGTTAGACACCTATAATTTTAAGCATTCATTTATTACTTCAAGTTACGTCTCCATTACCACCCCTCCCTCCACCCCCTCCAGGTCCTACCCTCACACCCTCTACCCCCTCTCCCACCCATCCCAGCCCTCCGATCTGGGGTACTTCCATGTAACAGCCCCCTTCAGTTCATTACTCACATGATATCTAAGAGCTTCCTCTTGCACAGGAGGCATACATGGCAGTTCCACTAGGGTGGAGAGTCCCACTAACAGGTAACCAAGTCATGTTCTTGTTCTTTTGGTTCTTTTGGGTCTACTGATTGTAGGATGGTTATCCTGTACTATATGGCTAAAATCCAGTTATAAGTGAATATATGAGTCTGAGTTAGATCACTCATGAAGAGCTTTTCCAGTTCCATCCATTTGGTTGCAAATTTCATGATTTTCTTGTTTCTGATAGCTTAGTAGTATTCCATTGTGTAAATGTACCACAGTTTTTTTATCCATTCTTTGGTTGAAGGACATCTGGGTTGTTTCCAGTTTCTAGCTATTACAAATAAAGCTGCTATGAACATAGATATGGAGATGTCCTTATGGATTGGTGAGGAATCTTTTGGATATATGTCCAAGAGTGGTATGGCTGTGTCTTGAGGTAGAGCTATTCCAAATTTTCTAAGTTATCGCCAAACTGATTTCCATAGTGGTTGTACAAATTTGTTCTACCACCAGCAATGTGGGAGTGTTCCCCTTTCTCTGCAACCTCACCAGTATGTGCTGTCTTTTGAGTTTTTGATCTTAGCCATTCTGACAAAGGACACTGTCATTAGAATAAAATGGGAGCATACAGATTGGGAAAATATTTTCACCAACCCCACATCTAACAGAGGGCTTATATCCAAAATCTATAAATAACTCAAGAAATTAAATACCAACAAACCAAGTAACCCAATCCAAAAATGGGCTACAGGGCTAAACCAAGAATTCAAAAAAGAGGGATCTAGAATGGCCAAGAGTCGCTTGAAGAAATGCTCAGCATCCTTAATCGTGGGAGAAATGCAACTCAAGATGACTCTGAGATTCCATCTCACTCCTGTTAGAATGGCTGCCTCTAATTTTTATTTCAGAAAATGTACTGAAACTAAATCTATCATTCACCGTAATTTCCCCCACAATGTATGCTTTTGTTTAAAAAGCATTAATAAATATGATTCACACTTCAGAAATAAGCTGTGCTGAAGTTAATTTGACTTTTATTCTTTCAATAAGAAAACATAATAAGTGAAAAAAAAAACAAAGTGTTAGGTAAAATGCAATGTCAGCAATTAAAAACATTTAAAAGTTCACAAAATGAATGAATGACTTTATAGCAAAGTTCATGTAAATAAGACAAATGAAAAATAAGATGGTTTTGCATTCATGAAAGTTCCATAGGCAATACAAGAGCGAGCTGGTTTCTCATCCACTTGCCTGTTTTTGTCTAAGACAGGGTCTTGTTATATCACTATGCTGTTCTTGGACTTGGGATCCTTCTGCCTCAGCCTCCTGAATGCTGAGACAATAGGCACTACCACACCTGCTATTTAAATGTTATGATTTCTGGACAATTCCCATTTTCTCTCCATACATTACAGCATCAATCTTCAGCCATTTGGCCCCATTTCTCTGACAGACATTGGTTGTAGAGCAGGAATTATGAAGGACTTACCTACCCTGTCTTGGCAGAGCTAGGCTGTCGACTTA
>CAJQZJ010013540.1:3948767-3982156 GCA_907164525.1 Lophiomys imhausi
CTCTCGTCTGCTCCTCTTGGGAGTGTTTGCTTCTTTTTGTTCTAGTTATTTCAGCTTTTAGGTCGCTAGTATGGGAACTCTACAGTTTCTTTTTTTTTAATTTATTTTTAATTTCTTCAAGTTACATCTCAACCACAATCCCCCCCCCACTCCTCCCTCCAGACCTACCCTCCCACCCTCTTCCAGTTTTATTTTGAAGACACTTAGTGCTATAAACTTTCCTATTAGCTCTGCTTTCAATGTGTCCCATAAATTTAGGTATGTTGTGCCTTCATTTTCATTGAATTCTAAGAAGACTTTAATTTATTTATTTTTTTATTTCTTCCCTGACCCAGAAGTCATTGAGTAGAGAGTTGTTCAGTTTCCATGAGTTTGCAGGCTTTCTGTTGTTTTTGTTATTGTTGAAGTCTAGCTTTATTCCATGATGGTCTGATAAATAAAAAGGGGTAATTTCAATTTTCTTGTATCCGTTGATGGTCGATTTTGGAGAAGGTTCCATGAGGTGATGAGAAGAAAGTATATCCTTTTGTTTTGGGGTGAAATATTCTGTAGATATCAGTAGGTCCATTTGGTTCATGGTGTCTGTTCACTATTTTTCTGGTTGGTTTCTGCATTGTTGATCTGTCCAGTGGTGAGAGAGGTGTGTTGAACTCTCCAACTATTAATGTGTGGGGTTCGATGTGGGATTTGACCTTTCATAGTGTTTCTTTAACAAAGGTGGATGCCCTTACATTTGGGGCATAGATGTTGAGTATTGAGGTGTCATCTTGGTAGATTTTTTCCTTTGATGAGTATGTAGTGTCCTTCCCCATATTTTTTGATTAATATTGGTTGAAAGTCCAATTTATTGGATACGAGAACGGCTAATCCAGCTTGCTTCTTGGGTCCATTTGCTTGGTATATCTTTTTCCAACCATTTACTTGGAAATAATGCTTTTTTTTCTGAGTTGTGTTTCTTGTAAGCAGCAGAATTTGGGATTTTGCATCCATTCTGCTAGCCTGTGTCTTTTTATTGAGGATTTGAGTCCATTGATGTAGAGAGATATTAATGACCAGTAATTGTTACTTCCTGCCATCTTGATTTTGGTTAAAGTAGTGTGTGAGTGAGCTTCTCTTCTTATAATTTTGCTGCCATTGGGTTATTTGCTTCCTGTATTTTCTTGTGTGTAGATAACCTCTTTTGGCAGGAGTTTTCCTTCTAACATTTTCTGTAGAGCTGGATTTGTGCATATATATTGTTTGAATTTAGTTTTGTCTTGGAATATGTTGCTTTCTCCATCTATTTTGATTGACAACTTTGCTGGAAATAGTAGTCTGGCCTGGCATCTGTGGTTTTTTAGGGTCTGCAAGATGTCTGTCAGGGCCCTTCTAGCTTTTAATGTCTCTGATAAAAAGTTAGATATGATTCTGATAAATTTGCCATTATATGCTATTTAGGCCTTTTCTCTAGGAGCTTTTAGTATTCTTTCTTTGTTCTGTACACTAGTGTTTTGATTATTATGTGGTGGGGGTGATTTTCTTTTCTGGTCTAATCTATTTGGAGTTCAGTAGGTTTAGGTTTAGGAAATTTTCTTCTATGAGTTTGTTGAAGATACTTTCTGGTCCTTGGAGCTGGGAATCTTCTCTTTATTCTATTGCTATTATTATGAGATTTTATCTTTTCATAGTGTCCTTGATTTCCTGAAGGTTTTTTGTCAGGACTTTTTTGGATTTTTACATTTTCTTTTACTTATGTATCAATTTCTTCAATTTTATTCTCTGTGCCTGAGATTCTCTCTTCCATTTCTTATATTCTGTTGGTGATGGTTGTATCTGTTGTTCCTTTTCTTTTCTTAAGTTTTTCCAGTTCCACAAATGTCTCAGCTTATGCTTTCTTTATTGCATCAACTTCCCTTTCCATGTTTTCCATTCCTCTAAGAGGTTTATTCATTTCCATCACTTTTTTCCTTTATTTTTTATTTCTTCAAGTTACATCTCAATCGCAGTCCCCTCCTTATTCCCCCTCCAGTCCCACCCTCCCACCCTCAACCCCCCACCCTTTTTTTTTTCTTTTAAGTTTAAGTTATATCTTATTTCCCGCTACAGTTTCTCCTTTCAGTCCAACAAATGGCTCTTTCTCTTATAATAATAAATACAATACAGTACAACAGAGGTAATTAGGCCACAGTTATGAGGGTTATATGGCTTAACGTACATTCCCAATGACCAGTCCATATGTATTTGGTACCTGACTTTAACACTTTACTATCTAAACATCTCCATGAGTTTAAAGTTCTACATCTGACTCAACATTCATACTAATTGCAACACAATTTTAAAAGTATCTTCTTAGATGTATAACACTCTCTTGACTCCTAAACAACTCAAAATTTAATTATGAGACTTTATCTATCTGTTCTTCAATCACCTCAGAGACCTGAGAGGGATAAATATATCTGATTTTATAGGAAGTACAGGGTCTGCAGCTTCCCAAACTAAGAAATGACATAACAGTGGCTGCCTGGACAGTTCCCATTTTCTCTCCATATATTACAGCATCGCTCTTCAGTCATTTGGCCCCGCTTCACTGACAGACATTGATTGTAGAGCAGGGGGTATGAAGGACTTACCTACCCTGTCTTGGAAGAGCTAGGCTGTCGACTTACCTGCTTCCAGGTTTTGTCCTTTTTGGACAGCAGTCTGTCTACAGTTGGAGCAAGGGGCTTTTCCTACCAAGAGATAGGCTTGCGACTAATTCAATCATCTCCCACTGGAGATTCTTCGATGCTCATCTTCTACTTGGAGGAGAATAGGGGGTGCTGTCAGGAGTTGATATGTCTTGATATAAAAAAAATCTAAACTTACGAAAACATCTTTGAATGCCATATTCTGCAGATCTCTTGAGGTTTGTGAAGAGACCCTATCTATCTCTTATATTAGGGTAAGCAGATGTTGCTTGTCTCTTAGCAGGTTTATTTCTAATTAGCTTAGCAATTAACTATAATAGGCTGTCATAGTACCTAACAGAATGACTGGCTTGCATAACCATTAGTTTGCATTTCTTAATTATCCTAAACAGTTCATGACAGTTAGTAGTAAAAGGCCGAAACATCACATTTCATTTTTTTTCTTTACCTCCTAACACTTCCATCCCATTTCTCTGGGGTGGGGTGTCCTTATATAACAGTCCCTCATCTCAATTGAGAGGTCGTATGAGGGCCAAGTGCCTCTTCATTCATTGGGGATCTATGAAGCAGTACCATCAGTGAAAAGTGTCTCGTTGCCGGGGGGAGAGAGAACTACTAAACAAACAAACCAATAAGCATACAATAGATCAAAAAGACTAAAAAATAGAAAAAATATAATTAATATATAAAAAATAAATAAAAAAATAAGAAGTCTATGTCCAAGTTCCCTTTGGTGTGTTAGTTGTAGTGAATTGATACCTTCTACTATATAGCTAAAATCCTACTATAAGTGAATAGATGCCATATGTGTCCTTCTGAGTCTGGGTTAGTTCACTCAGGATGAGCTTTTCTAGTTCCATCCATTTGGCTGAAAATTGCATAATTTCATTGTTCCTGATAGCTGAATAATATTCCATTGTGTAGATGTACCACAGTTTTTTAACCCATTCTTTGGTTGAGGGACATCTGGGTTGTTTCCAGTTTCTAGCTATTACAAATAAGGCTGCTATAAACATAGATGAGGAAACTTCCTTATGATTCCATGAAGAGGCATTTGGGTGTATACCCAGAAGTGGTATGGCTGGGTCCTGAGGCAGAGCTATTCCAAGTTTTCTAAGATATCGCCAGACTGACCTCCATAGTGGTTGCACAAGTCTGCACTCCCACCAGCAATGGAGTAGGGTACTCCTTTCTCCACACCCTTGCCAGCATGTGCTGTCATTTGAGTTTTTGATCCTAGCCATTCTGACAGGTGTGAGATGGAATCTCAGAGTCATCTTGAGTTGCATTTCTCTGATGATTAAGGATGTTGAGCATTTCTTCAAGTGTCTCTCAGCCACTAGGGATTCCTCCTTTGTGAACTCTCTATTTAGCTCTGTCCCCCATTTTTTGATTGGATTATTTGGTTTCTTGGCAATTAATTTCTTGAGTTCTTTGTAGATTTTGGATATTAGCCCTCTGTCAGATGTGGGGTTGGTGAAGATTTTCTCCCAGTCTGTAGGCTGCCGTTTTGTTCGAATGACAGTGTCCTTTGCCTTACAGAAGCTTTTCATTTTCATGAGGTCCAATTTATTGATTGTTGATCTCAAGTCCTGAGCTGTTGGTGTTCTGTTCAGGAAGTTGTCGCCTGTGCCAATTAGTTCGAGGGTTTCTCCCACTTTTTCTTCTAGTAGATTTAGTGTGACCGGCCTTATGTTAAGGTCTTTGATCCACTTGGACTTAAGTTTTGTACAAGGTGATAAGTATGGGTCTAACTTCATTCTTTTACAAATGGATATCCAGTTGCACTAGCACCATTTGTTGAAGACGCTGTCCTTCTTCCATTGTGCTGTTTTGGCTTCTTTGTCAAAAATTAGGTGGCCATAAGTGTGTGGGTCTATTTCTGGATCTTCAGTTCGATTCCATTGATCTACTGGTCTGTTTCTATACCAATACCATGCTGTTTTTACAACTATTGCTCTGTAGTACAGCTTGAAATCTGGGATGGTAATACCTCCAGATGTTTTTTTTATTGTACAGGATTTATTTAGCTATTCTGGGCTTTTTGTTGTTCCATATGAAATTGAGACTAGCTCTTTCCAAGTCTACAAAAAATTGTGTTGGTATTTTGATAGGAATTGCATTGAATCTATATATTGCTTTTGGTAGGATAGCCATTTTTATTATATTGATCCTACCTATCCATGAGCATGGGAGATCTTTCCATCTTCTAAAGGCCTCTTCCATTTCTTTCTTCAGGGGATGAAGTTCTTGTTGTACAGGTCCTTTACTTGCTTGGTTAGAGTTACCCCCAGGTATTTTATGTTGTTTGTGGCTATTGTGAAGGGTGTTGTTTCACTTATTTCTTTCTCAGCCAATTTGTTTGTTGTATAAAGAAGGGCTTCTGATTTTTTTGAATTAATTTTGTATCCAGCCACTTTGCGGAAGGTGTTTATCAGCTGTAAGAGTTCTCTGGTGGAATTTTTGGAGTCGCTTATGTATACTATCATATCATCTGCAAATAGGGATAATTTGACTTCTTCGTTTCTGATGTTTATCCCCTTGATGTCCTTTAGTTGTCTTATTGCTCTAGCAAGAACTTCAAGTACTATATTGAAGAGATATGGTGAAAGTGGACATCCTTGTCTTGTCCCTGAGTTTAGAGGAAATGCTTAAAGTTTCTCACCATTTATTTTGATGTTGGCCACTGGCCTGCTGTATATTGCCTTTATTATTTCTAGGTACAGCCCTTGTATCCCCTTTCTCTCCAGAACTTTTAGCATGAAGGGGTGTTGAATTTTGTCAAATGCTTTTTCTGCATCTAGCGAGATTATCATGTGGTTTTTTTCTTTCATCTTGTTTATATGGTGAATGACGTTGATAGATTTTCGTATGTTGAACCATCCCTGCATCCCTGGGATGAAGCCTACTTGATCATGTTGTATGATACTTTTGATGTGTTCTTGAATTCGGTATGCTAGTATTTTATTAAGTATTTTTGCATCTACGTTCATGAGGGAGATTGTTCTGAAGTTCTCTTTCTTTGTTGGGTCTTTGTGTGGTTTAGGAATCAGGGTGAATTTGGCCTCGTAGAATCAGTTTGGCAATGTTCTTTCAGATTCTATTTGGTGAAAGAGTTTGAAAAGTATTGGTGTTAACTCCTCTTTGAAGGTCCAGTAGAATTCCGTGCTAAAGCCATCTGGCCCTGGGCTTTTTTTGGTTGGGAGATTTTTAATGACTGTTTCTATTTCCTTAGGGGTTATAGGGCTGTTTAATCTGTTTATCTGATCTTGATTTAGCTTCGGTAGATGGAATCTATCAAGAAAATTGTCCATTTAACTTAAGTTTTCAAATTTGGTGGAGTATAGAGTTTTAAAGTAGGATCCAAATATTCTCTGGATTTCCTCAATGTCTATTGTTATTTCACCCTTTTTATTTCTGATTTTGTTGGTTTGTGTTTTCTCCCTCTGTCTTTTAGTTAATTTGGCTAAGGGTCTGTCTATTTTGTTGATCTTCTCGAAGAACCACCTCTTGGTTTCATTGATTCTTTGTATAGTTCTTTTTGTTTCTAAGTTGGTGATTTCAGCCCTAAGTTTGATGATCTCCTGCCTTCTGCTCCTCTTGGGAGTGTTTGCTTCTTTTTTTTCCAATTCACCCAGTTTAGCTGTTAATTCGCTAATATGAGCTGTCACAATTTTCTCTTTTGAACGCACTTAATGCTATGAACTTTCCTCGTAGCACAGCTTTCATTGGGTCCCATAGGTTTGGGTATGTTGTGTCTTCATTTTCGTTGGATTTTAAGAAGTCTTTGATTTCCTTTTTTATTTCTTCCCTGACCCAGTGGTCCTCTAGTAAAGAGTTGTTCAATTTCCATGTGAGTGTAGACTTTCTGTTGATTCTTTTGCTATTGTGTCCAGCTTTATTCCATGGTGGTCTGATAAGATACAAGGGGTTATTTCAATTTTCTTGTATCTGTTGAGGCTATCTTTGTGTCCAACTATATGGTCGATTTTGGAGAAGGTTCCGTGAGGTGCTGAGAAGAAGGTGTGTTCTTTTGTGTTTGGGTGAAATGTTCTGTAGAGATCTGTTAGGTCCATTTGGTTCATGATCTCAGTTAGACTTATTACTTCTCTGTTTGGCTTCTGTCTTGATGATCTGTCCATAGCTGTGAGTGGGGTGTTGAAGTCTCCCACTATTAAAGTGTTTGGATCGATGTGCGATTTAAGTTTTAGAAGAGTTTCTTTTATAAATGTAGGTGCCTTTGTATTTGGGGCATAGATGTTCAATATTGAGATGACCTCTTGGTGTATATTTCCTTTAATGAGTATTTAATGCCCTTCTCTGTCTTTTTTTATTAACTTCAATTGGAAGTCTATTTTGTTTGATATTAGGGTGGCTACTCCAGCTTTTTTCCTGGGTCCATTTGCTTGGACGACCTTTTCCCAGCCCTTTACTCTGAGGTAGTGTTTATCTTCCATGGTGAGATGTGATTCTTGTATACAGCAAAAAATGGGTCTTTTTTATGGATCCAGTCTGTAAGTCTGTGTCTTTTTATTGGCGATTTGAGTCCATTGATGTTGATAGATATTAGTGTCCAGGGGTTGTTATTTCCCATTATTTTGGTATAGCTGGCTGTCTTGTGTTTCTCTTTTGTTTAGTTGCTGTGGAGGTTTCTATTTCCTCTGTTTTCTTGGGTGTAGTTATCTTCTCTGTGTTGGAATTTTCCTTCTAGGATCTTCTGCAGGGCTGGGTTTGTGAGGAGATATTGTTTGAATTTGATTTTGTCATGGAATATCTTCTTTTCTCCTTCTATGTTGATAGAGAGTTTTGCTGGGTATAGTAGTCTGGCTGGGCACCTCTATTCTCTCAGGGCTTGCAGGACATCCTTCCAGGCCCTTCTTGCTTTTAAAGTTTCTGAGGAGAAGTCAGGTGTAATTCTGATGGGTCTGCCATTGTGTGTGACTTGGCCTTTTTCTCTTATAGCTTTTAATATCCTTTCTTTGTTCTCTACATTTGGAGTTTCTATTATTATGTGGCGAGAGGAGTTTCTTTTCTGATCTAATCTGTTTGGTGTTCTGTAAGCCTCTTGGATTTTTACTGGCATTTCTTTCTTTAGGTTTGGGAAGTTTTCTTCTATGATTTTGTTGAAGATATTTCCTTGACCATGGAGTCGGGAGTCTTCTCTTTCCTCTATGCCTATAATTCTTAGGTTCCATCTTTTCATTGAGTCCTTGATTTCTTGGATGTTGTGGGTGAGAGATTTTTTAGCCTTCTAATTTTCTTTGGATGTTGTACTGATTTCTTCCATCGAATCTTCCATGCCTGAGATCCTGTCTTCCATCTCTTGCATCATATTTTTCTTACTCACATCCGTAGTTCCTGTTCTCTTCTCCTGATTCTCCATTTCCTCTTTTAACTCTGACTGTGTTTTCTTTGTTGTTTCCATTTCTATTTTCATGTCTTGAATGGTAGTGTTCGTTTTGTACATTTCCTTCTCCAGTTTGCTTGTTTTTGTCTGGAGATCTTTCATTGCTTTATCCTTTTCCTGTTCAAGCTGGGTCACCTTGGCTTGGAGCTCTTTAATGATGTTATTCGTTGTTTTGACGTGTAAGATTGTGGCTTCTTTGAATTCCTTCATAGTTTTAAGTTCTTCTTGAAGGGACTTTATCACTTTCCATAATGTGGAATTGTCATCGTTTTCATGTGTTTCAATTGTGGTGAGGTGGTTCGGGCTGGACGGAATAGCGTTGCTTTCTTTTGTTGGAGACATTTCACTGTGGTTTTTTTTTTGTTTTGTTTTGTTTTGTTTTGTTTTGTTTTTTGTCTCTGGCCTCTGGCCATGAGGAATTTTTTTTTTTTTTGCTGTCTTCTGGACTTGGGTCCAAAGGGGGCACTGTGGTGTAGGAGAGTCATTCAGTCCCGCCTCCCAGGCGGAGACCTAATTAATTCAGGTGGCGGAGCTGTGCACAAGTAAGCTCTGATTCCCTGCCGGAATTGCCTTTATTAGTACAAAAGTTCGATATAGGACAGTTTCAAATATCTCACAGTTTGCCTGGGGTTGGTTCCTGTAGGGGGTAAATCTGCAGTTCAGCTCCAATGGCCTTGCCGCTCCCGAGGCTTGGAAGCTGGCCTGTGACATCACAGACTGGGATCTGAAGGTGCTTTGCAGTGGAGCTATTTCACCTCCAAGGGTTGCAACCTTTCCCAGATAATTGGATTGTCTGTGTGAGACCTGGGAGTGCCCAGCAGGGTGGGGATTATCTCTGTGTGGTTTCTGAATCTGCCGGCTGGGTATTAGGTTGGAACTAACCTACGGAGATTTCTCCTTTTGGGGGGATGGGTTATCCCGATTCCCGGGGCAGAGGCTTCCTAGTGTGTCCGAGAGTTGGAAGGGGTGTCCTGCCCAGGCATCATCCGTGGTCCCTGTGTAGCTGGGTGAGATTTAGAAGGGGTCGTGCCCTTTGTACAGCGTCCTGCAATACTTGCCGCCTTGTGACTGTTGACCCTGAAATCAAAATACGTCTGCACCGGCCGCCGCCATCTTGGATCCCCCTCATTTCCATCACTTCTTTTGGTATATTTTGTTGTTGTCTGAAGTATTTGACTTCTTCCCTTAAGCATTCTATTATTTTCAAAAGCGTAGGTTTAAGGTCATTTTCCTTTGTTTCAGTTGTGTTAGGATTTCCAGGGTTTTCTGTAGTATTATAACTAGGTTCTGGACATGTTATATTGCTTTGGTTTTTTTTTTTTTTTTTTTGATCATGTTCTTATACTGGCTTTTAGTTATCTGGTTGACCCTGTTGCTGTTTGATTGTTTCTGATGCCAGTTTTCCTTGGTGGTCAGAAAAATCCCCTGTTCTGGAGGCTGGATTATCTTGAGATCCTGTTGTCCACATCCAGATGTTCCTGTAATAGAGACTGGTTCTTGGAGAGAGGCTGCATCTCTTCTCAGCTGGTTGTGACTCAATTGGACCTATATACAGGGGATAGAAGTGGGGAGGAGGCTATTTTGTGAGGTCCATAGGAAGGTAGGTCAAGCTGTGGGCCGGAGGTTGCACCTGTGTGCCACTTGGGCCTGTGTTCTCCCCTCACTGACATAGTCATTCTGGTCCAGAAGCTAGGCTGACTGTATAGGCAGGGAGCTCCACCCAGGATTGGTGCCAGTGTTGGTGTGCCTGTTGTTCACTGCCTCAAAAGCTCAGGTGCTTGGGTGAGTGACCCACCCCAATGTTTGTGGGGAAAACACTGTTGCTTCTGATTGCTTTGCTGCAGCTGGGTTTGGTCACTTAGCTAGCTAGAGTGCACACTGTGCCACCATGGTGGTAACTCTGGAAAGAAAAGCTTACTTACTTTTGCTCTTGTGGTCTGGCTGTTCTTCTCGGTTGGGTGTACAGGTCCGTGTGGAGGCTGGATCTCAGGGTCGAGCTTTTCTTTTGAGTCTGGTCTTTCATATCCGATGCAGTTTTCTCCTTTCCTGCTATGTGCACGTGGAGATTGGACAGTTTGGAAACTGCTCTATGGAGTGTAGGTTGGGCACTTTCTGATTGGGCACAACTATAAGTTGATTTTGTCAATCACCAAGTGTTTTGATGGAGAAAATTCACTAAGATCTGTCTTTTGCATCCAGGAAGTGATAATGGATTCTCCAGTATATGGAGATAGAGAAATACTGATGAAACCTTGTAAAGAAATATCAGAAAACAAAGAGGGGCTTGTGAGATGATCCAGTCAGTTAAGTGCTTGAAATGCAATTATGAGGATATGAATTTTATTTCTAGAACCCATGTAATAATCCAGTGCTTGCTAGTTAGCCAGCTTAGCCAAGTCAGTGAGTTGCAGGCCAGTGAGAGGCCCTGCCTCACCAAACAAGGCAAATTACATCTGAGGAATGATGCTTGAGGTTGAACTCTGGTTTCCTCACACAGGGAGGAGAAAGAGACAGAGACAGAGAGAGGCAGAGACAGAGAAGAGACAAAAACAAAGACAGATAGTGGTACAAGGAGTGATATTAAGTAAATTAAAAAAGAGAAAAAGTTCCATTTTTTGGTAAAAATACAAAAAGAAAGATGATGCTCTTATCTAAGAAGAACTTTACATTATAATGTAGTCAAGATGTGGGATCTAATTGAGGAAGCAGGTTGAACTTTTTAAAGCTCATCTGAGATCTGCAAAGAGGAGATGGGACTGTTAGGAAGGGTGCTGAAATGGAAACATTGTGGTATAGAGGCATCCCCATCTGCTACAGGGAAGGTATGGCAGAATGGCGTTTCTGCTGGTGGGAAGCAAATCTTGATTTATCCAAATTGTAGCAGAAGACAAGTTCTAAATAAAATAAAAGTTTTGGAGAGTTGCAGATGATCAGAGCATATGGCTATGAAGGTCACATAGAGAGGTCACTGTATTACAGTTCTGTCAGATTACCACCAGGTCATAATTGAAAGGAAAAAGGACAATAAGTTATATTCAATATACAAGATTGACACCAAGGGAAGAGAAGAAACAAGCCACACTTGGGCTTTAAGGTACAAATGGGTAAAGGAAGGAGAAATTTAGTGGGAGTGACTGCTAGACTACACATTTATATATTTCTAAGATATAGATTTTTTTTTTTAGAGACTAAAAGCAAGTGGGCTTCCCTCTAGTATGTGGAGAGTGGGATTGCATACATCTCTTGCCAGAACATGATTATACAGTTGCATAAGTGTTAAAATGTGGCTTTTATTACCAACTGTTCCTATTAGATTTTCCATGGTAGAATAATTTAAAAAATACTTATGTGGGAATTGACTACATAATTCTACTTAAAGAGAAGCTGTATTTATTATTTGTTGACTTAGATGCTTTCATGTAAATATTTAGAATTTGAAGTGGAATTCTCTAGTGGCTATACCAATATACTGAGGTGGACAATGAGAAACCCAGTAAGATCCATGAAGGCAAGACTCTTTGAACAGCTTGGAGGTAAATACAAGAGAAAAGCAGAATCAGGAAATCAGGAAGGAAACTGGAGAGAAAACAGAAAATGAGAACCTCGTGATCCTCTAGGACTCTCAATGTGAACAAGACCATTCAGATATGCAGATTTCTGCTTCTGTTGTACTTTATAAATAACATGTTAAATCCACCCTCTACCCCATCTTGTCATCCTCATTACCTTCCATTTTTCTGTGATATTGATGCCTTATTGTTTGATGTTTTGTAGAAAGCAAAGACACAGGACTCTTGTGTAGGTGTACGTGTGAGGCTGAGGATGTAGCAAAATGACAGTAGAGAAATGGACAACAAAGGAGTTCTTCATTGAAGGGGAAGACATTATGAGAGGCTGTGTCTGAAGGCATCAAGCGCCAGGATTTGCCTTCCTCTTGGGGTTAGTGCTGAGTCCCACACTTTAACAAAGATATGAATCAAGTCAATTTACTAATATTTGAAAGGAAATGAAAACTTACATTGATGTCCAGATTACTCAGTAAATTTCCACTTAATTTATCTTTAACAATTATTGATATTATATCACTTCCTTCCTTTTAATAGAGTATTCTCTTAGTTTGCTTTTCATTACTGTATTAAACACCATTTCTAAAAGGAACCTGGGAGGAAATGGGTTTATTTGGTTCATACTTTCCTATCACAGTGCATCATCAAGGAAAGCTGAGGCAGGAACCTGAAGGCAGGAACTGAAGCAGAGACATCTTGGGAAGTTGCTGCTTACTGGCTTTTCCTCTTAGCTTGTTCAGCTTACTTTCTTATACACATGGGATCACCTGCACAGATTTATGCTTGAAGTAATTAAAGTTTGATATCTTCACCGTATTGATGGTACAATAAATGATCAATACAAAACGATGTGCAGAGGTCAGTGTGTGTGAGTATGTGCATCAGTGGACAGGGTTAATATCCTGCTTGTGATCTTGCTCTGTATAATATTGTATTTGAAGGAAATTGGTTGTTATTGGCATAGGGTAAGATATTTCACTAACAGGCAACAGAGTCCATGACTCGCTGTTGGGTGGAGTTTTCCCAAGGGTAGTTTTGCTAGGTTCCTATCTCTTTGGGTCTGTGGTTTGTAGGATGATTGTCCTGTACTATATGGCTAATATTGTATTATAAGTGAGTATAAACCATGTATATCTTTCTGGGTCTGTGTCAGCTCACTTAAAATGAACTTTCCTAGTTCCATCCATTTGGTTGCAAATTGCTTGATTTCCTTGATGCTAATAGCTGAGTAGTATTCCCTGGTGTAAATGTACCACATACATTTTTTTTTATCCATTCTCCATTTGAAGGACATCTAGGTTGTTTCCATGTTATGGCTATTACAAACAAAGCTGCTATGAACATAGTTGAGCCAATGTCCTTGTGATTTGGTGGAGAATCTTTTGGATATACGCCCAGAGGCAATATGGGTGCATCTTGAGCTATTCCAAGTTTTCTAAGATATCGCCAGACTGATTTCCTAAGTGGCTGTACAAATTTGCCCTCCCACCAGGAATGGAAGAATGTTACTCTTCTTCCACATCCTCACCAGCATTTGCTGTCACTTGAGATTTTGATCTTAGTCATTCTACAGGTGTGAGATGGCATCTCAGTTGTCTTGAGTTGCATTTATCTGATAACTAAGGAATTGAGCATTTCTTCATGTGTCTTTCAGCCATTAGAAATTCCTCCTTTCTCAATTCTTGGTTTAGTTCTGTACCCCATATTTTGATTGGATTATTTGGTTTCTTAGTGTTAAATTTCTTGAGTTCTTTGTAAAATTTGGATATTAGCCCTCTGTTGGATGTGGGGTTGGTGGAGATCTTTTCCCAATCTGTAGGCTGCTGTTTTGTTCTAATTACAGTGTTCTTTGCCTTACAGAAGCTTTTCAGTTTCATAAGGTACCTTTCATTGATTATTGGTCTTAGAGACTGAGCTATTGGAGTTCTGATTAGGAAGTTGTCAACTGTGCCAATGAGTTCAAGGCTTTTTCCTACCTTTTCTTCTATTAGTTTTAGCGTATTCAGTTTTATGTTTAGGTCTTTGATCCATTTGGACTTAAGTTTTGTGCATGGTGATAAGTATGGGTCTATTTGCATTCTTCTACAAGTTGACATCCAGCTAGACCAGCACCATTTGTTGAAGATTCTGTCCTTTTTCTATTACATGGGTTTGGCTTCTTTGTCAAAAATTAAGTGTGTGGGCTCATTGTGGGTCTTCAATTCGATTCCATTGAACAACTGGTCTGTTTCTATACCAATACCTGTTTTTATTACTATTGCTCTGTAGTACAACTTAGAATCTGGGATGATACCTCCACATTTTTTTTATTGTACAGGATTCATTTAGGTGGTCTGAGTTTTTTGCTTTTCCATATGAAGTTCAGAGTTGTTCTTTCAAGATCTGTAAAGAATTGTGTTGGTATTTTGATAAGAATTGCATTGAATCTGTATATTGCTTTTGGTAGGATGGCCATTTTTATTATGTTGATCCTACCTATCCATGAGCAAGGGAGAACTTTCCATCTTCTGATATCCTCTTCAATTTATCAACACATGATAAGATTCTGTAATATTTGGTAATATTTGATGTAGTATTATGTGAAACCCTTGACATTGCATTATCAAAATGCATCAAGTGCAAAATCTATCTATGCAGCAAGTGCTTCCCAAAGATCTTCTGTAGCATGATGATGCCTAAGATGCCAAGAACACAAGCACTTCCCATGAATAAATAACATTTCATGAGCAATATTAGGATATATCTGGTAGCAGCCTTAGCTTGTGTTTTATGAGATCTCAAGAATCCAGGCAGTGTATAAATAGGATCAAAGAAATCAAAATCTTGATACTGGTGAATCAAAATCTTGATATGTCTTAGTAGGTGAAGTTCTTGCTGGACAAGCATGAGGACCAACATTCAGATCCTCAGCACCTGCATAATGTGAAGTTGGAAGTGCCACTTGCCTGTAATCCCAGGATATGGGAGTCAGGCAGAGATAGAGCAAGAAAACTACCTAGACCAGCTGAGTCAGTGAACTCTAGGTTCAGTGTGACCTATGTCTCAACATATAAAGTGGAGAGGAGTTTAGACACCAGAAGTGAACTTCGGACTGACACACATATGAATACCTGCACACAAACATGCTCCCACACACGAGAATATACATATATTAATGTATATCTCCCCTTTCTATCTCTCTCTCTCACACACACACATACAAACTTACAAACACATACACATACACACATGGGGGGGAGGAGAGGAAAGCTTAAAATGAGAAAACTAGTTAGAAGTAAGATAATTTGCCCTACATTTAGAATTTAAAAATGATAATTACTAAAGATATCTCAGAATAGGCATTTTATAGCTTTAAGAAGTCGCCCATTTTGTCATAATGAAAATATTTGCTAGATATCTTCATGAATTTTTTTGGAAATCTAATGTAATGTGCAGAAGTGTTATCTTGCTTGTTACCAAAGCTGGGAAAAGTTGCTGTTTAACAAATCAATTCAAAATAATTAGCCTCAAAGAGGCTATGATTTAGAAATACTGTCCTGCTCATAACTCCTATTAACTTTAATTGGGTTTATAGTACACACAGAAAGAAGAAAAAGCATATAACTCCATTTTAAAATTAAATGTAGGATAAATTCAAGAATTATAGCTTCTGGTTGACCTGACTTTTCTTTTGAAATTAGTCCCACCATTTGTTTATGACCATTTTCACATAATTAATTTTTATAGCTTTTTAAGTCACTGTGTGTTTTTCCATTCAGGGTTCTTCATTTGTAGACCTCTGAAATTATTTTTGAATGGCTAATTGCT
Source organism: Lophiomys imhausi (assembly GCA_907164525.1). Taxonomy (NCBI): domain Eukaryota; kingdom Metazoa; phylum Chordata; class Mammalia; order Rodentia; family Muridae; genus Lophiomys; species Lophiomys imhausi. Next base: position 3,964,214 of record CAJQZJ010013540.1, read on the forward strand.
TCCCAGTTGCCCTATTCCTCCCTGAGTCAGTCTTCCTCATTATCATTATAGGACTGCTGCTTGAGTCTCGCTCCCTCTTCTGGAACTCCACCATTGCATCCCTATTTCCCAATTCTTTCCCCAAATGACATATTTGCCACATGTTAATATCTGAGCAGCATTACCAATTGCTTTATTGTATCTTTTCCAAAAAGACACTTGCTTCCCCCCTTCACATAAACACACACACACACACACAAAGAAAACCAAACTGAAACCTAGACTTTAATTTGAGGGATTTTCACGTAAATGCATCCTAGGGAGATCCTTCTGCAACATGGATGCAGAGCAGGATAAGGAAGATAGGAAACCCTCCCACCAGTTTCAATAAACACAATCTCTTCACCCAAAGCGGTGCCCTTGAGTGTTCTGCTAATGAAGTTAATAGAAACTTCCACTCTGTGTATGGCTACACCCCTGTGGAAATCATAAACTACTTAAAAACATAGGCAAGTGTAGAAAACCAATCTATTTTATTTCCTAGTATACCAAATGCTAGCACCTCACCATTGCTGCTTGTATTCATTCTTTATTTGCTATTCAGCAATTACCCCCCACAGAGTGGTGTGAATTCACAGAAATGTGTTAGTTCATCCCTTCTTTCACAGTCTGGTGCAGTTTGACTTCCCAGGATGCTACATTTTCATTTGGAGTCCTTGGAGTCCAAGATAAGGTTCCAAGCTCATTTTTATTGTAGAAGGTGTCTGTTCTTTGTAGTCACAGGACCGAAAGTCCTGTTTCCATGATGCCTGCCAATCAACGCCTGCTGTTACTTCCTACATTTACCTCCAACCACTGCACGGAATGCTTCTTGTACTTCTGTAGCTCTATACTGTTTTCTAATGTTTCCATCACTGACAGCACCAGAGAAAACCAACTTAAAAGAAAGGAAGGTGTTGAAGAAATGGCTCAGTATCTAGTTTCACAGTCTGGGGACTAAAATGGGACTTGACAAATCAGCTTTGAATTCTACCCATACAGAATTTCATCAGTTTCTTAATTTGTTTACTGAAAATATGGAAAAGCATGCCACTTCACATTTAGAGAAATTTTATCTATATATCAATGTGGATGAATACTATTCTAAAAATGGTGTTTTAAAATGGTCTAATACAGTGTATTATCATTTAAATAAATCAATAAATCTCCTAAAGTCTCTCTCTCTCTCTCTCTCTCTCTCTTGCTTTCTCTCAGAAAAGCATATTCGTGGAATTAGTGAAAATGTATCAAATTTTCATTTCATTTCATTGTGATTTTGTATTTTAAAACAAAACCATGTATCTATTCTAATGTATTCTAAATATAGCACATTCTCTATGTGTATATATAAAAATTCAAATTAACTAGTGTATACACATAAATAAAATAATTTATAAAACTTAAAATAACATCAGTAAATATATATTATCTTCTCTTTTTTCTTAATTAGAAATATTTAACATATCAAAAACACAATTTCTCTCACTTCACATTTTATCCCATTTTTCATTAATTAAAATGACATATTTTCCTCTATGGGAAAAAGCTTATCTGTTTTATTTTATTTTTAAATCCCATGTATACTCTCCAAGCAAAGCCATTAAACTATAATAACCCATCTGAAAACTGGGTAATTAACATGGTTTATGCTTTCAAGACGACTTCTAGTATTCAAGTAAATTTTTGAATCTTATTCATATAAAATTCAACATTTAGTCACAAAATGGTCATATAGAGAATTAGATCAAAGCCTTGGTTCCTGGATGTGGTAGAGTTATTTAAAACAGCTATGCTAAAGAATGTGATAAAATCTAAAATAAATACTTTGTGGTAGAGTAATATTGTATGGTTTTTTGACCATTTACAATTGAGGTAAAAATAAATTTATTCCAGGACATTTGATAAGAATATCTGTTCTAAAACTCTGACAAAAATCATGATATTGGGAAGACTTTTTGTTTGTCTTCAAATGTACAAATTATCAGTCTCGTAAGCAGTCAATAATGGTGACTTTGAAGGAACATGCACTTCTCAGTACAATGTCATGCTCTGTTATATTTATTTCAAAGCTTGATCATCATTCATGTTCTTCTTTTCTGGGATTCAGCCATTCCATTTTAAGCCCCTATTCAGTCACAAATTCTCCATTATGAAGAAGCTTATTGGCTAAAATTGGTATTTATACAGGCGATAAGCTATTTTCTGAGCAATGATCATATTTAGTCCCTCTGAATGATATCCTTTGATGGCTTTATCCTGCCTACTTTCATATGGATTATTTCTATTATGCATGATTGCACTGGCAAGAAAATCCAAATGCAGTTTCAAGGTTCTTAATAAATGTACTTACTAATGAGAATTGTGGCCATGCTCTGGGTGTTTGCATTTTTATGAACCCTCAATCACAATCCTATTTACCATCACTCAATATGACACATCATTTGTGTACACAAAATCATCTAATAGGTTAAGAAACCTGATATAAAAAAACAGTGATGCACTTTTAATAGTCCCTGGTCAGTTCTTTGAAATCAATGTCTAGATATGGAGAGAATGGTGTTGAGATGGAATTTGAGAATGGGATAAATAGAAGGTGACAATACGGTATCCACAGAGTATCTTCATGGCTTCAATACCATCTTCTACTAATCACAGTATGTCTTGTGTGACTTCAGTGATATCTATTATGGTGTTTTTCTACCAGGGTTGCATCTACTCAGACTACCCGGATGCCTACACTACATGAAATACTATCTCCTCAATAGTGTCATTTATCTCCCTTACCGCCGTCCTAATAATAGTATTCATAATCTGAGAAGCCTTCGCCTCTAAGCGAGAAGTCTTATCAGTATCATACCCCTTAGTATACAGGATTCTGTCAAAATAATTAAAAGATGAAAACAAATGTCATGTAGAAAAAAATGAACTGAGACTCCACCATGCTATCTAAGTAATCAAGTAAAGATCATATATTCATATTTCAAGAGATTTAAATGATGATATTATGAGTCATTTTGTGATAGTCATTTTCTTGCCACTACTATATGTTAAGAATTGTGTGAAACACTAATAAGTAGTCATTTCACCATCACAGTAATAATGTCAATAAAAACAGTAACTTATCATATGTTGGGCTCATGATTATCAACTATTTTTTAGCACATCCTTTCCCTGCCTCGTGAAAGATTTTGAAATATCTTTCATATGCCAAGATTTCATTGCAATCTTTCAATGATAGAACTGAGTTCTAACTGCATGTATATATCTGTGCCACAGTTTAGGCTTCTGAAAACAGGAATAATAGTACTGTCAAACACATATGTACATAAATAAATACAATAAATAAAAAGTAGTTCCCAATATATAAAAGGTCCTATTTAACAACATATTCTGATAACACATAGGGAAAATAGGTTATGGGACCATGTGAACTATGAACATCATTTGTTTTACTTTCGTTCATTGTTATAGCATATGTGCCTAACCCAGAAATACTATAAGTTTTTAGATAGGATAATGAGAAAGGCTTACCAGTTATAACCATTTTCTTCTTAGTATTTTCAAATTTTTACAAAATTAATATGAGCTCTTCTATAGTTTGAAAACTTGTATAATAAACCTAACTTTTCAGTGGTTTGTGTTCTTTTCTGAATCTAGAAGGAAATTAAATTGCCTTGAAAGAATACTAAGCTGCTTTATAACAAATCCATTTTTCTTCATATTGTCTACTCCTTCATTTGCCTGAGTGTATTTTTGTAATAAAATATGCGAAATGGTATTTTCTATATTATCAGGTACAAGTCAGAATGAAACTGTACGCATTTTCAAAATAAAGGATTTTCTATGAAAGGCATTTTGAAAGTCAGTGTGTGCTCTTTGTCACAACTCATTTCCCATCAGGTAATGTAGAGATGGAACCTGAAGATTAGAATCTCCAAAGCTACAGCTATTCTAATAATACGTGTAATAAACCAAAATGAAAAGACAAGGCCAGAGTCATCTTTACCTCACCTCTGATGAACATGCCAAAGTCATGATGAATTTATTTCCAAGTTGTCTTCTGTGCCAACAAGTTGAGCTCTACAAGAGACAAAAATATATCCAAATGTAACCAACATCTATTAGCCATTTTGCTAGATAAAAGGATCAATTTTCTCAATCCATAGCTCATTGTAAGCACATTGACTCACTTTGAGGAATCCAAAGAAAAAGATGGCCCAGCTCCTACCTCCATAACTCCCAAAATATGATCAGGAAATTAGGAATCTAGTCTTTTACAACAGAATGAGAAATGAGAAGCCACTCATACATGGTCAATTCCCATAAAGAAGATAGCTGAATGCAATTTGAGAAATTGTGTTCCACCACGCCTGACAATTACAGATAGCTGTGAACTGCCATGTGGATGCTGGCATTTGAACCTGGGTCCTTTGAGAGAGCAGTCAGCGTTCTTAACCACTGAACCATTTCTCTAGCCCAAGTGGATGTCCACATCTAAAAAGATGAAATTAGACACATACTTATCACCTTGTACAAAACTTAAATCCAAGTGGATCAAAGACCTTAACATAAGGCCGGACACACTAAATCTACTAGAAGAGAAAGTGGGGACCCTCAAACTCATCAGCACAGGTGACAACTTCCTGAACAGAACACTAACAGGACCTAAGACCAACAATCAATAAATGGGACCTCATGAAACTGAAAACCTTCTGTAAGGCAAAAGACACTGTCATTCAAACAAAACAACAGCCTACAGATTGGGAAAAATATCTTTACCAACCCACATCTGACAGAGGGCTAATATACAGAATTTACAAAGAACTCAAGAAATTAAATGCCAAGAAACCAAATAATCCAGTAAAAGGGGGGGGGCAGAGCTAAACAGAGAATTCACAAAGGAGGAATCCCTAATGGATGAGAGACACTTGAAGAAATGCTCAGCATCCTTAATCATCAGAGAAATGCAACTCAAGATGACCCTGAGATTCCATCTCACACCTGTCAGAATGGCTAAGATCAAAAACTCAAATGACAGCACATGCTGGTGAGGTTATGGAGAAATGGGAACACTCCTCCGTTGCCGGTGGGAGTGCAGGCTTGTGCAACCACTATGGAGGTCAATCTGGCCATATTGCAGAAAACTTGGAATAGCTCTACTTCAAGACCCAGCCATACCACTTATGGGTATACATCCAAATGATTCCTCACCAAACCACAAGGAAGTTTCCTCTTCTATGTTCATAGCAGCCTTATTTGTAATAGCTAGAAACTGGAAACAACCCTGACGTTCCTCAGTTGAAGAATGGATTAAAAAACTGTGGTACATCTACACAATGGAATACTACTCAGCTATCAGAAACAATGAAAACATGCAATTTGAAGCCAAATGGATGGAACTAGAGAAGCTTATCCTGAGTGAGTTAACCCAGGCTCATAAGGATGCACATGGCATCTATTCACTTAGAGTCGGATTTTAGCCATATAGTACAGAATAACGATACTACAGCCAATGCACCAAAGGGAACATGAACGTAGACTTTTTTCCTGTCAATGAGACACTTTGCCCTAGTGCTGCCTTGTATTCTGACACTATTGCAACTTCCAATATAATCAATTAATTTTAGGTATACAAGTCTCATTTTCTCAACTTGAAGAAATGGTTCAGGCTACACTTCTCATATGAAACCATGAAAGGAGATTGCAATAATTAATCTGGATCATTGGTTTAGAGCAGGTTTAATCTGGAAATTTTATCCAAATTTGTGAAAACATAGCATGTTCTGTCCATGTACTTAGAAAATACTGCACATATTAAATCATAAATCACCACACTACCTATTTGTATGAGGCAGGTTGTCTCATATTGGCCTCCTCTTTAAAGTGTGAAATCACTGTCCTAAATTTCTAGGACAATCCACACTCACACATAGAGCTAAATGTTGGGACTGCAGTCATGACCATTGGGAAAGTAGCTAAAATGTAAATATTCAGTGGTACAATTAGGAGTTCTTCGAGAAGTAATATAGAATTCAACCACACTAAATATTTTTTATAAATATATCGATAATAGAAAAGATATTAACTACTAAGAATGACTGTTTTATGACTTTATAAGCTTTTTCTCAAGCAAGTCTTATATTACATCTAACCAAGAAATCTCTAAATGAGATATCAGATATACCTTGGATTGTACCTATTAAAACATTGGATTGTAATTATATTTAAAAATCCTCAAAAATTGTGAAAATTAAATATCTAACTTGAGATATTTCATTTGATGTATTAATTAATAAATGTAAATATTAATGAAATTTTTACAGTAAAGGTATTTTAAAAATATCTATAGGGGTATCCAATATGGCACTGCCCATAGAGCATTGTATGTGAGTAGCAGGTAAATGAAATTAGTCACTGTGGAGTGAATGTGAGGTCTCGAAACTCACTGTGACATACAGACAGTGTCTGAATTTCCATGGTGAACACTGAGTCTGGTTACCATGCAAAACTGCTCACACAGTTTCCAGAAACACCACCCTGAGATCTGCCAGCTAAGTCACCTGTCTGGAGAGGAGTGCCGGGCAGAACAGACCTAGCCCAAGAGCAGATCCAGCCCATGACTCCAGCCACAGATCAGCGGCCCCGCCTGTCTGCCTGATATCCAGCCTGGACTCAGACCTGTACACCCAACCAGGAAAAAGAGCTGGACCACAAGAGCAAAGGTAAGTAAGATTTTCTTTCTGGAGTTTCCAACATGCCAGCATAGTGTGCACTGAAGCTGAGTGGCAGAGACCTAACCCAGATGCAGTAAAGCAATCAGGAGCTGAGACTGACTGCAAATGCAGCCAGATACAGTGTGTTCCCCACAAACATTGGGACAACTCACTCACCTGAGCACTCAGGCTTTTGAGGCAGTCAGCAGCAGGCTAGCCTAGACTGACACCCGTCTTTGATTGAGCTTCCTCCCTGTATGGTCACCCTAGCTACTGAACCAGAATGACTTTGTCAGGGAGGGGAGAAGGCAGGCCCAACCACAGCTAAACTTGCCTTATTGAGGAGATCTACCAGCTCTCAGGTCCTAACAGGATAGCCCCCTCCCCACTCTAAGCTTTGTATGTAGGTCCAATTGGGTCACAACTAGTTGAGGAGAGCAGGAGTCACTCTCAGAGAACCAGCCTATTACAGGAACCTTCCCATCCAATGGTGGACACCAGGATCTCAGGATCACCCAGTCCCCAGAATAAGGGGTTTTCCTGAGTACCAAAGCCAACTGTATTCAGAAACAACCAGACAACACCAGGGTCAACCAGATGACTAGAGGCCAGTACAAGAACAAGATAAAAAAATCCAAACTAATATGACTTCTCCAGAACCTAGGTAAAATACTACAGATAACCCTGGAAATCCTAACACAATTGAAACAAAGGAAAAATGACCTTAATCTATTAGTAATAGAAGGCTTAAAGGAGGAAATCAAATAACTCAAAGAGCAACAACAAAATACAGCGAAAGAGGTGACAAACAAATGAAGCTCTTAAAGGAATGGAAGAGCTGAAAAGGGAAGTGGAAGCAATAAAGAAAGTATAAGCCAAGACATCCATGGAACTGGAATACCTTAGGAAAAGAAAAGGAACTACAGACACAAGCATCATCAACAGAATACAAGAGATGGAAGAGAGAATCTCAGGCACAGAGGATATCATTGCCATAGTATTCTTGCCAAAAATGAATTACTTTTATATCATGATGGAGCTTTAGACAATCCTAAACAGATGGACTTTAGATTGAATCTCAGCTGCCCTCTGTCCTCAAAATAGTCATTGTCCTGAAAGACAAAGTCCAATCTCTCTTCTAGACCAAGTTGAAAAAGGACATGTGCTAGCTAAATGTAATCTTAGAGCAACTAAGATGGTCCCTACATCTGGAAATTGCAATTACTTGCTATGCAGAATTTTAGAGGTAATGTTGGCCAGTCTACACATTCTGTGTGAATTTAATAATTGTATCCATGCTGTAGTTACTGAATTTGCTTAATTATTTAGAGTGATATAAAACAAAATCCTTAGTCCTTGCCAATACTGAAATATTGAGAGGTACAGGGTCATGATAGCCATTACTCATATTCAGATGTTTCAGAAATAGCAGCAATTCTACTGCACATGATAGGTTTGTCTATAAGATGAGACTATATCATGACTTCCAAGCCAATGTCAAAAGTACGAGAATATTTAAAAATCATTCTATAGAGAGAATTTATTTTTATATTTTGTATATATCTTTGGGCCTGAGTGTATCTATGTGCTCCGGGTATGTGTGTGTGAAGATGCCCTTGCAAACTAGATGAAGATGTGGGATCACCTGTAAATACAGGCGTTCATAAGCTGCTGATGCTGATGCTGGAAACTGAAACTCTGTCATCTGCAAAAGCAACAAGGGCTTTTAATCCCTGAACAATTTCTTCAGATACTCATTATAATATTATTAAGCATTTTATTTACTTTCACAATAAAAAGAAACTTAAGACAATTTTGTTAGAATCTGTATCTCTTTCTTTTTCTGTTGTCTCCAGCATTTCCTCACTTCTGTAGAAGGAAATAAAATTTCCTATGTATCTTGTTCTAGCCTAGTGAAAAGTCAAGTTATATGACCACCATGTTTTTCTTTCTTTTTTGCAGGAATGACAATTGCATCCAAGTGTTCTTCCCTCTTCTATTTGCAGAGCAAATTTTGTGTCTCTCTTATATCTCTGCTTCTTATTTCCTTTTTGTTTTGTTCTTGATGAAGCTGTGAGCTTCATGAGTGGTAGTTCCCTAGGGAAATTTTGGAGAAAACTTTCCACCACTATCCCTAATTTTCTCTATCAGAGTCTTACCTGCTTCTTTCACCCAACTTTCTACACTGACAATCACCAAAACTACTCATAAATTTACATCATGTCCATTTGAATTTACATTTACTGAATATGGGAATAACTGACTTATTCGCTACCTAATTCCCACCCTGTTTCCCTTATCAGATTAGGACCTCCTAAAAGAATAACCGCACTTGAATATTCTGTGCCATCATTTGATGGCATGATAAACTCAAGTACTCTGTGTATCAAATAATTGTATCAGTGCCAACATGAAAAAATGGACAAGATAAATGTATATGACTCCCCATCATTCCTCAGGCATTTAATACATTAGTAGTTGGAAGGAGCCTTTTACTAGAATGGTTTTCATAATCTAATTCATGAACTTTCTTACACTAAGTTATCATTTAAGTTGACAAATCCAGTCTAAGACAGCCAACACTCTGTGGTTGAATTCTTTACATAACAAAATGATTTCCCAGGGTGCCTGAGGTGACATCCCAAGTGTGTTCCACAGTCAGCATGACTTTCCTCTCTTCTGTCTTTTATTTTCTTATGAACTAGAGTTCTTTGTCCACTCATAACAAATTCAATCCCTCATCTGTGTGAGTGTCCTTCATGTTTGAGCTTTTTGTTCTTCTTCCTCTATTTAATGAAAACTTCATCTTTCCTCTTTTGATTTTTTCCAGCACTAACTAGAATTAGTGGGTTAGAAGAAGTAGAAGGAGAGTCAGCAATGGAGGAGATTAAAACAGGAGGAAGACAGTAGGTTGAACCATGGGGGAGTTGGAGTGTAAACAGGGGAGCATATTACCTTAATTCAGTGAACATATATATGAAATTATCAAACAATGACAACAACAAAAGAAACTCAAATGCTTGTTTCTTCTGTACTGGCATGTTTTCTATATACAAGCTAAGAAGGTACTATCTGTAGGCTTTGCTCTACTTTATTTTTTTTTCTTTTTTTTTTTATTAAATACTTTATTTTTTTTTCTTCAAGTTACATCTCAGTAACAAACCCCTCCCTATTCCCCCTTCCTATCCCGCCCTTCCACCCTCTTCCCCCCAGAAGTTTCCCCTTTCAGTCCAACAGATGGTTCCTTCTCTTATAACAGTAAGTATTATACAAAACAACAGATAAAAATATGCCACCTTTATGAGAGTTAAATGGCCCAGTATACCTTCCCAATGTCCAGTTTATACATATTTGGCCCCTGACTTTAACATTCTACTATCTAACCATCTCCATGAGTTTAAAGGTCTATATGTGACTCAACATTCATACTAACTTGCAACACACTTTTAAGAGTATCTTCTTAGATCTATAACACCCTCTTGATTCCTAAACAACTCAAAATTTAACTATGAGACTCTAGCTGTCTATTCTTCAACCACCTCAGAGACCTGAGAGGGATAAATATATTTGCTTATATAGGAAGTGCAGGGCCTGCAGCTTCCAAAACTAAGAAAGGACATACCAATGACTGCCTGGACAGTTCCCATTTTCTCTCCGTACATTCCTGCATCAGTCTTCAGCCTTTGGGTCCTGTTTCTATGACAGACATTTGTTGTAGAGCAGGGATTATGAAGGACTTACCTTTAAAACTAAGTTGAAAGGAATATGACGCCTCTTTATTTTTAAGTCAAGTGAGCATTTCACCCAAGAGCTAACAGAATATTCCCTCTTTGAGCTTGAATTGGTTTTCAGGTTAAATGTGATTTGTTTGGGGGGGTTCTTTTTGTTTTTGTTTTTTTTTTTGTAATTTAGTGCTCACACTCTAAGTAATTGCCCATGTTTGGGCATGATCTTTACTTCAATCATATATTGACATGTCACCCCACCTTTCCTATTATACCTGTCATCTGGGAATAATTATCTTCACTTTCAACAAAAGATAATGGAGGTGCTGAATAGTTTGTCTAAAGGAATAAAGGTAAAAGGTTAAGTTTATATCTTTATTGTTGCTCTTGTTTCAGACAGAGCATTTCAAGATATCTTAGGTTGGTTTCAAATTTCCAATCATCTACTCCCATTCTTTCCAATGTTGGCCTAGAAGGTGTGCGCCACCACAGCTGTCTTTTTTATCTTAGTGTTTCTTTCTGGATGGCTTTTAAATTTTATTTGGACATCTTATGAGATATAATGTGATATTGTGCCATCTGTAGACAGAATGAGCTGATAGAAGAATGGTAATTAGTCTTTCATTTCATCTCATGTCTTTGTTGGAGATTCCACTGCTTCGAAGATAAAACATAGAATTTATTGTGTTACAGTCACCACTGTACTATGGAGTATTTATTGCATTTTTTATCCATTATAGAATGAAATTTTAAAATGATATGAGTATAATGGAGTATCTGCTCACCACAAAAAGAACAAAATCTTGTCATTTGCAGCCACAAGGAGAAAACTTGGAAAATACATGGTAAGTGAAGTATTCTAGGAATAGAAAAATTACTGCATGTTCTCACACATAGAAGCTAGGAAAAACTGTATAGTTGAGAGTGATTTCCAGAGGCTAATCATGATGTGGAAAAGTGAAAATAAAGGGAAGTCAAACAATGACTACCAAGATGATTACAATGAAACATAAAGGAAGTCAAAGAAAATTCTTAGGGATAAACTATGTAGATGCTAATGTTAAAACTGCAAAAATAGAATAGACATGTAACAAGGCACTAAAACAGATTAGTAAATGTAATTAATAGGGACTAGAAAAAGTCTGGGTGGTGTTTAAACACATAGTGTTACGGGTTGATCAGGGCAAGGTTGACACTGAGGTTTTAAGAAACAGAAGTGACTCAATATTTAAAATGCTAATATAACATTAAAATGAAAGAAATAACATCTAACCCTTTTAGCAAGCAAGGTTATTATTATAATAATATCTAATATTGATCTCCAACCTTTTAAAGAGCCTAGAATAATTAAAGGGAGTCCAAGAAATACAAACAGAAATAATGAAATTGGCAAAAAATCCTGATATAATAAGTGTCTAAGATTATTAGCTAAATGAATACACAGATTAATAAATAAAATTTTCTGTCTCTATTAGAATAAAGTGTACTAAAGACTGACCCAGTTACAATCTTCAGGGAAGGAAAGGGGTCATTTCCCACATCTGTGAGGATTTAAAAAGCACTGTAAATATGGGGTCTTGTATTTAGATATTTAGGACAATTCATTTTTCCATCAAAATGACACAATAGTGGAATAAATGATCATGTAAGTGTTGGACAGATGTTCCTGAATGATGAAGAAAAGAATAGGAAATGATTTGTTATAAATAATTTGAGTTTTGAGGTCAAAATGAATAGATCTAGATTACAACTCCCACTGTGAAACTCTACACCTCTGATTTTCTGAGTACAATGATTAAGTCTGATTTAGAACCACATAATTCAAAAAATAAGAGAAAAAAAGTCAGGGCATATTAACCATGGCAGTTCTCAAATCTGCCCACTCTATGATATAGATATCCTATAAGGAACTGGGTTCATATTCTTTCCTCCACGCCCCTACCCTTCAAATACTTTGTTGCTTACTTTCTTAATCAAAACATAGCAAAAAATTAAAAGACTGTGAAAAACACTATAAAAATTAAATGAAAAACTTGATAAAGAAAATCTGTACTATATGCTGAGTTCTCCATTTGTATTTCCTCACTTCTTATCATTTGAAATATGTCTTATTGTCGTGGAAAAATATTACTCAAGGATAACCTGGTGCAGACTACCATTCATCTTAAAAAAAAACCAAACCTATTTCATTAAAGATCTCCATAGAATTCCCTGTGTTATCTTGCTAAGATTAACAACTGTTGCAGACAGAAACAGCATAGCAATATTGAAGACAGTAGCAAGCCAACTACATATACATAGCCCATGACTTCTAAAAGGCAGGGGTCAAGATTGAATCTGATGTGCTACATAATTTTATATGCATCCCCTGTGGAAGAAAACAGGAGGATTGATGAAAGACACAGAAGACCCATCATATCCAAGGCATTTCTGTTCCCTAGTGAAGGACAGAAAAGGACAAGGACATTTGAGTGGAGGCATCAGTAGACCAGGCTCACAGAAAATGGAGCAGGATTCTGAAGGAGTCCAATAGCCATAATCCCCTGATTGCAGGAGTGTGAATATCAACTAGTCTCTTAGAATGACTCATCTTGGGGTCTCCACCATGTTCAGTCCTTGGCCTTATCTCAGTCACAAATTCCAATGTCATGATGCGATGTTTTACATCAGTACATGCTTCAGTCTAAGATTTGAAGCTCCAGTTCCCACACTCACCTGAGGTACAGTTGCTTATAACCTATCTCTGAGCTCAGTTCCACCAGATTAGTTGGGTCTGTAAGGAACTCGTCCAATGTTCTATAGTAATGAAAGTCTATCTGACTTACCTTCCATGAACCTCATTACCCACCCTTCAATGTACTACTCTACCTCCCTCCAGGTCTTCCTTCCTATAAGCCTTTAAGTATATAATAAATTAATCTAGGCTGTAATTTAGAACTATTTCTGCTTGCTGTTTATTGTAAGAGAAAGAATAGTTCAATTTAACTTTAAAATCTTAAAAGGTTTTCTGTATTCATTTATTCTCTTTGATGGGCAACACAAATTCTCTTAATAGATGTGCACAGAGCTTGTGACCCAGTACCCACACTGTCAGTAGTTAGTGACAGGTCGTGCTCAGTTACATCCATCAAGATCTATTTACATACAGATTACCAACTTACTGCTGGTCATCTCTCTGATTTCTCAGTGTTGTGAACCCAACCCACATTTGCTTCCTCTGAGTGTTTGCCAACTGTTTTACTGAAATGTGTTTTAGCTTTGTCTATTTTCCAATCTGTTTCAGTTTTGTGTCTTATGTTCTGGGTTAATGCTTCTGCTTTTGTTGCTGCATGTCATCTTGGTTTCCATTTTAAAATTTACAAATACATTCTCTCAGAACATTGTGGCTAAAAATGAGTTCCAACCATTGAATTTACTATCAAAAGCTCCACCAACTACACACATACTGTTCCAAAGATGCCTCTGACTATCTTCTGGACATACTTTTATCAGCCACCTCATACCTCATTCATTAACAGTTGATTGGAATTTTCATGATTATTTTGTTAAAGTATAATTTATAGAAAGTATATAAGTTGTTTAAAGCTTGTGTTTATAACACCATAAATACCACCACAATTAAAACTAAGAAAACTGTGCATGCAGACACACAAACATGCATATAGATGAGCAAACACGTGCAACACATGCACATCAGAAACACACATGTGCACAAATGCATAGTCCTCCACACACAGAAGCACATGCATACTCACACCCTCACACCAACATCCTGGAGAACCTTGTTAGCACCTCTCTCAAACCCTTCTGTTAACCTCTTTCTCTATCAGTACAGATTGGTTTTTTCCAATATTTCATGAAATAGGAATCATATGTCATGCCTCCATTATGGGTGAACTCTTTTTTTCAGTATAGTGAAATTCAACACTGTGAACAGCTAGAAATAGGCAGGAAAGAAGAAAATTACATCTGCCACAGAAAGATTAATTTTTGAAAATTGATTTCAGTCTATATGCCCTGCAATGTGCTGGATTTCTGCCATATGACATTCTGTGGCATGTCTGCTCTCTGCATAATTTCATTCCCATTCTTCTACAATCTAACAATGGCCTAGTCTACCCATTTCACAGATGATAAACCTGAAAGCCAGATAGTCAAACAACTTATCTGATATCACACAATAATTAACCAACACAAAAGTAATATGCCTAGGCAAACTCAGGCCATGCAATTTTCATCAAGTTCTTAGCTTCAGGTTGTTCTTCTTTTTTTTTTTTTAATTTGAACATGGTCCAAATAACTTTCTTAATAATTGTTATATGAGCTTTATTTTTATTTATTCTGAAATTTTCAACATGAGTACTGTATTTATTTCATTCTTGTTCTCACCCCTCCAGTACCTCCCATGTCTCTCTCATTCCTCAAATTCATGGCTTTTTATTCTTTAATTATAATTGTTACATACATGTATATACATTTATGAATACAAACAACCTTCTGACATTTTTAATTTTGTTCTTATTTTTACAGCCACAATTCTATCTCTACTGTAATAATTTCATATCAATTCACTCATCAATTCACTTTATTGTAAAAATTAGATTACAGAAGTATTTCTTCTTTCCTATGTTATCTTTCTTCCTATTACATGACCTATTTTTTATATTTCCATCTAAAAAATCTTGTCATAACCAATACATTAGTATCTGCTTTTAGTAGATGAAAATACCCAGAGTTCTCTCACTTATTTGCTTTGTGTGTTTTAACTACAGCAATGTAAAATACATATTAATATATCAAATACAAATACATATTAATATACCAAACCATACATATTAAATTAGTCAATGCTTTGCATTTCAATAATGTAACACAGTTTGAATTGTGAAGCAACATGTCTAAATTGAATAAAAAATCTTAAAATCCTATATATCACATTTAGAAGCCATTATGTAATGTATTATTTTATAAACAGTTGTTATAAAATAATCATAGAGATGGGCATAACTCTAACTAAAAGGCAGAGAGATAGTATTCAAATTAACAAATCAGAAATGAAAAGGGAGACCTGTTTGACAAGAACTTCAAGTCTCTGAAGAAAGAAATTGAAGAAGATATCAGAAGATGCAAAGATCTCCCATGCTCATGGATTGGTAGAATTAACATAGTAAAAATGGCCCTCTTACCAAAAGCAAGCTACAAAGTCAACACAATTCACATCAAAATTCTGACACAATTCTTCAGAATTGTGTGTATGTACAATAAGAGCTAGAGCAGGGAGGTACATGCTTAGAGGGAAAACAAAACAACAACAAGAAAATCCCAACAACCTCAGGGGGTTGTCCAAATCCTTGTGGTAAGGTCTCTCCTTGGTCCAAAGCTCACCCATTAGGTTAGCCTGACTGACCAGAGAGCCCATGGGTTCTCCTCTTTCTGCCCTCACATCTCCAGCTCTGTGGTTATAAACATTCTCTATTTTTTGAAGGGAAGGCAAGTGCTGGTGTTTGCAAAGCATTTACTAGCTGACTCAGTCATCTCCCATCTCACTTCATGTGTTTGAAACCCATTCCCTGCTTAAATAAACTTTGGTTTTTCTCATCTTATGGTTTATAAATGATAATTTAAAAACTCTACTTCATTAGTAATTTTGTTCCCTCACATTTTGGAAGAAGGTGGAGATTTAAAATACTCCATGTGCATACATGTAAACTGAAAATTTCTCCACCTCCCAAGAGTTTGGTTATAAAGTACATGACAAAAAAAAAAAAAAGCAAATTTCCTCTTGCATAGGACCATTTTACCTAATTTCCAGTTCCCAGAGCCATTGGCCTAGTCCAAGCACACCACAGATCCTGCAAGGCAGTTTTGTGTCCACTCAGTCATAAACAGCATCTGTGGTTCCTAGATCCATTATGCTCCACAACCCGTCAGCTCTGTGTTCTGTCCCTCCATTGCCAGAGTTAATTGTCACCTCCAGAGCCAGATCTCAGGGAACATGGTAAAGTTATAGCTTTGCAGTTTTCCATAAACAGAGAAAGGGATTTGGCTCTCATTTTGAAAGAGTATCTATCCTTGGGAACATGGATACTCAATTATTGTCCCATCCTTGTCAGAAAGTCAATTTCTCATATCTATTCAACCCATCATGAATATGGTGATGGGATGGATTTAGATATCATCACCACACCCACCCTGATCACAGGCCCAGTTTCCTTCAAACAGCAAGATTAAATTGCTCATCTACTTTGCCAAGAACAGGTTGCCCAAATTATAGTTGCTGCCATATTGCAAAATCTGCATGATAATCTGGTTTCAGTTTGATCTAACCTCTCTAGAGGGAAAACCATAGCTTGTTTGGAGATATGAAGCTGGTGCCTATGTAGAGAGTCTTCATACCTACATTCCAGTGTCTTTGGTACAGAAAGGTACTCTGTATATTATCAAAAGAGAAATATAACAACCAAGACAGCTACAAACACTTTATCTATAATGTGGTATTACCTGCAAGATATGGTAAGGCAATAATGGCACAAAGCTTGTGAGAGTAACCAACCAATAACTGATTTGACTTAAGCCCTCTCCATTAGATGGAACCCATACTCAACACAGGAGACTGAGACTACATATCCCAGGGATCTTCGGTAAAAACCAAATAATATTGGTCTGAAAAAAGAAAAAAAAAAACATGTAGTGAAAAAATGACTCCTGGTGATATCCTGCTACACTCATAGATCAGTTCCTGTTTCAGCCATCTTCAGAGAAACTTCCTCCTGCATCAGATGGGAACAAATACAGAGAGCCACACATAGCCAGAAATTGTGCGGAGAGTGAGAGACTTTGGAACACTCAGCCCTAAATGGGATATCTTCACTAAATCCATCCCCTTAGAGTTCAGGGAACCCTGTGCAATAAGAGGTGGAAAGAATGAAAAAAAATCAGAAGGGATAGAGGGCACTAAGAAAACAAGGGTCTCTAAATCAACTGAGTAAATCTTATACTAACTCACAGTGTCTGAAGAAGCATGCACAGAACCTACAATGGATCTGTTTCAGGTTCTCTGAATGGATATTATGGCTCATAATATTTTTATGGAATTCCTGAGAGTGTCAAAGAGTATGTATGTCTCTGATTCTTGTGTCTTTGGTTGGGGCTCTTTTCATTCTGTTGGTTTGTCTTGTCCAAATTTAATGTGATAGTTTTGCTTTATCTTATTACATTTTAATGTAATAAAATGAATGTATGACTGGCCAACTTCAGCTGAATGAATGAATGAATGAATGAAAACTTAGTCACTGGGTAAAGCTAAACTGAACTGTCATTTATACCTGCCAGAAAAATAAGTGTTTTCCAATAGGGTGATACTGGATACATCAAGTACTCCAGGGCAAGCCTCATGTTTAGGAGTAGTTGACCAACAAATAATGGACTCCATAGGGCTTTTGTGTGTGTGTGTGTGTGTGTGTGTGTGTGTGTGTGTGTGTGTGTGT
>CAJQZJ010013540.1:4006610-4027292 GCA_907164525.1 Lophiomys imhausi
TCCTATATAGGAGAGAAAGGAGGATACAGAAAAGCAAAAGAGAGAATTTTGTTATTTAGGGGAAAAGACTACAAGCTGTTAAATGGTCTTGTTAAAAGGGTTTTGGAGGTTAGCATCACATTTTATAAAGAGAAAAGCACACAGAAACATACATGTAATAATATTTGTACCCCAGACCTTTATGGACAATCATTTAAAACACACTCTTGGTCTTTCATGATATCCAAAGTGATTCTTTCTTTGTATTTTTAAAAATAAGCTATTAGGTGGCATTTGACCTGTATTCAAGGTCAAGCACTGTTTCCTGCTAGTCAAACTGTTTTGGGCTGAGCTTTTTCTTCTGCACGAATTTAAGATGATTTCTTAATATCATACCAGTCATAATTCCACATTTAACATCTAGTTCAAATGTATTATATGTGAATCAGAACCAGATGTTCCCCAAATGATAGGGATGACAAGTTGTCCATCAGAATCTTGTTAAGCATAAAGCAATGTAAGTATCCTCCAATAACCTCCACTCTGTGTTTGTATAATAAATATGGTACAAGGTTATTTAGCCATTCACTTCCCTCCCCAAAATCCTGGGGTATGAAGACAGAGTAATAACATTAGGGATGAGTGTTTTTTAAATTTAAATTGACTTTTAAGGGGAAAATGTTTTCAAGTTTAAACTTATTTATTTATTAATTTTTATTTCTTTTCAAAAAGATTTATTTATTCAATATTTCATATACACAAGTGCTCTGCCTTCATACACACCAGAAGAGGGCATCAGATCCCACTACAGATGGTTGTGAGTCACCACATGGGTACTGGGAATTGAACTTGGGACTCGTGGAAGAGTAGTTAGTGTTCTTTTTTAATTAATTAATTTATTTATTTATTATTTCTTCAAGTTACATCTCAATTGCATTCCCCTCCCTACTCCCCCTCTGATCCCACCCTCCTTCCCTCTCTCCCCTCAACCCCCCATCCACTTCCTTTTTTTTTTCTAGTTTAAGGTATATCTATTTCCCCCCAACAGCTCCCCCTTTCAGTCCAACAAATGGCTCTTTTTCTTATAACAACAAATACAATAGAAAACAACAGAAATAATTAGACCACAATTATGAGAATTATAAAGCTTAGCATACATTTCCAATGTCCAGTCCATACGTATTTGCACCTGACTTTAATATTCTACTATCCAACCATCTCCATGAGTTTAGAGTTCTATATCCAACTCAGCTTCCATCTTAACTTGCATCACAATTTTAACAACCTCTTCTTAGATCCAGAACACCGTCTTAATTCCTAAACAACTCAAAATTTAACTGTAAGACTCTATCTAGTATTCAACCACATCAGAGACCTGAGAGAGATAAATGTATCTGATTATGCAGGAAGTGCAGGGCCAGTAGCTTCCAAAACTAAGAAATGACATACCAGTGGCTGCCTGGACAGTTCACAATTTCTCTCCATACGTTACAGCATCAATCTTCAGTGGTTTGGCCCAGTTTCTCTGACAGACATTGATTGTAAAGAAACAATTATGAAGGACTTGCCTACCCTGTCTTGGCAGAGCTAGGCTGTCGACATACCTGCTTCCAAGTTTTGTCCTTTTTGGACAGCATTCTGTCTACAATTGAAGCAAGTGATTTTTCTTGCCTGGTGACAGGCTTGCCACTAATGCAACCTTCTCCAATTGGAGATTCTTCAATGCTTTATTCAGCTTCATGGGATCATTGAAAGTTTTAGTTGTTCAGCCTGGATTTTAACACTTAAGAAAATAAATATAAAGGAATGAAAGGATATTTATAAGATATCTACTATATAAAAATACAGTATCAATACTTTATCATTTCATATGAGAACCCAATTGCTACTTAGTGAGCAGTGAAATTTACTAGGTCATAGTGTTTGTGAAGGTTTGATAAAAAGTAATTCAATTACATTCAAAATAACGTTACAAAATACTCTGCCCAATTAACCACTGCCAAATAATATGAAAATATTTCCTTTTCTCTATCCAAGAATGGAGCAATTCCAAAGCTTTGAACTGATTTGCAAGAATATTCATTTCTTTGTAACTCCTACCATTGAATTAGAAACCATGACAAAATTGGGAATATGGTTTTCCTGCCATCATGATTTGGTAATGTGTTTTAAATGTCAAATGATTAAATAATGCATAAAGAACACATTATAGTAAGTTTCTTTAAGAATTCATATCAATTGTGTGTTTGCACATGAACTTTACAGTTGACTACCCTCTACAGTCCATAGAATTTCAGATCTTTAGTTTTATTCAAATTTCCTACAGAGTATTCACATGATGGATGTGTCTCAGACATTTTAATCAGTCTTCCAAGACTCAGTCTGCTAGGGCCATCTGGATTTTTGCATACAAAAAAAACTACTTGGTAAATGGTAATAGATTACAGCTTTATCAAAGAAACGAAGGAAAGAAGGAAGGATATTATAAAATTGTCACATAAATATAAATGGGACTAAAATTGTTTTGTGCAATTTTCCATAAATAGAAAAAAAAGTTGGTAACTAGCAGAGAGAGATGTGTTTTCTTTTTATTTGTTTCCATGATTCACATGAATTACATTGAGCACATGACCTTTTTTCCTAAGATCTTTAATTGGCAGCTGGTCTTCCTACATTATACCAATGCCATCAAGAACTTTCTAGAACAATAGTTTGTTTTGCAAAGGTCAGGTTGCCTATGTACTGGAGAATGTCTAAAACTATATATTACTGGCAATAATGTACAGATATTTATTGACAATAAATTATACCAAAGCTTTCAAATAATAGGCAAACCAAGGGATCTATGAAGAATAATTTAGGAGAACTCTGATTATCCATCACACAATTCATACTGAATATTTTTAATGTTAATTGGGATTTATTCAAAAATACAAGGAATGGTATTAAATGATTTATTATGTATAAGCATGATTCTTATTAAAACTCCTAATGTTTCATGCACAATATATAAAAAAGTACTTGAAAATAAAAGGTATGTATTTACTTCTTTCATAAAATATGAACTAAAATAAGTTCCAGTCTTTTCAATATCCTTACAATGCCTTTGATGGGGAAAGGAACAGTGGGCTTGAGCTAGCATTTGTTAGCCTAGGCTGGCCCTGAGTTACTTATGTTGCCAAGAATTTATGATCTCCTCATACTACCAAGTGCACCATTATGCCTAGATAAACATTCTTTGCTGGGTGAGGAAGCCCCGACATCTATAGTTTTGATCATAATTAGAATAGCAAACCTTAGAATAAATGATAAATAATATGTCAGTAATGATATTTGGTTGTGTGTTTTTATATATTTTTATATTTTATGTTTATTTATTACTTCAAGTTGCATCTCCATCACAGTCCTCTCTCTCCATCCCTCCTAGTTCCACCTTCCTACTCTCTCCCCTCTCTGCCATCTATCCTACTCCTCCGGAGTGGGTTGCCCCTACATATCAGACCCCTTCAGTTCAACAGTCATATGAAAGCTAAGAGTTTCCTCTTGCACTGGGGACCTATATGGCAACTCCATTAGGGAAAAGTGTCCCAATAATAGGTAATAAGGTCTATGTTCCTGTTCCTTTTGATGTACTGGTTGTAGGATAGTTATCCTGTACTATATGGCTAAAATCCAATTTTAAGTGAATAGATACCATGTGCATTTTTCTGAGCCTAGGTTAGCTCACTCAGGATGAGCTTTTCTAGTTCCATACCTTTATATTTTATGTTATTTTATATTTTATGCAAATTGCATGATTTCCTTGTTTCTGATTGTTGAGTAGTATTCCATTATGTAAATGTACCACAACTTTTTTATCCATTCTTCAGTTGAGGGACGTCTGGGTTGTTTCCAGTTTCTAGCTATTCAAGTAAGG
This sequence comes from Lophiomys imhausi, assembly GCA_907164525.1. Taxonomy (NCBI): domain Eukaryota; kingdom Metazoa; phylum Chordata; class Mammalia; order Rodentia; family Muridae; genus Lophiomys; species Lophiomys imhausi. The sequence goes on from CAJQZJ010013540.1 coordinate 4,010,506, forward strand.
CTGCTATGAACATAGATGAGGAGACATCCTTGTGGTTTGGTGAGGAATCATTTGGATGTATACCCAGAAGTGGTATGGCTGGGTCTTGAGGTAGAGCTATGCCAAGTTTTCTAAGGTATCACCCGACTGATTTCCATGGTGGTTGTACACGTTTGCATTCCCACCAGCAATGGAGGAGGGTTCCCCTTTCTCCACAACCTCACCAGCATGTGCTGTCATTTGAGTTTTTGATCTTAGCCATTCTGACAGGTGTGAGATGGAATCTCAGAGTAGTCTTGAGTTGCATTTCTCTGATGATTAAGGGTGTTGCACACTTCTTCAAGTGTCTCTTGGCCATTAGACATTCCTCCTTTGTGACTCGGTTTAGTTATGTTCCCCATTTTTTTGATTGGCTTATTTGGTTTCTTGGTGTTAAATTTCTTGAGTTCTTATAAATTACGAATATTAGCCCTCTGCCAGATGTGGGGTTGGTAAAGATCTTTTCCCAGTCCGTAGGTTGCTGTTTGGCTTGAAGGACAGTTTCCTTTGCCTTACAGAAACTTTTCAGTTTCATGAGCTCCCATTTATTGATTGTTGGTCTTAGAGCCTGAGCTATTGGTATTCTGTTCAGGAAATTGTTACCTGTGCCCATGAGTTCGAGGTTTTAAGGTAATTGATCCACTTGGACTTAAATTTTGTGCAAGGTGATAAATATGGGTCTATTTGCATTATATTACATGTTGACTTCCAGTTAGACCAGCACCATTTGTTGAAGATGCTGTCCTTTTTCTACTGTACAGATTTGGCTTCTTTGTCAAAAATTAAGTAACCATAGGTGTGTGGATTTGTTTCTGGGTCTTCAACTCAATTCCATTGAACAACTGATCCATTTCTATACCAGTACCATCCTCTTTTTTATTACTATTGCTCTGTAGTATAGCTTGAAATCAGGGATGATGATACCAGCAAATTTTTTTTATTGTACAGGATTGATTAAGCTATTATGGATTTTTTGTTATTCTATATGAAGGTGAGAGTTGTTCTTTCAAGGTCTGTAAGAATTGTTTTGGTATTTTTATTGGAATTGCATTGAATCTGTATATTACTTTTTGTGGGATGGCCATTTTTATTATATTATCCATGAGATGGGAGATATTTCCATCTTCTGATGTCCTCTTTAATTTCTTTTTTCAAGAACTTGAAGTTCTTGTTATACAGGTCTTTCATTTGCTTGGTTAGAGTTACTCCCAGAAATTTTATATTATTTGTGCTCTTCTGAAGGGTGTTGTTTCCCTAATTTATTTCTCAGCCCATTTTTCTTTTGTATAAAAGAGGGCTTCTGAGTTTTTTGAATTAATTTTGTATTCAGCCACCTTTCTGAAGATGCTTATCAGTTGTAATAGTTCTCTGGTGGAATTTTTTGGGGTCACTTATGCATACTATCATATCATCTGTGAATAGGGATACTTTGACTTCTTCCTTTCCAATTTGTATCCCCTTGATCTCCTTTAGTTGTCTTATTGCTCCAGCTGGAACTTCAAGTACTGTGTTGAAGAGATATGGGGAGAGTGGACATCCTTACCTTGTCCCTGATTTTAGAGAAAATGCTTTAAGTTTCTCTCCATTTAATTTGATGGTAGCTACTGGCTTGCTGTATATTATCTTTATTATTTCTAGGTATGGTCCTGGTATGTCAGCTCTCTCCAGGACTTTCAGTTTGAAGGGGTGTTGGATTTTGTCAAATGCTTTTTCAACATCTAGAGAGATGAGCATGTGTTTTTTTTTTCCTTTCAGCTTGTTTATATGGTGGATTATATTGATGGAATTTTATATGTTGAACCACCCCTCCATTCCTGCGATGAAGCCTACTTGATCATGGTGCATCATACTTTTGATGTGTTCTTGGATTCGGTTGGCAAGTATTTTATTAAGTATTTTTGCATCTATATTCATGAGGGAAATTGATCTGAAGTTCTCTTTCTTTGTTGAGTCTTTGTGTAATTTAGGTATGATGGTGACTGTGGCCTTGTATAAGGACTCTGACAGTGTTCCTTCTTTTGTTATTTTGTGGAAGAATTTGAAGAGTGTTGGTATTAGCTCTTCTTTGAAGGTCTGGAAGAATTCTGTGCTGGAACCATCTGGCCCTGGGTTTTTTCGGTTGGGAGATTTTTAAAGACTGTTTCTTTCTCCTTTGGGATTATAGGACTGTTTAATTTGTTAAACTGATCTTGATTTAACTTTTGGAGGTAGAATCTATTAAGGAAGTTGTCTATTTTGCTTAGGTTTTCAAACTTTGTGGAGTACAGATTTTGAAGACCTAAAGATTCTCTGGATCTCCTCAATGTCTGTTGTTATTTTTCCCTTTTCATTTCTGATTTTGTTGATTTAGGTTTTTTCCCTCTGCCTTTTATTTTGTTTGGCTAAGGGTTTGTCTATTTTGTTAATTTTCTCAAAGAACCAACTCTTGGTTTCGTTGATTCTTTGAATTGTTTGTTTTGTTTCTAAGCTGTTGATTTCAGCCCTAAGTTTGATGATTTCCTGCTGTCTGCTCCTCTTGGGAGTGTTTACTTCTTTTTTTCCTAGCTCTTCAAGTTGCTAATATGAATTGTCATAATGTTCTTTTTGAAGACAGTAGTATGAACTTTCCTTGTAGCACCACTTTCATTGTGTCCCATAAGTTTGGGTATGTAGTGTCTTTTTTTTTTTTTGGAATTTAGGAAGCCTTTGATTTCCTTCTTTATTTGTTCTCTGACTCAGTGGCCATTGAGTAGAGAGTTGTTCAGTTTCCATGAATGTGTAGGCTTTTTGTTATTTCTCTTGTTGTTGAAGTTCAGCTTTATTCCATGGTGGTCTGATAAGATAGAAGGGGTTATTTCAATTTTCTTGCATCTGTTGAAGATTGCTTTGTGTCCGACTATATTGTCAATTCTGGAGAAGGTTACATGTAAGTGTTATTACCTTTAATAGCACCTAAAATAGATGAAATAGGAACATAAATCCTAAAGCTCATAGTATAGTGGGGGATTATTTGATGTTGCTTCTGTGAAGAATAGCTAGTCAGCTGAAAACTTTAACTCCAGTTGGAATAGCAATGATTATAGTGTCTGATGTAAAGTAGGCTCATATATCAATGTCTAGGCCAACTGTAAATATGTGGTGGGCTCATACAATGAACCCTAAGAAGCCAATAGGCATTATAGCTCCACTATTCATATATAACTGAATGGTTCTTTTTTTGATTTTGTGCTGAGAAGAAGGTGTATTCTTTTGTGTTTTGGTGAAACATTCTGTAGATATCTGTTAGGTTCATTTGGTTTATGACCTCTGTTAGTCTCATTATTTCTTTGTTTGGTTTCTGTCTTGATGATCTCTCCATTAGTGTGAGTTTCCCACTATTAATGTGTGAGGATCGCTGTGTGGTTCAAGCTTTAGAAGAGTTTCTTTTACAAATGTAGGATCCCTTGTATTTGGGGCATAGATATTCAGTATTGAGATGTCACACTGATAAATTTTTCCTTAAACGAGTATATAGTACCCTTCCCTATCTTTTTTGATTAATTTCAGTTGAAAGCCTATTTTTATTTTTGATATTAGGATGGCTACTCCAGCTTGCTTCCTGGGACCATTTGCGTGGAAAACCTTTTCCCAGTCCTTTACTATGAGGTAGAGTCTATCTTTGTTAGTGAGATGTGTTTCTTGTATGCAGCAAAATGATGGGTCTTATTTATGATCCATTCTGTAAGCCTGTGTCTTTTTATTGGGGATTTGAGTCCATTGATGTTGAGAGATAGTAACTACCATAAGTTGCTATTTCCTGTTATTTTGATGTAGGTGACGGTTGTGTGCTTCTTTTGGTTTAGCTGCAGAGGAGTTTTTTGCTTCCTTTGTTTTCTTGGGTGTAGTTATCGTCTCTGGGTTGGCATTTTCCTGTTAGAATCTTTTGTAGAGCTGGATTTGTGGATAGATACTGTTTAAATTTGGTTTTGTCATGGAACACCTTGTTTTCTCAGTCTATGTTGATAGAAAGTTTTGCTGGGTATTTTAGTCTAGGCTGGCACCTATGGTCTCTTAGGGCTTGTAGGACATCCACCCAGCCCCTTCTGGCTTTTAAAGTTTCTGAGGAGAAGTCAGGTGTAATTCTGATGGGTCTACCATTATACATTACTTGACCTTTTTCGATTACAGCTTTTAATATTCTTTCTTTGTTCTGTACATTTTAGAGTTTCAATTACTATATAGTGAAAGGAATTTCTTTTCTTGTCTAATCTATTTGGAGTTCTGTATGCCTCTTGGAATTTTACCAGAATTTCTTTCTTTAGGTTTGGAAACTTTTCTCTATGATTTTCTTGAAGATGTTTCTTGAACCTTGGAGTTGGGAGTCTTCTCTTTCATCTATGCCTATAATTCTTAGATTCTGTCTTTTCATTGAGTACTTGATTTCTTCGATGTCGTGGGTGAGAACTTTGTTGGATTTCTCATTTTCTTTGGTTGTCATGCTGGTTTCTTCAATTGAATCTTTCATGTCTGAGATTCTGTCTTCCATCTCTTGTATCCTATTTTTTATACTCATGTCTATAGTTCTTGTTCTCTTTCCTTGGTTTCCTACCTCCAGGATTATCTCTGCTTGTGTTTTCTTTATTGCTTCCATTTCCAATTTCAAGTCTTTAACTGTTTTATACATTTCCTTCTCCAATTTGCTTGTTTTTGCCTGCAAATGTTTCATACCTTTGTCTCTTTTCCATTCATGTCTGAGTTTGCTTGGAGGTCTCTAATAGAATTCTCTATTGCTTTCAATTGTAAAGTTGTGGATTCTTTAAATTCTTTCAGGGATTTATTTTCTTCTTGTAAGGCCTCTATAATTTTCCAAAGTAGAGATTTGTCATTATTTTCATGTGACTCAGCTGTGGTGGGATGGTCAGGGCTTGCTGAACTATCATAGCTGAATTTTGTTGGAGTCATATTTTCCTGCCTTTTCTCATTTCTATTCTTTCATTCACATTTAGCCATCTGGTTATTCATAGTTGTTTGTTCCTGGTGCTTCCTGGACTTTGTGCCAAGGAGGGAGCTTTGGTGTAGAGGCTGTATAATCTTGGTGATCTGTAGCTCTCCACAGGCTGGATTGGGCCTTGTGTGAGGGCTGGTTCTCAGTGTGACTACCAGAACTCACCCCTTCCTCTTATTTCCCAATTGGAAACTCAGGTCAGAGGTTGGGGTAGGATGTGTGGTTCCTGAGATCCAGCTGATCTTCTTAATGAAATCAGTGGGCATTGGCAGACCACACATTGTAGGTTAGAGCTCCAGTTCCTCTGCAGCTTATGTGTCAGGACTGGGATCATGGTCCTCCCAAGCTGCTTTCAGGGGGTTCTCAGGTTCAAATGGCACCTTATAGCCAGAAGCCCTGTGATCTCTTACAGCCCACACCACTCAGGCCGTGAGAAATTATTGGGGTGTTTCACTGCTCCAGGGACAGAGCTCTTTGTGTTGTAGCCTGGGTATTCAGCTGAGGACCAAGGCAGGTGTCAGCAGGGAGTTCTGATGTGAAATTCATATCCTATCCACAGTGCTTAGATTCAGGGAAGCTCAGCTGCCCTTTTCTGGCCAGAATCACTGTTCTCCACATAGTCTGCCTGAGCCTGCATGGCTTCTGCCAGTTTCCCTGTAGCTAGGGTATCAGGAGTGTAGCTGTGGTCCTCCCAAGCTACTCTCGGGGGGGGGGGGGTCTCAGAATTACCTGTGCCTCTTTTTTCAGATACTGTGGTCCAGTGCAGCCCACCAGATTGGGTAGCATGCAATAGTCCAGAACTGTGTTTCTGCTCTGTACTGAGATCTAGATACTATAGACTGAGGTTGTAGACCGAGAGCCCTGCCAAAGTGCATGGAGGCAGGGAGTTCCTATATGCAGTTCACATGGCATCTACCACACTTGGACTCAGGTGGATCTCAGCCGCCTTTTCCTTGCCAGAGGTGCTATGTTCCACTGTAGCCTGTCTGGGTCAGTGGGGCTTCTAACAGATTCCCTGTAGCTAGGGTGTCAGGACTGTGGTTATGGTCCTCCCAAGCTACAGTCATAGAGGTCTCAAGATCAACCTGTGCCTTTCTACCAGAAGTTCTGTGGTTTGGCACAGCCTACACCCCCCCGCCCCGGGCAGCACCCCACAGTCCAGAACCGCTTCACTGCTCTGGGTGTAGTACTTGATGCCTTGGACTGAGGCTGTGGACTGAGTGCCCTGCTAGAGTGAGCATGGGCAGGGAATTCCAATATGGAGTTCACAAGGCATCTACATTTCTTGGACTCAGTGAATCTCAGCCGCCTTTTCCCTGCCTGAAGCGCTGTGTTCCAGAGCAGCCTGCCTGGGTCAGCAGGGGTTTCCAACAGTCCCCCTGTAGATAAGGTGTCAGGACTTTGGCCATGGTCCTCCCAATCTACTTAGGCAAGTCTCAGAGCCAGCCTGTGCCTCTCAGACTGAACCTCTGTGAACCGGTGCAGCCTAGTTTCTCCAGCTGCACACAATGGTCCAGAACTGCTTCACTTCTCTGGGCTGAAATGTAGATGCTATATCCTGAGTGCACAGTAGAGAGCCCAGTCAAGGAACAGGCATGGATGAGGGGACAGGAAGCTCCAGTATGTAGTCTATAACCTGTCCACAGCGCGCTTGGACTCAGGGAAGCTCAGCACCTGGTTAGCACGATTCCCCCAGTTACCAGTAGGCCAGAGGCCACCATGATGCATATCCTAGAGAGAATCACCATCAGTCTTACCTTAGTGGCTCTGCTGGTTTTCTCCTGGGTATTAGAATGACTTCACAGAAGCTGCAGACTCAGAAAACTGAGGACGGCCTCTGTTTGGAGGTAGAATCCACCAACTGATGCCCTGAAAAGATCCCACATGCTGGCTCTTCTGCTGTGGCGGGGAGTGTACTGTCTCCCAGCAGGAAGCGTACTGTGTTCCGTGTCTAGTGTCTCTGTTCTTCCAGTGTCTATATTTCCAATACAGAATTCTTTCTTCTCCCTGGCTTTGCTGCATAAGCCCAGATAGGCTTATGCCTCACAAACTGCCATTCAGCAGGAGTATATCTCTGTGGTGGTCCAGTCGGTCTTCCTGAAGATCAGAATGTGTCAGAACTGATCGTCACCATCTTGCCACTCCCTTGTATGTTTTTTTAAATAAATGTTTCCATCTTGTTTTATTAAATATATATATATATATTCCCTGGAGAATAAAACTTACTTATATAAAACATAATAATATTTGGAATGTTCTGAAAATATGTAGTAGTGTGGCCACTACAATAAACATATAAATAACTTTTGTCAACCAGTAAATCACTTGAGTGGAATCTCTGTCCCCTACAGACTAGTATTAAGGAGTGATGGAACTTTGGAAAAGTGGTTAGATAATCGGAAGAATTTCCTCTGATATGCATTTAATTAACCTGATTTACTGATTCATTCCGATTAAAATAGTTTGTTCGAAAAGTTAACACTGTTCCCATCTCAACGGGCTCTAGATATCTTGCAAGTTTCCTTTCTTCCATTAAATCACCTCCCATCCACTCTCAGGAAAAAAGTCTCATTAAATTCAGTGGGCTAAACAGATATAAAGAAGAAATGAAAGTAGGAGGCCTCCAATGGGAGAGGTAGAAGGGGGTGGGTTATGAGATGGTGAAAACAAATAAATTTGTTGTTAGTGTAATGTACAGATTGAGAAATAACTTAGAATTTTCTTTTCTGTTGAATTATACCATAGACATGATACTGTCAGAATGCTTTATTAGCAGATATTGCTTATGCACCATAATGGGTCTCATTATGACAGAAGAAAACAATGTACAACCTTCAAATAGAGAGTTTAAATGTAGCCCCTTAACTATGCCTGCTCTGTTATCTTATTATTTCATATTGTCATACATACATGTAATGGGTTTCGATAAAATCCACCTCCATTGGCTCCCCTCTAGTTCTCCCTTTCCCCCAGCTTGTCTCCCTTCCACTTTCATGTGCTCTCTTTTAAACCCATCTAGTCTACTTGTATTTGTGCTGCCTGTATTTGCATGGCTGTTGAACCATCTACTGAAGTGTGGACATATCCTTAAAAAAAAAAAAACTGATTAGCTAATAGCCAGCATCCATTAATCACCCACTCATTCTATTTCCTCTTAAAATGTTTTAAATGATAACAAGATTTAGCTTATATCTATATATCAAATTTTCATATTCTGAATTGGTTCAAGTTACAGGTTTTTAAAAAAATATATGAAGGAATGCTCCGTTTTATAATGTGATATGATTATGCTAAAATTGTGTTATAAAATTTCATGCAAGAGAAATAGAGAACATGTATAATATGTTACATAGAAACTAACATACAAAAGTATTTTGATAGTTCTTTGAATTTTTGATAATGAAGCTGAACATTTTCTTAAATATGTCTTTATTTATATACTCTTTTGTATATGGTGCCTGCACCATTTCTACTGTAATTTGGAACTTGTTTTCCAATTGTTTGTCCATGTTTACAAATGTTTTGAGTGGATTATTAAGAGACAAGAATCCTGTGTTCAACATTCTAAAGCAGCAAATCTTCCCTGATAATGCCACAGCATCTGGAAAAAGTAACATATAGGAACTGGTTTAAATTTCCTCATAAGAATATTGAAATACAGACATTGGAAGTGAGGCTTTCTTATATTAAATTGTCTTCAAATTTGAAACATTCTTTACAGTTTTTAATTCAATATATTGGTTGCCAGATGCATATAGGATTTTATCCATTGCTTGTGGTAAATATAAAATGTGTGATCACATTTATATGAAGCTTAAAAATCTTTTTAAAGTTGGAATCTGTGCAACCAAAAATATAATGTGGTTGTGTTGTGTGTTCTTAAATTAATATGATCTAACATATTGTACTTTCTTCATTATTAAGATTCTTATTGCATTTAATAGCATTATGAGCCAAGTTGGAGTATCAGAAACTAGATTTATCCTTCTACCCATTGGCACCCTTGTCAAAAATGAGCAAACCAAAGGTCAGAGACCAAATAGGGAAATGGAGAAGAGATGGGGGACTAATTCATTCAAGTATTACGTTTAGTGGTGACAGACAAGACCTAAAATCAGATAATGTTACTGGTTGCATGGCACTTTAAATAAATGAAATGTATATTAAAACCATGTGCTAAAAATGAACTTTTTCATATATGAATGTGATTTGTCAATAAGACATAAAATTCATAAAGGGAAATCTGAGTACTGGTGGAGCTGTAGGATGGGTGTGGGAGCAACAGAGAAGATGCGATCGGCAGCAAGGAGCAAAGGCACATGGGCAAAACGACAGTCTTCTTCCCCAGGCCTCGGAATGTTTGAGCTGCTCATTCTGGAGAAGGATCCTCCCCAACCCTCATCCTGCCCCTGCCACCAGTTCATCCTTTTTGGAGGTGTCTTCATACTCTCAGCCAGAGTGTGATTCCAGATTCGATCATGTTAGCAACCAGGATTAGTCCTTCTATTTACTGGCTGGAAATATGAAAAAACCCCATAATTTATCTATAGATTAAATTATTACTTAGGAAGATGGTCCTATGAAACCTACTTTAAAAAGTCTAGAGACAGCTCATCCAAGTCATAGAACATAAGTCACAGAAGGAAATTTTATGACTCTATCTGAAAATGCAATGTGGGACCATTTCAATAACATCAAGATATAAGGAATACAGTTGGGAAACTCACAAGGCTTAAAACCAAAGCTCCTTTCCTAAAAATAACAAAACATTCCTATGAGAAATCAAAGGCTCTGTGTTCCTAATTTAAAGAACTCATTGTTGTCCATCTTTGAAGATATTTATTTAATTCATATATAGATAAATCAAAATATTTGGAAGCTTATATTTCCTCCAGAAGTTGAGAACATTTCTGAAATTCACATGGAAATACAAAGAGTAGTCAAAACCTCCTTGAAAAGGATTTCAACTGCACAATTCAACAAACTGGTTTTAACAAGTGTTATGAAGGTCCATAATTTCCTTCTCTCAGCAGTCACCTACTCATGTAGAAGGTTTAACCCTAATATATATATATATATATATATATATACTGTTAAAAGGACTCAGTAAGCTGTATATATGTGTGTGTGTGTGTGTGTGTGTCTGTACTAATTAGATAAAATGGTTATGAATTTGGAAGGGAGTAGGAGGTGGGGAGGGATTGGAGGGAGATGGGCTATAGTGAGCTATATATAGTGGTCACATATGAAAGTCTCAAAACCATTACAAACATTAAATAAAATTCTTAATCTTCTTATATTAAGGCAGCATATTGTTTGCATACAGTTGAGCATGGGAGAAGAGAGAACACTCAGAAAGACTCCAATACACATATGGTCTGTTGATTTTACTATGAGAAACAACGGCAATTAGTGGTGAAAGGTATTCTTTTCACTAAATGAGGCTGGAGTTGAATTCATTTTGCTAGAAATAACATGACAAAGGAGTGCAGAATAGGTGGTTTAAGCAACAAAAATGTACTATGTTCTAATTGTGAAGGCTGAATATGTTTATAAATTCTACTCCATTCAAATGAAAATTTCTGTTTTCCAGGAGATAATCTTCAAGCAAAATGGCCAGCCTTGACAGATGGAAATATCACTGAAACATATCTGACTAAGGTTTTGTATATCGAATATGTAGAGACTTCATATAGCTCAGTAATCAAAAGGCAGCTTGGATCTTCTAAGGGAGGAAGACTGAAGCAACACAGAACACAAGAAGAGCACAGATGGCACTCACGCTAAGCAACAGTGGCATCATTAGTGACTAGGGCACTACAAACTAAGTCATCAGTACTAGCCAGTACAGTGGCTACAAGGAAAAAGTCTGGGCTCTGGAACTAGGTCAACATATGGGAGAGCTGAAACTCCCAGCAATGGTGATGAGAATAGAAAGTGCTGCAAATGCTTGAGAGATTTATTTATTTACTTAGCATGCAATATAACCATTTCCACTCCTAAATACTTACCTAAGAGAACCGAGAGCATATGGGCTTCCAGACACGTTCATGTTAAGATTTGTTAGTGTTAGCTGAAATGTGGGAATCATTTGAATGCTTTTCAAATTGTGAAACGATAGATATATGTGGCAAACCCTTAATATCAAACTGCTCAGCAAGATAAATGACTACATTATTGTTACCAGTAATGACTGTATACATCTCAAAAATAACAAGACAAAATAGCAAACATAGCACACAGGTAGTCTATCATTACATTTACAGAAACTGTTCACAATCTAATCCACAGTGACAGAGATCAGACCATTGCCTGTCTAAGGATTGTTGGGGAGTGAAGGATGGCTTACTAGGGGATGGTCCAGAACTTGAGGATGGTTTGACATGATCATTTCCTACTTTCCCATTACCTGACCTTTGTTAGAGTTTCTTTCATGAAGAACACACTTGTGATTAATAAACATGAGAAGAAGTTTGGGAAACTCCAGAAACATTGTTTCCATAAATTAAATACTAACCAACAACATACCAAAAAGGATATTAATTCTTTTAACCTCCAGGTGTTACAAACTGAAAATGAAATTGGACTGTTGTAATGGAAGAGTGGGAACCATTTCTGTCTGCTAAAGGTGGCAGAGTAGGAACACAAAAGTAGGTTTTAGAGACATAACTGAAGCGTTCAATTAACCAACCCTAGAAGCTTTCTTCCCCCATATCATTTATAAGAAGATAAAAGAACTCTCACACTGTTCAAATGTTGCCTGAACTGGATTATTTTTGCTTACCATATTGAACATACAGTATGAGATGCCTATCTGTCCTTTGGCAGGTACAGGTGTTGATCTAAGTTATAAATCACACTTGACATCATCATAATGTTTCTCAAGTGTGTTTCCTTTCAGGGTTGGGGTCCACCCTTGGATTTATGGGTAGAAACAACATTGTATTGGCACAAACACAGTATCTATTCATCACTGGCCAAACACAAAGATCTCAAGCAGTTAATCATAGGAGTATTTGAACCATAAACATCATGAACTCACCTTCCCTCTGTTCCCCTTCATGATCTGCTCTTGTCACAGGCATGCAAAGATATACCACTCTCATTTAATTGTTGTGGTATTCCCTTCTGGATGGAGCAGGAATGGCAGTTGGTACAAGCCCATGATGACTCACAAAAGAACTCTTCTTTAAGCAAGTCTGTGCTTTTAACATGCATGATATTTTAATGTGTTCAAGTTTCATCACTGTGCAAGTTGCCTGTCCCCTTACCTGCCTATCATTCTTAATCTTTGCTATCATGTTGACATGTATTTTTGTGTATATGTGTGCATTTGCATTCTCTCTTTCTTTCTCTGTCTCTCTCATACACACACACACACACACACACACACACACACACACACATGAATGAGTGGGCTAATGATAAGCTTAAACAACAGGACAAATGTATTCTTTTCTCCATGTACTATCATTCCTTCTTTATGACTGCTTATTCCTGCTGTGACAAATGAAAATATCACCCTAATCAAATTAGAAGGGTCTGGATCTCCTTAATATTCACATAAGGCAGATCATTTTATGTACATGAAAAAAGAAGAACCCTGAACTGGTAGAAAGCCAGTGGTCCATATAGTTATGATTGGTGGTGAGAAGCAGGAGGTAAATTTTCATTAACTAAGCTACTAGAAGTTCAATGTGTCAATTTTTAAAGCTCACACTGAACTAATGGAAATTCTGTGAACAGGGTGGTAGATATTTCTAATTGACTGAAAGGGAAAGCAGAGAAAAACATCTGGAAAGAGGTCTAATACCTGCTAGCAGAAACAGTGACAGCTCATCTGTGATGGTTCCCATAATGACTGCTTTCATAGCTCTATCTGATTAGGTCGATTTTAGCTATTAGATTAACAGTATGCACTGGCTTCCCCTAATGACAATATGAACTACTGATACAAAACCCCAGGAACTCAGAAATATAGATCAGTTTTTGCTAATGTCTGATTTTGGTGGGGGGTGATGTAGCTGTAACAGTAACCCAAGCAGTTAGCCCATGGCTGACTGCCCACTGCACTGAGTGAATAATTGTGTTTAGGCTGTTCACAGTGAGCAAGCTAACCAAATGCTGTTCTGCCCTAAAATGATAGCTAGAAATGTGACCAAGTTTAGACTTCTCACCACTGTGTTTGTATCATGATCATTATTTGCTCTTTCCTTTAGCAAACTCAATCAAACAAAACAAATCTTAGACATATTGGGAATTTATATCCAGTGCAAAAGCTACAACATCATAAGCATTAAAATCCTTATTTATTATATGAAATTAATAATATGCACCAAAGTATCACCTTTAACATCTTAAGTTATTTTAATTTTGTATTTATTAAACATAATACTTTAGAGCTACCAATATGATACAAAAATAGAGTTAATTCAGATGTCTTCACATGACTTTTGCCTGGTGCTCCTCTATTCCTTGGGAGTAACAGAAAAAAAGATTTCAAGGTGAACATAAAAACAATGCCTTAGATTCATTCCTAATCTAGAACCCTTGAAGAAGACCAAAAGAAGATCAGCTCTAGCTATCAATTTCTCAAAGTTCACAATATTCTTTTTTTTATTTGTATAAGTACTTTATTTTTTTTCTTCAAGTTACATCTCAGTCACAAACCCTTCTCTATTCCAGCTTCCTGTCCCACCCTTCCACCCTCTTCCCCCACAACAGCTTCCCTTTTCAATCCAACAAATGGTTCTTTCTCTTATAACAGTAAATTCTATACAAAACAGCAGAATTAAATATGCCACATTTATGAGAGTTAAATGGCCCAGTATACCTTCCCAATGTCCAGTTCATACATATTTGGCCCCTGACTTTAACCTTCTACCTTCTAACCATCTCCATGAGTTTAAAGTTCTATAACTGACTTAGCTTTCATACTAACTTGCATCACTATTATAACCATCTTCTTAGATCTAGAACGCCCTCTTGATTCCTAAACAACTCAAAATTTAGCTATGAGACTCAAGCTGTCTATTCTTCAACCACCTCAGAGAGCTGAGAAGGATAAATATATCTGATTATATAGGAAGTGCAGGGCCTGCAGCTTCCAATACTAAGAAATGACAAACCAGTGACTACCTGGACAGTTCCCATTTTCTCTCCATACATTCCAGCATCAGTCTTCAGCCTTTTGATCCTGTTTCTCTGACAGACATTTATTGTAGAGCAGGGATTATGAAGGACTTACCTACCCTGTCTTGGCAGAGCTAGGCTGTCGACATCCCTGCTACCAAGTTTTGTCCTTTTTGGACAGCAGTCTGTCTGCAGTTGAAGCAAGGAGTTTTTACATGCCAAGAGATAGGCTTGCCACTAATTCAACCATCTTACAGTGGAGGTTCTTCGATGCTTATCTTCTACTTGGAGTAGAATAGGGGGTGCTGTCAGGAGCTGATATGTCACGATATCAAAAAAAAAATCTTAATTTAAAACCACATCTTTGAATGCCATATTCTGCAGATCTCTTGGGGTTTTTGAAGATGCCCTATCTATCTCTTGTATTTAGATAAGCAAATGTTGCTTGTCTCTTAACAACTTGATTCCTGAGTAGCTTAGAGAATATCTGTGATAGACTGTCATAGTAGCTAACAAGGTGACATGCATGCATGACTAGGAGTTTGTTTTTCTTAACTATCCTAAACAGTTTAAGACGGTTGGTATAAAGAGGCCAGAGCTTCACATTTCATTTTTAAGTATCTCTAGGTACGATATCATTAGGAAGCGTTACCTTTAATTTTGTATCAATATACAAAGATCTATTCAAATGTGGCTAAATATACTCTTAATTTTGTATCAATATACAATGATCAATGCCTATGTGGCCCAATACAATCTTAATATTGCGTCCATATACAAGGGTCAATACCATTGTGGCCAACTGTAATCTTAATTTTGTATCAATATACAAATATCAACACCGACATAGTCCAATACAATCTTATTTTTGCACAATAAACAATGGTCAATACCACTTTAGCCAAATATACTACTACTTTTGTATCAATATACAGAGGTTTAAGGACATATTCAATAATCTGACCCTTCTTCTTGGTCCTTCCTGTGCTATGTCTACGTCTCAATTTTTCTCAAGTCCGTGCATTCCTACATAGGAGATAAAGAAGGATACAGAAAAGGGAAAGAAGGAATACCCTGGGTCTAACCTCCAAAACCCATTAAACAGGACCATTTAACAACTTGTAATCTCTTCCCCTAAATAACAGAGTTTTCAGTTGTCCTTCAAATAACCAAAAAAGGGGGGGCGGAGAAACACCCTCCCCACCCTCTGGGTATGGGACGTCACTCTCTTAAAATGACTTCCTGCTGATTTGGGTCGTAGTAAACCTATTAGGGCCCGAACCAAAATGGAAAAATGGTTAAAAATGTTAGTACAATCCTTTTATGTTCAGTCCTTCTGTTCTCAGCTGTTTAGATGTCCTAAGGAGTTTGTAGACAGAAGCTGAACTTCCAGGCTTTACTGAGGTTCTGGCTGGGGCATTGTGTAGAGCTGAACGGTCTTAGCGATATTGAGTTGTTGTGGTTGTAGGCTTTTGATGGAGACAGCTATTGAGGGAGTCTGTCAGGCTGAATCAACTGGGTCACTCGTCTTCTTTTGGTGTTTGATTCTGTTTTCTGCTGAGGTTTCCGTTGTCCAGTTGTCCCTGGGTTCCTTGAATGGATGCTTTGATTCTCCTGGAAAGATAAGAACAGAGCCATGCCGTAATCCTCACTCAGGGACAATCACCCTCTTTTTTTTGGGGGGGGGTAGGTAATAATTCTCCTGAAGCAAATTTGGTTTTTTGACAATATATAAAGTGTTATCTTTCAATCTGGTTTAAAGAAGAAATTATTTTGTTATTTTGGAGCTAAATCAGCTTTAGTGAATATATTTTGAGATCTCGAAGGACAATTTGTTTCTATTGAGTGGGCCTTTTGTAAGTAGCTTTTAAACTTAGGTCCTTCCAAATCCTATGTGTGTGTCTCTGAATTCTAATTATTGGGATCAGAGACCCGTGGTTCACATCTGAAGGGATTAAAGATGTGTTCCACCACTCCTGGATCGAAGTTTTTCTCTATCTAGAGTTTGTTTTGTATCAGGCTGACCTTGAGCTCTGAGATCTGCCTGTTTCTGTCTCTAGTGTGTTGGGGTTAAGGGTGTACTCTACTTGAATGATGGGATTAAGGGTGTGTACCCTCACCACCCTGTTCCGTGTAACTCTAGAATTGATAAGTCCACTAACTCTATGGTGCTCCTCCCTTCTCTGCTAAAGTTAAAGGCATGGGTTAACACCACATTTCTCCTGTATTTTACCCTAGCTCTACGTTTTTTCGACACTTGGAGGTTTATAAAACCAGGTTGAACGGCTGTATCCTTTATTTTATTACAGTGATTTAAAGTTGTTACCTGCTTTTTTTTTAATTAATAAATTTATTTGTTTGTTGCTACCGGTTACATCCTTATCATATTGTCCTCTTTTCCTGCTTCCCAGCCCCACCCTCCCATGCTCTACCCCCTGACCCTTCTGTCTTGATCCTCTTGGGTGGAGTGTCCCTGCATAACAGTCTCTCACCACAGATCAGGAGTCATATGATGGCCAAGAGCCTCTTCATACACCGGGGGCCTACGAGGCAGTACTGCCAGTGAAAGGTGTCTCCTTGCTACGGGGGAAAACTAAAAAAAAGACCAACAGACACACAAACCCACAAAAACAAAGAACAACAACAAAAAAAGAGAGGAAAAAGAAAAAAGAAA
>CAJQZJ010013540.1:4027392-4047990 GCA_907164525.1 Lophiomys imhausi
TTGGTTGTAGTACAGATATCCTGTACAATATAGCTAAAATCCTACTATAAGTGAATAGATGCCATGTGCATCCTTCTGAGTCTGGGTTAGCTCACTCAGGATGAGCTTCACTAGATCCATCCATTTGGTTGCAAATTGAATGATTTCATTGTTTCTTATCGTTGAGTAATATTCCATTGTATAGATGTACCACAATTTTTTAATCCATTCTTCAGTTGAGGGACATCTGGGTTGTTTCCAATTTCTAGCTATTACAAATAAGGCTGCTATGAACATAGATGAGGAGACTTCCCTATGTCTCTGTGAGGTGTCCTTTGGGTGTATACCCAGAAGTGGTATGGCTGGGTCCTGAGGCAAAGTTATTCCAAGGTTTCTAAGATATCTCCAGACAGACCTCCACAGTGGTTGCACAAGCCTGCACCCCACCAGCAATGGAGTAGGGTTCCCCTTTCTCCACAACCTCGCCAGCATGTGCTGTCATTTGAGCTCTTTATCTTAGCCATTCTGAAAGGTATGAGATGGAATCTCAGGGTCGTCTTGAGTTGCAATTCTCTGATGATTAAGGATGTTGAGCATTTCTTCAGGTGACTCCCGGCTATTAGGGATTCCTCCTTTGTGAATTCTCTATTTAGCTCCATCTCCCATTTTTTTTGATTGGATTATTTGGTTTCTTGGCATTTAGTTTCTTGAGTTCTTTGTGGACTTTAGATAATAGCTCTCTATCAGATGTGGGGTTGGTGAAGATTTTCTCCCAGTCTGTTGGTTGCCGTTTTGTTCTAATGACTGTGTCTTTTGCCTTACAGAAGCTTTTCAGTTTCCTGAGGTCCCTTTTATTGATTGTTGATCTCAGGTCCTAAGCTGTTGGTGTTCTGTTCAGGAAGTTGTCACCTGTGCCAATGAGTTTGTGGGTTTCTCCTACTTTTTCTTCTAGTATGTTTAGTGTGGACGGCCTTATGTTAAGGTCTTTGATCCACTTGGAATTAAGTTTTGTACAAGGTGATAGGTATGGGTCTAATTTCATTCTTTTGCAAGTGGACATCCAGTTGGATCCTCACCATTTCTTGAAGATGCTGTCCTTCTTCCATTGTGCGGTTTTGGCTTCTTTGTCAAAGATTAGTTGGCCATAGGTGTGTGGGTCCATGTTTGGGTCTTCAATTCGATTCCATTGATCCCCTGGTGTGTTTCTATACCAGAACCATGCTGTTTTTAATATTATTGCTCTGTTGTACAGCTTGAAATCTGGGATGGTGATACCTCCAGATGCTTTTTTATTGTACAGGATTGATTTAGCTATTCTGGGCTTTTTGTTGTTCCATATGAAGTTGAGTATAGCTTTTTCCAGGTCTAGAAAGAATTGTGTTGGTATTTTGATAGGAATTGCATTGAATCTATATATTGCTTTTGGTAGAATAGCCATTTTTATTATGTTGATCCTACCTATCCATGAGCATGGGAGATCTTTCCATCTTCTAAAGGCCTCTTCCATTTCTTTCTTCAGGGGCTTGAAGTTCTTGTTGTATAGGTCCTTTACTTGCTTGGTTAGAGTTACCCCCAGGTATTTTATATTGTTTGTGGCTATTGTGAAGGGGGTTGTTTCCCTTATTTCTTTCTCGGTATGCTTGTTTGTTGTATAAAGAAGGGCTTCTGATTTTGTTTAGTTAAATTTGTATCCAGCCTCCTTGCTGAAGGTGTTTATCAGCTGTAAGAGTTCTTTGGTGGAATTTATGGGGTCGCTTATGAATATTAACATATCATCTGTGAATAGGGATAATTTGACTTCTTCATTTCCAAAGTTTATCCTTTTGATTTCCTTTCGTTGTCTTATTGCTCTAACAAGAACTTCAAGTACTATATTGAAGAGATATGGTGAAAGTGGACATCCTTGTCTTGTCCCTGAGTTTAGAGGAAATGCTTCAAGCTTCTCTCCATTTAATTTGATGTTGACCACTGGCTTGCTGTATATTGCCTTTATTATTTCTAGGTATGGTCCTTTTATACCCGTTCTCTCCAGAACTTTTAGCATGAAGGGGTGTTGGATTTTGTCAAATGCTTTTTCTGCATCTAGCGAGATTTTCATGTGGTTTTTTCTTTCATCTTGTTTATATGGTGAATTACATTGATAGACTCCGTATATTGAACCATCCCTGCATTCCTGGGATGAAGCCTACTTGATCATGATGTATGATATTTTTGATGTGTTCTTGAATTTGGTTTGCTAGTATTTTATTAAGTATCTTTGCATCTATGTTCATGAGGGAGATTGGTCTGAAGTTCTCTTTCTTTTTTGGGTCTTTGTGTGGTTTAGGAATCAGAATGACAGTGGCCCCATACAATGATTTGGCAGTGTTCTTTCTGTTTCTATGTGGTGGAAGAGTTTGAAGAGTAATGGTGTTAGTTCCTCTTTGAAAGTCAGGTAGAATTCCGTGCTAAAGCCATCTGGCCCTGGGCTTTTTTTGGTTGGGAGATTATTAATGACTGTTTCTATTTCCTTAGGTGTTATTGGGCTGTTTAAGCTGTTAATCTGATTTTGATTTGGTTTTGGTGGGTGGAATTTATCGAGGAAATTTTCCATTTCTCTTAGGTTTTCAAATTTGGTGGAGTATAGATTTTTAAAGTAGGACCCGAATATTATCTGGATCTCCTCAATGTCTGTTGTTATTTCTCCCTTTTCATTTCTGATTTTGTTGATTTGGGTTCTTTCCCTTTGCCTTTTAGTTAATTTGGCTAGGGGTCTGTCTATTTTGTTGATTTTCTCGAAGAACCAACTCTTGGTTTCATTGATTCTTTGTATAGTTCTTTTTGATTCTAAGTTGTTGATTTCAGCCCTAAGTTTGATGATTTCCTGCCTTCTGCTCCTCTTGGGTGTGTTTGCTTCTTTTTTTCCAATTCACCCAGCTTAGCTGTTAATTCACTAATATGTGCTGTCACAATTTTCTTTTTGAATGCGCTTAGTGCTATGAACTTTCCTCATAGCACAGCTTTCATTGTATCCCATAGGTTTGGGTATGCTGTGTCTTCATTATCGTTGGATTTTAAGAAATCTTTGATTTCCTTCTTTATTTCTTCCCTGACCCAGTGGTCATCCAGTAGGGAGCTGTTCAATTTCCATGTGTGTGTAGGCTTTTGTTGATTCTTTTGCTGTTGAAGACCAGCTTTATTCCGTGGTGGTCTGATAAGATACAAGTGGTTATTTCTATTTTCTTGTATCTATTGAGACTATCTTTTGTGTATTCCTTTGTGTTTGGGTGAAACTTTCTGTAGATATCTGTTAGGTCCATTTGTTTCAAGATCTCTGTTAGACTCAATATTTCTCTGTTTAGCCTCAGTCTTGATGATCTGTCCATTGTTGTGAGTGGGGTGTTGAAGTCTCCCACCACTAATGTGTTGTGATCGACATGCGATTTAAGATTTAAAAGTTTTTCTTTTACAAAAGTAGGTACCTTTGTATTTGGGGCATAGATGTTCAATATTGAGATTTCCTCTTGATGAATATTCTCTTTAATGAGTATATAATGCCCTTCTTTGTCTTTTTTCATTAACTTCAGTTGGAAGTCTGTTTTTTTTGATATTAGGATGGCTACTCCAGCTTGCTTCCTGGGTCCATTTGCTTGGAAAACCTTTTCCCAGCCCTTTACTCTGAGGTAGTTTCTATCTTTGGTAGTGAGATGTGTTTCTTGTATGCAGCAAAAGGACGGGTCTTGCTTTCGGATCCACTCTGTAAACCTGTGTCTTTTTATTGGGGAGTTGATTCCATTGATGTTGATGGATATTAGTGACCTGGGGCTGTTGTTTCCCATTAGTTTGGTATAGGTGATGGTCCTGTGCCTCTTTTGGTTTAGTTGCTGAGGGGTTTTCTATTCCCCTTGTTTTCTTGGGTGAAGTTTTCTTCTCTGGGATGGAATTTTCCTTCTAGGATTTTCTGTAGGGCTGGGTTTGTGGGGAGATATTGTTTAAATTTGATTTTGTCATGGAATATCTTGTTTTCTCCTTCTATGTTCATAGAGAGTTTTGCTGCATATAGTAGTCTGGCTGGGCACCTATGATCTCTCAGGTAGGTTATGTAGGATATCAGTCTAGGCCCTTCTACCTTTTAAAGTTTCTGAGGAGAAGTCAGGTGTAATTCTTATGGTTCTGCCATTGTATGTGACTTGACCTTTTTCTCTTACAGCTTTTAATATTCTTTCTTTGTTCTGTACATTTGGTGTTTCAATTATTATGTGGCGAGAGGAGTTTCTTTTCTGATCTAATCTGTTCAGTGTTCTGTAAGCCTCTAGGATTTTTATTGGCATCTCTTTTTAGGTTTGGGAAGTTTTCTTCTATGATTTTGTTGAAGATATTTCCAGGACCTTGGAGTAGGGAGTCTTCTCTTTCCTCTATGCCTATGATTCTTAGGTTCCATCTTTTCATTGAGTCCTTGATTTCTTGGATGTTGTTGTTGAGAGATTTTTTAGCCTTCTCATTTTCTTTGGATGTTGTACTGATTTCTTCCATCGAATCTTCCATGCCTGAGATCCTGTCTTCCATCTCTTGCATCCTATTGTTGATGCTCAAATCCATAGTTCCTGTTCTCTTCCCTTGGTTCTCCACTTCCTCTTTTAACTCTGACTGTGTTTTCTTTATTGTTTCTATTTCTATTTTCATGTCTTGTATGGTATTGTTTGTTTTGTACATTTCCTTCTCCAGCTTGCTTGTTTTTGTCTGAAAATCTTCCATTGCTTTGTCCTTTTCCTGTTCAAGCTCTGTCACCTTGGCTTAGAGTTCCTTAATGGTGTTGTGCATTGTTTTGGCTTGTAAAATTGTGGCTTCTTTGAATTCCTTCATAGATTTAAGTTCTTCTTGAAGGGACTCCATCACTTTCCAGAATGCAGAATTGTCATCGTTTTCTTATGTTACTGTTGATGTGAGGTCATCCGAATTGGATGAGTTAGGATAATTCTGCTTTGTTGGAGTCATATTTCCTTGATTTCTATTTTTTCTTGGACCTTTGGCCATGTGTGTGTGTTTAGCTGTCTGTTCTTGTCGTTTTCTGTGCTTGAATCCACAGGGGATGCTTTGGTGAAGGAGTCGAATTGCTTGGGTATCTGACGTTGCTTACAGGAGAATTTCAGGGTCACCGTGGTTTTAATAGCCTGAAACTCTGTGAGCTGGTGCAGCCTATTCCCAGGTAGTGAGTAATGGTCCGGGATTGTTTACTGCTCCCAGTTCAGACTTCTCTATGTTGCACACTGAGTGATCAGCCTGTAATGTTTCTGATGGTATGGACCTGTTTGCCCAGGCACAGATTTTGTGGGCTTTGTTTGTCATCACGGAGGCTGACAGGGCCCGGCTCCACACCTAATATGTCTGGGTTTACCAGAATACAGCTATGGTCCCCTGGCTTCTGGTTTCCCACTAGGCTTCTCTGCCTCAGGCCTGGCTGCTTCCCTCCCTATCTGCTCTGCTGTGGGTGGGCGGAGCTTCGGCCCCTCCCGCCACCTGCGCCGGCCTCCCTCCCTAGCTGCTTTGCTGTGGGTGCGCCGGGCTTCAGCCCTGCCTGCCTGCGACCGCTTCCCACCCCAACTGCTCTGCCAGCCGGCCTCCCGCTCTGGCTCGAGCAGCTGCGGATCACCCGCCGAGCGCCCTGTGTCTTCCTTGTTACGACTTTAACTATTCTGCAAAGTTTCCTAAGTAGTTATAAGGTCCTCCTGAGGGAAGCCCAGTAGGCTAGTGGGCGATTGCCATGTGGCCTTTTATTCTGCCTGCTGTGTGTTGGGATCGATCTTACCAGGCGCCTCTCCAAATGGGAGTTCCCGAATTCACAATATTCTTTTCATGGGGTTCTTAAATATATTATTTGAAATATAATAATCTTCTCTTGCATGTTCATATGTGAATTACTTAAATAAAATAAATATGGGCTGAGCTTCACTTAAGTTTAGTAGTACAGTAATGATACTTCCATCATACCCACACAGAATGGTAAGTCATGATCTTGGAGTTTTTGTTTCCAAAGACCACGCCCCTCTTGAAACTGCTCTGCCCATGCCACTTGAGTTCAGAAGTGAAGTGATACCTAATGCATTGGAAAGACAGCATGACCTCTTTCTTACCTATATCAATTCTTGCCTTGACTTGGGCCATTTTAAATTATTTTAAAGATACTAAGCACAGTTGGTCTAGAATTAAATGAACCTTTCATTTTGAGTTCAGAGAATATTGCCATTCTGTTTATATACCAAAGTATCCACCCAGGGTTATCTTATATAAAGATTCCTTCCTGCCAGATACCCTTCATATGGATGAACAAAACCACTCTCAGAAAACCTGGGCAAATGAACAAAGAAATCTCAATATCAGGCATAGTATTTTTCCCTACAAATTATGGGTCAAGGAGGCTCCCAAAGGTCTTTAAAACAGCACAGGCTCTTGCCAATATTCTTGGTCGCCCATCGTAATGGAATCTTAAGAACCATATTTCTATTTATTTCTGTTGTTTTGTATTGTATTTATAGTTATAAGAGAAAGAACCATTTGTTGGACTGAAAGGGAGAGCTGTTGGGGGGAAATAGAAATACTTTAAACTAAAAAAAAAAGGTAGAGGATGGGGGGATTGAAGGGGAAGAAGGTCAAAGGGTGGGACTGAAGGGGGGGTGGGTAGGGGATTGTGATTGAGATGTAACTTGAAGAAATAAAAAATAAATTCTAAAAAAAAGAACCATATTTCTTAGGATATCACACAGTTTGCTTGAAGGACATAGCAAAATCAATCTTGAGTTGACCTGGAAACTCCCTCCCTTCTGGTTAGGTTTCATGGACCCAAAACATTCTGCAGGTTGGGAGATATCAGTGGTCCTACATAGCAACAGACCATGCATGTTACAATACCAACCTACCAGACAATGTGTTCCCACTGATGTGGAGTCATATGACTCTTACTAGGAAAAATCAATCACTTCTGATTGAATTTAAGGCCTATTCCATTTGTGGGAGCTCAAGTCAGATCCTATAAACTTGGTGAAATATGTCATGGATGGAGAGTTCATAGGCCCTAGTAGGGAGCCAAATACTATTGTCTTGCTAAATGGACCTGCTGCCAAACTATTTTTATGTTTATGCCCATAGTTTAATACTGCTTTCAACCTTGGTCAGAAAAGTTTTTTTTTTTTGTTTTTGTTTTTTATTTTGTAGTAGACTAGCATTAACACACAGTCTCATAACTCACCAAAGTGTGCAGAACTGTTGAGTTCCCAGTCCCAAATTGGATGTCCATGTCATCACCTCCTCCAGTCTCCAAGGCTTAGGAAACATTGATGAAGAAGAAGTAGAAAGACTGTAAGAGCTCTAAGATAGGGAAGGGTGGTGTGAATATGGCATAAATCTTGCACTCAAGAAATCATAGCAACTTTGGTTACCTGTACATGAGATACCCAGTAATGAGCTATGCATGACTCCAGCATGGATGGGGAGGGAATTCACCAGACTGCACCTCTAGCTGAGGGGCTGCTAGTAGTTGATGACTACTGGGAAATGGAGAGTCAATTTTCTTCTTATTTGTGGTAACTGATAGGTTATCTGTCTACGGACTAACAGCCAGCACTAATTGTACTCAGTGAGTTTTTTTTTAAGAGGACATGGAGGTAAATATGGTATCAAAATACTCAAAATGAGTTACAGTGGGTATTAAATTACATATTCTTGATCCTTTACATTTTTATAAGTCATTAACTTCTCCAGAGTCCTTTTGTAGAACATGTGTTGCAATAGTTACATAAGTTAAAATTTTAAATGCATTTTACTGCATTTAAATTCCATTGTGTAGCTGTACCACAGTTTTTAAATTCATTCTTCGAATGAGGGACATCTGTGTTGTTTTCAGTTTCTAGCTATTACAAATAAGGCTGCTATAAACAGAGATGAGGAAACTTCCTTGTGATTCGGTGAGGAGTCATTTGGATGCATACCCAGAAGTGGTATGGCTGGGTCCTGAGGCAAAGCTATTCTAAGTTTTCTAAGATATTGCCAGACTGACCTCCATAGTGGTTGCACAAGCCTGCACTACCACCAGCAATGGAGGAGGGTTCCCCTTTCTCCACACCCTCGCCAGCATGTGCTGTCATTTGAGCTTTTGATCTTAATCATTCTGACAGGTGTGAAATGGAATCTTAGAGTCTTGAGTTGCATTTCTCTGATGGTTAAGGATGTTGAGCATTTCTTCAAGTGTCTCTCAGCCTTTAGGAATTCCTCCTTTTTGAATTCTCTGTTTAGCTCTTTTCCCCATTTTTTGATTGGATTATTTGGTTTCTTGGTATTTAATTTCTTGAGTTCTTTGTAAATTTTGGATATTAGCCCTCTGTCAGATGTGGGGTTGGTGAAGATGTTTTCCCAGTCTGTAGGCTGCTGTTTTGTTCGAATGACAGTGTCTTTTGCCTTACAGAAGCTTTTTAGTTTCATGAGGTCCCATTTATTGATTGTTGGTCTTAGGTCCTGAGCTGTTGATGTTGTGTTCAGGAAGTTGTCACCTGTGCCAATGAGTTCAAGGGTTTAAATTCACAACATATTAAAGTGAAAATCCTTCTACTTTAAATATCTTACAGTGTTAGGAATGACATCACTTTTTATATTTCTTAATTTTTTAAAAATTTTGTCTTAAAACAAGACAGCTGGAATTGGACGCCCATATCTGAATTTGTGTACTGTTTATTGGGAAGGAAGAAGTGTTTCAAAAGTCTCTTTAAATATCTGTAGATATTTTTCTTTGACCTTACACCAAATCCTTGCAATTCTTGTATCCCAAGAGATCTTTGTGATATAGAATCTACTTCTTTACTCATATTTTGTTTAATAAATCCATATAAATATCTACTGGCCTATTTTTTATTTAGATGGATTTTATGACCCAGGGATTTTATATCTTACATTAAAAGTCCAGATATTATTAACTTATTGAGCTACCATATTCTCCAAATGTTCACATCTTTATTGTATGATGCCATTTCAAAAGCACATTTTATGATATCATATACATGTGAAAAAAAGCTCAAAATTCTTATTTATGAGGAAGTCTGAAATTTGTCATTAGCAACACTCAGCCCATGTTTTCCTTAAATAGATAGTTCATTTTGTTCATTTCAAAGAAAACATGTACCAAATATTGCCATCACACTATATATTGTCTGTTATCTGCCCTTCAAATGAAAGTGGTATGGTCACTGCAATAATGTCATCATTCCTGTAGTATGAAATAGAAATGCTCCATACTCAGATCCTACTTTATCATGAAAGTCATTTAAGAGATTTTACCATAGGGATATGTAATAAAAGATATAATCTCCTTGCTTCCTTAAGTCTATTTGTGAGTGGCATTGTGCATTTCCTGCCTTCTGGGTACTTCTTGCTTTTGGAAAGAAATTTTATCTGCATAGATTTTGTGTCATTGACAAAACCTACTTGATGAAAAAGGTAAATATTTTACTAGTATTAACATTAAAATGGTAATTTGGTTTCATTGATCAATGCAATCCACTAAAAGTTCAACATTTATACTTTGAAAATCATAGGTATGTAAGATGACTTAAAATTATTTTCATTGATTGGTATGAACACAGTGAATTTCTGTGAAGGCTGATGCATTATTTCAATCCAGTTTTTGTTATTCATTATCCCAACTGCAGTTTCTATAGGTAATCTATGCTCCAGTGGCCAGTTTCTATTCTGGGAGTATAGTTTCTACTCCCTCCTCTCCTCCCAGTCTCTCAACCCCACCTCCCCTCTACTGTCCCCCATCTACTCCTCCATTTTACTACAGAAACGGTTAGGCCATCCATGGATACTAACCAAACATGGTATATCAAGTTGCAGTAAGGCTGGGCATCACCTGAAGGTTAAGGCTAGAGGAGGCAAACCCAGTTTTTGTTCTTCTTGATATACACACATATAAATATGGTCGAATATTTGCCAACCACCATTAACTAAGTAGACAATATGCTTGTCCACTCCAGAGTAGTAACATTTTATGTAATGTATATTTTACATAGGCACTACCTATCCAGAAAATAAATCACATCTTTTTCCAAGACCATGATGTAATTAAAATTAAAAGCAGCAGTTAAAATAGTCATAGGTGTTGACTCAAAAGCAATCCTGGGAGTCACTTGGTATCATTCCAAACCTTGGAAAGTGCACACATGGAGTAAGGTCAGTGAGTTTAGAGTGGCAGATGTTTACTTTTCAAAGACAGTGTGGAAATTATTTCATTTGGTGCAAATAGCAAAACAAAAGTTGACTTTACAGAATTTCAGAACTGTCTACATTTATAACTACTTCTGGTTTATTTCATGTGTGCTCATTACAGTAAACCATAAGAACCAAAAATAGAACCAAGTGACTTAGGGTCAAACTCTACCTTGAGCTACCTTTAAGTGTGAGAGTTCCACAAGGAATGGTGGTGCATGCCTTTAATCCCAGCACTTGTGAGGCAGAGGAAGGAGAATCTCTTTGAGTTCAAGAATAGCCTGACCTACAAAGTGAGTCCAGAACAGTCAGGGCTACATAGAAAAACCTTGTCTCAAAAAAAAAAAGAGAGAGTGCCTATAAAATGGGGAAATCATAATACTTCCTCATATTATTAGAAGTGATTGTTTTATTGTTACTAATAATAAAATGACTTTTCAAGATGAAATGAATACATGCAAAGTTCTTCATACAACAATAGAATAATTGAATAGAAGAAATGAGCAGCTTCATTTTATTTTTTCAGCAGTCATGCAAGATAGAAGTGAGTGATGAGATTTCTCGTACTTCTGGTCCACCCTCTTGTATGCTCTTGAACTTACTTATATCTTTGAGTACTTTTAAATTATAGAAAACTGGTGGTGATGCAACATATGTTTATTATGTGAAACTGGTGATAATCTGATGGATATAAATGGATTTTATAAACAAGTATAAATGCATTTCAGCATCCCTGGCTGATGTATATGTGTCTACTCCTTGAGTTATTTGGATAGATCAGAATGTCTTCTTGGTCTCCTTATGCTGGTGGATTGTAAAATGTTTGATTAGTTTTAAATGCATACCTCATATATTAAATATTTAAGAATTTATTATTAGTATATTGTTATTACAAAGAAATATATTCATTAAAGAAGATTGCTATAAGTAAATGTTATGTAATTTTGGAATGTAGCAGTACAAGTTGGTATGGCTTATTGAGGACAGTCTGGAATTTCCCAGAATTTATCATTACAGTAACCCTGAGCTACTAATTCAAAAGTAATTGACTTAGTATTTCAGTACTGGGTAAACACCAAAAAGCAAACATACTTTTTTAAATCAACTCCTATTTACTGGAAAAGTATTCCCATGTCTTATGAAAGCTACACATATATTACTTTTTCTACAGGAATCTGCAAGATACATCTATGCAATATCACAGTAATTTCAGATGATTCTTTGAGTGTTCTATCCAAGACTATGATTCTGAAAGTGCAAGAAGAAAAGTTTTAGTTGTTTCCCTCCCACTCTTTTCCCACAGCTGGTTTAAATATTCACACAACATCCTGTTGAGTGTGTTTTTTTTTCTTTTCCATTATATGATAACATCTTACTTAACAATTTAAATGGCATTTTATTTCATACACACTTTAAAACTAAATCATGAAAAATCCTTAAGTACCAGAAGCATATTTCTGCTATACCATTTAGTATGGCCCTACAATAAAAAACAGAAAATGAGAGGCAGGCACTTTGTAAGTCCTTATAATTTAAGCAGTGGAAGGGTGTGTTATGTTAGCATTGACCTTAATGCAGCTCTCTATTTCAGAAAGTGATGCATTGACTGCTCTTGGTGAAAAATATTTCCAAGTGTCTGTCTCATCTATTAATGAGACTCTTTCCAGGCTGTGGATAGAAATACTGCCTGTGATAAGAACTTGCTCACTATTCTAAGATGCCAACTTTGAGCTTGAAGAGAATATAGAATTCAAATAGATACTAAACACACTTTAGGTGCTTGTTGACAAAATTTCACACATATTAAAATATATAAAGCAATTTTTGATCAGTATGTTGAAATATTGTGTGTTTTCATACAGACATAAAATAGAAATATAGTTCTACACAAAAATACCTGACAACCACTACATTTATGCAAATTTATGAAACACACAGAATTGTTCATTCTTAGAAAGGACTTGATATCTGACCTTTTGTAATAGTTTAAGTCCAAGAAGAAAGTCATTTATTACCTGGATATTGCAGGATATTTGAACACACTGTGAACCCCAATATTGTGTACCGGAAAAATTGTGTTTCTAATTGTGGTGTGGCTCAGCTCTAGCACACACCTTTAATTCAAGAGCTTTCTGTTTATTTAAACAGGATTTTTAAAAAAATCAACCATAGGTCAAGAGACAGAGCAGACAATTGGTTGACAAGGAGAACATAGGAAAAAAAAACAGAGAGAGTGAGGGAAAGGCAGGAGGATGGATAGAGAGACACATGAGAAGTAGAAAGGAGGGACATTCAATTTGAAGTGGTTTTGAGACAGTGTGGAGAAGGAGAACTGGCTTTTCCTTCTGGGACATCACGTGAGGTGAAAGGCCAGCTGGGTGCTCACTCCACCTCTCTGAGCTAGTAGGCTTTAACCCCAGCATCTGGCTCCTGAGTGTTCATTGGTAAAATCAAATGATTGAGATTTTGTTCAAAACAATACCCAGAAGCCATAGGAAAAGCGAAATGATATCCATCAACATGGCAGAATCAGGCTGCACAGCAAAGCCTGGGAGCTTTGCCAATGCATGTCTCAATGATTACAAAGGAGGAAGCTGCTGTACAGATTGGTCCTTCACACAAAAGTTCTGGAATGTAATTCTGGTAGACACAAACTAAAATCTAGAAAACCAGTGCTCGATCAACATAAAATTCAGTATTTCCAAGATCACGAGTATTTGCATTTCTCAATGCATATTAGCTGATTATGTTCTGATCTCAAAACTCATTATGGTCTGTCATCAACATAGTCAAATAGTATTTTCTCTAGAAAGCCTTGGATTTGCTCTGAAAGAAAAGTCAGAAAACTATAACTCAGCCAATCCCAGGAACTCAGTAACAGAGACAAAAAGTTCTTAGTAAAAATGAGGTGAAATAAACACTTGTTTATGTTCAGATGCTAACTAACATAATAATATGGACTCTCGGCAGAATTGTAAAATTAACCCCAAAATAAACATGTAGTTTTGGTCATCCTCTAATTGTAAATTATGACCAATTTCTATTTCTCAAACACTGATAGCTGTAAGTGGAACTCTAGCAGGCCACTTGAAGAAGAAATAAGAAGAGGGCAGTTAAGGTGGATGGGAGCCTCGAAAAAATTACTTTGAATTGTAATCCAAGGTTCAAGAGAGAAGTTTGTCACTTTTGCAAGCTTGTTGGGTGGTCTATAATCTCCTTCAAGTATTTCTTCATTTCATTTTTTTTTGACAGTGTTTTGGTCACTGGATTTATTTAACTTAATGAGGCTTAGTATCTTTTTGTGAGTAAGTATAACAGCATATCTTTCTTCAACTTACCATGAAAAATGATGCACAATTAGAGTTAGGAAACACTGGAGAGAAGAGTTGCCTTTCAAAGTGTAAACTGAGATCACTTCAAGAGTAGGAGCCAGACAATTCTTCTTTTTATTCTCCAAGATGGTTATTACCCTCTCTAAAGACAGGACATGTAACTAAGTGTTAGGTATCTCAGCAAAGCTACATTTACCTCACAAAGCATGGACAATGATAAGAATGAAGACAAATAATTGAGTAAATTGCTTTTACATTAAATTTAACTGTAGCATAATTTTATAAATTCAAGTAGTAATATTAGCTATTGTATTTGATTCTTACATAAAAAGTCTATGAAAATACTTACATTCTTTATGTTTCTGTTTAAAATAGACAATGTTCAGTATTTTAAAGTGTTCAAGCTAGATTTTTCAAGAAGTCTATGATAGTTCTGTAAATTCAGTTTCATTTCCTTTAATCCTACCACTATGGCTACAGTAATAGAAAAATATAAATGGTCACAGGTATCATTCTTAATGTGACCTTTTGGGGTCATATTGAGGAAGCTCAATTTGACCCAGCAAAATGCTCTATTTTATTCAAGACTTTGAACATATCAAGATCAGCAGAAAGCGGATCTGACTTAATTCAGTTTTTCTTGACATAGGTAGGAAAAATGTTTTTCCATTCAAATAATAATAACATATGCCAGAAAGTTTGTATTACTTCCTTCTTTAGAAGAGCCTGTACTTCACATTATTAATAGTTTTGTAATTTCCTCTGAATATCAGCTTGTTAATGCTCAGATCCAAATACTCTGAAAGTGAAGTAATTAGTAAGTCTTTGTCCACAAGAATAGATGCATTAGAGTATCAACATCCAATGAATAATCAAGAACCACCATGTGGAATCCTGCTCTCTGAAAATGACGGGTAGGATGGGTGTCACTTCTGAGATCTGTGATTCTATCATTCACCAAGTGCCAATAAATCTAACCAATAATTTAACAAATTTATCCTCAGGAGCATCCCTTGAGGGTCACATAAAGAAGATTCTAACTTTTAATGGAAGAATTACCTCAAGAGTTCCTTCATCACTGATATTTTGACAAATCTTAGGCTGTATCTTTCTTTTGTATCCCAGTGTATTTTTTATTTTAGATGGTAATGTTGTTGCCATAGTAACCACCATTTTGCTCCTCAAATTTTACCTTTCCTCCAATATATCCCACTCCCAACTTCTTAAGTTCTAATTTTTCTTAATTTTCTTTTTTAATGACCCCTCTAAATCCAATTAGTGCTATTCATATTTGTACACATGTTGGTCATCCCCTGGAGCACAGAAAAATATATCAGTGGAAACAATTTCAAAACAAATAGACAAAAAGAACAAAAACACCCCACAAAACAACAACAACAAAAAGATTTCCCTTCCCCAGCATCTAATAACTCCCCCTTAAGGGATGGAGCTGGAAAGCACCCTTCCTATCTAAATCAAAATTTTGGCTGGCTTGATCTTTCATGGGTGTTGTGCAAGTAGCCACAGCTGCTGTGAGTTCACCAGTTCAATAGCAAGGTCGTGTGTCTGGTAGACAGTATCTCACAGCATTTCTTCCCATTCTCTCACTCTCAAATTCTTTCTTCCTACTCTTCTGAAATGTTTCTTGAGCCTTGTAAGGAGGCCGTTGAAAATGGAGGTCAGTCTGGAGATATCTTAGAAAACTTGGAATAGCTCTGCCTCAGGACACAGACATACCACTTCTGGGTGTACATCCAAATGATACCTCACCGAATCACAACGGAGTTTCCTCATCTATGTTCATAACAGCCTTATTTGTAATAGCTAGAGACTGAAAACAACCCAGATGTCCCTCAACCGAAGAATGGATTAAAAAACTGTGGTACATCTACACAATGGAATAAATACTACTCAGCTATCAGAAACAATGAAATCACGCAATTTGCTGCCAAATGGATGGAACTAGAGAAGCTCATCCTGAGTGAGCTAACCCAGACTCAGAAGGATGCACATGGCATCTATTCACTTATAGTAGGATTTCTATACTACAACCAACGTACCAAAGGGAACATGGACATAGACTTTTTTTTATCTTGTTTTGTTTGTTTTTTTTCTCCCTGTCAACGAGACACTTTGCCCTAGTGGTGCTGCCTTGTAGGCCCCCAATGTATGAGAAGGCTCTTGGCCCTCATATGACTGCTGAACTGGGCGGGGACTGTTATGTAGGGACATTCCACTCCAGAGGAGTGGGATGGAAAGGTTAGGGGGTAGAGGGTGGGAGGGCGGGACTGGGAAGGGTGGAGAGAGGACACTATGATGGAGATGTAACCTGAAGCAATAAATACATAAAAGATGTCTCATTTAGGGCTGAACCTGCAGATCTTTACTCTAAACATTTTGACCTATTGTTAATCTGCAATGCCTGCTGCCCCCTACATGTTTCAGGGCAAGGTAGACAGGAGTCCAGGTCCATTGATATAACCATACATGTTTAGATGGCAATCTGACAACATGATTTTCAAGCAAAATAACAATAGCAGTTTTTATCTTAGAGCCTATGACCTCCCTAATTATGGATTTGTGATGAGGATTGCAATATCAATCATGAAATTGCTTCTTGTTAAAAACAAAGGCTCAGATCCAAACAGAAAGCAATCTGTTACCCTGCAACGATTGGCCGATTGTTGCAACAGTGAGTATCTCGTGGCTGGTAGGAGAGTAGTATAGCATGTAGGGCCTAACACTGGGTAAGATTACTAATGTCTTTTCTCCTCCTGCCCCCAATAACCTATATGGTGCCCCTTGGTACTATGAAAGCTGCTAGGACAAATCTTACAATGTTAATAAATGGGATGTTTTAGTCACCTGTGACAACATCTGGCCATGTGAGCTTGAAATCATTGGCACTTGAAACTTAAATCACTTTAGAAAATAAACTAGGGGATCTAGGAGTGTGTAATTCTGGTATAAAAGTGGGAAATTTTGGGAAATGCAGGGTTTTGACTAAAAATAAGAAGACTCTGGGAAAATATAGATGCTGCTTGACAGCCTGCTCAAATTTGGTGCACAGCATGTCCAAATTCAACCTCTTGGTCTCATCTGTAGATTATCAGCCCTATTTAGTATAGAACTCTGTGAGGCTATCATGTTAACACCCATTTGTGTATCAATACCAGCTACAGAGATTTAAAACTTTCATAAACTGAGTCTCTTTCCTCAATCAAGTTAATGTGTGTTCATAGAATAGCACCCCAAAATAAACACCATTTAAATATTGCCATGAAAGATTCTAATGTCTTAGCCAACCTACAAACTACTGACTGAGGGATAAATATAGGGCTTGTAAAGTGAAGACGTAAATGCAGTGCTCAAGTAACCTGGAAAACAACTAAATAAATTCATCCCATCTCAGTACTCTCCAATCATGTCCTTAATGTAGGTAGTACTTCTAGATTCTGGAAAACTCCTGATGAATAGAAGGACAAGGACATTATAACTGTTCCACATAGTCCTCTTTCCTCTTCTGCTCACCACATCCTAAATGACAGAGCAACAACTGCCACCAACTTTCCTCTTCCATCACTGCCAGTTGTCTCAGCAGATACAACGAAAAGAAACAGGATGCAGCAGTATTTTCTAAAGAAACAGAGACCCAGATAAACTTGACCGGGTATGTGGTCAGAACTGCATTCTGGAGATCGGGTTGTATGAAAATCTTGTCTCCTGCCTTTCTCATCTCAGTCCCAGAAACATGAAGGTGTGTTCTAAGATAACAAGGGCGATGCCAATGATGTTCTGATGGCTTCTGTAAACCATGAAGGCTTTAACGCAAAGGCTTGATGGAACAGCTCTGAGGAACATAAAAATTACCAACAGAGACAGAGGACACTAAGGAAAATTCCTTGCTCCTCCTGTCTTGAGTGACAAAGACCAGAGTAACTGCCCTTGTGAGAAGTGGTCCCTATCCATATGTGCACTCCTTACAAGAGAATCAAAAATTACAAGAGTCAGTTTCATAGAGCCCTAAACGATGCTGGCAATTGTGTATAAGTACAACATTTTCAAGAAGAATACAAACAGACTTGTATAAAGAGTATTTTTTTCTTTTTTTTTCTTCAAGTAACATCTCAGTCACAATCCCTTCCCTACTCCCCCTTCCTGTCCCACCCTTCCACCCTCTTCCCCCTAACAGCGTCCCCTTTCAGTCCAACAAATGGTTCCTTCTCTTATAACAGTAAATACTATACAAAACAACAGAAATAAATACGCCACATTTATGAGAGTTAAATGGCCCAGCATACATTCCCAATGTCCAGTTCATACATATATGGTCCCTGACTTTAACATTCTACCATCTAACCATCTCCAACCATCTCCATGAGTTTAAAGTTCTATATCTGACTCAGCTTTCATACTAACTTGCATCACTATTAAAAACATCTTCTTAGAACCAGAACACACTCTTGATTTCTAAACAACTCAAAATTTAACTATGAGACTCTAGCTATCTATTCTTCAGCCACCTCAGAGACCTGAGAGGGATAAATATATCTGATTATGTAGGAAGTGCAGGGGCTGTATCATCCAAAACTAAGAAATGACATATCAGTGGCTGCCTGGACAGTTCCTGTTTTCTCTCCATACGTTACAGCATCAATCTTCAGCTTTTTGGTCCTGTTTCTCTGACAGACATTGATTGTAGAGCAGGGATTATGAAGGACTTACCTACCCTGTCTTGGCAGAGCTAGGCTGTCGACTTCCCTGCTACCAAGTTTTGTCCTTTTTGGACAGCAGTCTGTCTGCAGTTGAAGCAAGGGGTTTTTTCATGCCAAGAGATAGGCTTGCCACTAATTTAAGCATCTCACACTGGAGATTCTTCGATGCTCATCTTCTACTTGGAGTAGAATAGTGGGTGCTGTCAGGAGCTGATATGTCTCGATATCAAAAAAAATCTTAATTTAAGACAACATCTTTGAATGCCATATTCTGAAGATCTCTTGGGGTTTTTGAAGATGCCCTATCTATCTCTTGTATTTAGATAAGGAAATGTTTCTTGTCTCTTAACAACTTGATTTCTGAGTAGCTTAGAGAATATGTGTGATAGACTGTCATAGTAGCTAACAAAGTGGCACGCTTGCATGAATAGGAGTTTGTATTTCTTAACTATCCTAGCGGTTTAAGACGGTTGGTATCAAGAGGCCAGAGCTTCACATTTCATTTTTAAGTATCTCTAGGTACAATACCTTTAAGAAGCATTACCTTTAATTTTGTATCAATATACAAAGATCTATTGCAATGTGACCAAATATACTCTTAATTTTGTAACAATATAACAAGATCAATGCCTATGTAGCCCAATACAATCTTAATATTACATCAATATACAAGGGTCAATACCATTGTGGCCAACTATAATCTTAATTTTGTATCAATATACAAAGATCAATACCGATGTAGTCCAATACAATCTTAATTTTGCACAATATACAATGGTCAATACCACTTTAGCCAAATATAATACTAATTTTGTATCAATATACAAAGGTATAAGGGCATATTCAATAATCTGTCCCTTCTTTTTGGTCCTTTCCATACTATGTCTGTGTCCCATTTTTCTCAAGTCTGTGCACTCCTACATAGGAGAGAAAGAAGAATACAGAAAAGGAAAAGAAGGAAGTCCCTGGGTCTAACCTCCAAAACCCATTTAACAAGACCATTTAACAGCTTGTAGTCTCTTCCCCTAAATAACAAAGTTTTCTGTTATCCCTCAAATAACCGAAAAGGGGGGGGGGAAGAAACACCTTCCCTACCCTCTGGGCATGGGACGTCGCTCCCTTAAAATGACCTCCTGCTGATTTGGGTCGTAGTAAACCTGTTTGTGGCCCGAACCAGAATGGAAAAATGGTTAAAAATGTTAGTACAATCCTTTTATGTTCAGTCTTTTTGTGCTCAGCTCTTTAGATGTCCTAAGACGTTTGTAGGCAGAAGCTGATCTTCCAGGCTTTACTGAAGTTCTGGCTGGGGTAGTGTGTGGAGCTGAATGATCTTAGCGATTTTGAGTTGTTGTGGTTGTAGACTTTTGATGGAAACAGCTATTGAGGGAGTCTGCAAGGCTAAATCATCTGGGCCACTCGTCTTCTTTGGTGTCTGATTCTGTTTTCTGTTGAGGTTTCCGTTGTCCAGTTGTCCCTGGGTTCCTTGAATGGATGCTTTAAATCTCCTGAAAAGATAAGAACAGAGCCCTGCCCTAATCCTAACTCTGGGACAATTACCCTGGTTTTTTTTTTTTTGGGGGGGGGGTAAGGTAATATTTCTCCTGAAGCAAATTTGGTTTTTTGACAATATATAAAGGACTATCTTTCAATCTGGATTAAAGAAGAAATTATTTTGTTATTTTGGAGCTAAACAAGCCTTAGTGTACATATTTTGAGATCTCAAAGGACAATTTGTTTGTATTGAGTAGCCGTTTTGTAAGTAGCTTTTAAACTTAAGTCCTTCCAAATCCTATGTGTCTGTCTCTGCATTCTAATTATTGGGATCAAAGACGTGTGGTTCCCATCTGAAGGGATTAAAGATGTGTTCCACCACTCCTGGATCGAAGTTTTTCTATATTTAGAGTTTGTTTTGTATCAGGCTGACCTTGAGCTCTGAGATCTGCCTGTTTCTGTCTCTAGTGTGTTGGGATTAAGGGTGTGCACCCTCATAACCCTTTTCCATGTAACTCTAGAATTTATAAGACCACTAACTCTATAGTGCTCCTCCCATCTCTGCTGAAGTTAAAGGCATGGGCTAACACCACAATTTTCATGTATTTTACCTTAGCTCTCAGTTTTTTCGACTCCTGGAGGTTTATAAAACCAGGTTGAACAGCAGTAACCTTTATTTTATTTACAGTGTTTTAAAATTGTTACCTGCTTTTTTTTTTAATTATTTTTTTAATAATTTATTTTTTATTTCTTCAAGTTACATCTCAATCACAGTCCCCTCCCTACTCCCCCCTCCAGTCCCACCCTTCCACCCTCCTCCCCCTCAACCCCCCATCCTCTTCCCTTCTTTT
>CAJQZJ010013540.1:4052990-4086257 GCA_907164525.1 Lophiomys imhausi
CAAGTTACATCTCAATCACAATCCCCTCCCTACTCCCCCCTCCAGTCCCACCATCCTCTTCCCTTCCTTTTTTTTTTTTTAGTTTAAGGTATTTATTTTTCCCCCCCAACAGCTCTCCCTTTCAGTCCAAATAATGGTTCTTTTTCTTATAACTATAAATACAATACAAAACAACAGAAATAAATAGGCCACGATTATAAGAGTTATATGGCTTAGCATACATTCCCAATGTCCAGTCCATATGTATTTGGCACCTGACTTTAACATTCTACTATCTAACCATCTCCATGAGTTTAAAGTTCTATATGTAACTCAGCTTTCATACTAACTTGCCTCATAATTTTAAAAATATCTTCTTAGATCCAGAACACCCTCTTGATTCCTAAACAACTCAAAATTTAACTATGAGACTGTAGCTATCTATTCTTCAACCACCTCAGAGACCTGAGAGGGATAAATATATCTGATTATATAGGAAGCTACCTGCTTTTTTAATTAATAAATTTATTTGTTTGTTGCTTCAGGTTACATCTCATTCATATTGTCCTCTTTCTCCGCTTCCCAGCCCCAACCTCCCATCCTCTACCCCCTAACCCTTCCCTCTTGTTCCTCTGGGGTGGAGTGTCCTTACATAACAGTCCCTCGCCACAGTTTAGGAGTCATATGAGGGCCAAGAGCCTCTTCATACACTGGGGGCCTGTGAGGCAGTACTGCCAGTGAAAGGTGTCTTCTTGCTACAAGGGGAAAACTAAAAAAGACCAACAAACACACAAACCCACAAAAAATGAACAACAACAAAAAAAGTAAGGAAAAAGAAAAAGGAAAAAGAAAAAAGAGTCTATGTCCATGTTCCTTTTGGTGTGTTGGTTGTAGTACAGATATCCTATACTATATAGCTAAAATCCTACTATAAGTGAATAGATGCCATGTGCATCCTTCTGAGTGTGGGTTAGCTCACTCAGGATGAGCTTCTCTAGTTCCATCAATTTGGTTGCAAATTGCATAATTTCATTGTTTCTCATAGCTGAGTAGTGTTCCATTGTATAGATGTACCACAGTTTTTTAACCCATTCTTCAGTTGAGGGACATCTGGGTTGTTTCCAATTTCTAGCTATTACAAATAAGGCTGCTATGAACATAGAGGAGGAGACTTCCCTATGACTCCATGAGGTGTCCTTTGGGTGTATACCCAGAAGTGGTATGGCTGAGTCCTGTGGCAAAGTTATTTCAAGTTTTCTAAGATATGGCCAGACTGACCTCCATAGTGGTTGCACAAGCCTGCACTCCCACCAGCAATGGAGTAGGGTTCCCCTTTCTCCACACCCTCGCCAGCATGTGCTGTCATTTGAGCTCTTTTCTTAACCATTCTGATAGGTGTGAGATGGAATCTCAGAGTCGTCTTGAGTTATATTTCTCTGATGATTACGGATGTTGAGCCTTTCTTCAAGTGTTTCTCAGCCATTATGGATTCCTCCTTTGTGAATTCTCTATTTAGCTCCATCTCCCATTTTTTGATTGGATTATTTGGTTTCTTGACATTTAGTTTCTTGAGCTCTGTGTAGATTTTGGATAATAGCCCTCTATCAAATGTGGGGTTGGTGAAGATTTTCTCCCAGTCTGTTGGTTGCCGTTTTGTTCGAATGACAGTGTCCTTTGCCTTACAGAAGCTTTTCAGTTTCATGAGGTCCCATTTATTGACTGTTGATCTCAGTTCCTGAGCTGTTGGTGTTCTGTTCAGGAAGTTGTCACCTGTGCCAATGAGTTCGAGGGTTTCTCCTACTTTTTCTTCTAGTATCTTTAGTGTGGCTGGCCTTATGTTAAGGTCTTTGATCCACTTGGACTTAAGTTTTGTACAAGGTGATAAGTATGGGTCAAACTTCATTCTTTTACAAATGACATCCAGTTGGACCAGCACCATTTGTTGAAGATGCTGTCCTTCTTCCATTGTGTGGTTTTGGCTTCTTTGTCAAAGATTAGTTGGCCATAGGTGTGTGGGTCCGTTTTTCGGTCTTCAATTTCATTCTATTGATCTACTGGTCTGTTTCTATACCAATACCATGCTGTTTTTACTCTTATTCCTCTGTAGTACAGGTTGAAATCTGGGGTGGTGTTACCTCCAGATGCTTTTTTATTGTACGGGATTGATTTAGCTATTCTGGGCTTTTTGTTGTTCCATATGAATTTGAGAATAGTTCTTTCCAGGTCTATAAAGAATTGTGTTGGTATTTTGATAGGAATTACATTGAATCTATATATTGCTTTTGGTAGGATAGCCATTTTTATTATGTTGATCCTACCAATCCATGAGCATGGGAGGTCTTTCCATCTTCTAAAGGCCTCTTCCATTTCCTTCTTCAGGGGCTTGAAGTTCTTGTTGT
Organism: Lophiomys imhausi; assembly: GCA_907164525.1. Taxonomy (NCBI): domain Eukaryota; kingdom Metazoa; phylum Chordata; class Mammalia; order Rodentia; family Muridae; genus Lophiomys; species Lophiomys imhausi. Next base: position 4,055,369 of record CAJQZJ010013540.1, read on the forward strand.
ATAGGTCCTTTACTTGTTTGGATAGAGTTACCCCCAGGTATTTTATATTGTTTGTGGCTATTGTGAAGGGGGTTGTTTCCCTTATTTCTTTCTTGGTACATTTATTTGATTTTTTTTTTTTTGAGTTAATTTTGTATCCATCCACCTTGCTGAAGTTGTTTATCAGCTGTAAGAGGTCTCTGGTGGAATTTTTGGGGTCGCTTATGTATACTATCATATCATCTGCAAATAGGGATAATTTGACTTCTTCGTTTTCAATATTTATCCCTTTGATCTCCTTTAGTTGTCTTATTGCTCTAGCAAGAACTTCAAGTACTGTATTGAAGAGATATGGTGAAAGTGGACATCATTGTCTTGTCCCTGAGTTTAGAGGAAATGCTACAAGCTTCTCTCCATTTAATTTGATGTTGGCCACTGGCTTGCTGTATATTGCCTTTATTATTTCTAGGTATGGTCCTTGTATCCCCTTTCTCTCCAGAACTTTTAGCATGAAGGGGTGTTGGATTTTGTCAAATGCTTTTTCTGCAACTAGCCAGATTATCATGTGGTTTTTTTCTTTCATCTTGTTTATATGGTGAATGACGTTGATAGACTTTTGTATGTTGAACCATCCCTGCATTCCTGGGATGAAGCCTACTTGATCATGATGTATGATACTTTTGATGTGTTCTTGAATTTGGTTTGCTAGTATTTTATTAAGTATTTTTGCATCTATGTCATGAGGGAGATTGGTCTGAAGTTCTCTTTCTTTGTTGGGTCTTTGTGTGGTTTAGGAATCAGAGTGACAGTGGCCTCATAGAATGAGTTTGGCAGTGTTCTTTCTGATTCTATTTTGTGAAAGTGTTTGAAGAGTATTGGTGCTAGCTCCTCTTTGAAGGTCCAGTAGAATTCCGTGCTAAAGCCATCTGGCCCTGGGCTTTTTTTGGTTGGGAGATTTTTAATGACTCTTTCTATTTCCTTAGGGGTTATTGGGCTGTTTAATCTGTTAATCTGATCTTCATTTAGTTTTGGTAGGTGGAATCTATCAAGGAAATTGTCCATTTCTCTTAGGTTTTCAAATTTGGTGGAATATAGATTTTTAAAGTAGGACCCAAATATTTTCTGGATCTCCTCAATGTCTGTTGTTATTTCTCCCTTTTCATTTCTGATTTTGTTGATTTGGGTTCTTTCTTTTGCCTTTTAGTTAATTTGGCTAGGGGTCTGTCTATTTTGTTGATTTTCTCGAAGAACCAACTCTTGGTTTCATTGATTCTTTGTATAGTTCTTTTTGTTTCTATGTTGTTGATTTCAGCCCTAAGTTTGATGATTTCCTGCCTTCTGCTCCTCTTGGGAGTGTTTGCTTCTTTTTTTTCCAATTCACACAGCTTAGCTGTTAATTCGCTAATATGAGCTGTCACAATTTTCTTTTTGAAGGCACTTAGTGTTATGAACTTTCCTCGTAGCACAGCTTTCATTGTATCCCATAGGTTTGGGTACGTTGTGCCTTCATTGTTGTTAGATTTTAAGAAGTCTTTGATTTCCTTCTTTATTTCTGTATAAAGAGTATTTCTGGGGTTCACAGAAACCCTGTAGAGCCAATCTTATGTTCTTCCTTTTTAAAAAATATTTTATTGCCTTTATTAACTTAGTGTGTGTATATGAGAGAGACAGTATATGCACACATTCATAGTACAGTGTGTGTGTGAGAGAGTGTATGTCTGTTTGTTTGTCTGTTTGTGTGTGTGTCTATGTGTGTGTGTGTGTGTCCATGTGTGTGTGTGAATCAGAGGACAACCTATAGGAGTTATTTCTCTTTTTCTACCATGTAAGTCTCAGGAATCAAACTCAATTGGTGACAAGTATTCATTGAGGTATCTTTCCAGCCCTAACTGATGTCCTTTTGACACTATCTCGGAAGTGCAGGCAAGCCTCCAGTAAAATGCTTTCTCTTGCCGGTTGCCGTGGTGTCTCTTCAGAATAGTAACAAAGGTGATCCCTAGGGAAAATGTGAAGAAAGCCACCTTGGTTCTGGAGCAGTATGCATATGCTCTTATTAGTGAATCTTTTTAATAGCATGCCTTTGTTTACTTTCTAGTGCTGTAACAAAACACTCTTATGATAACAATCTGAGGGTGAAAAGGTTTATTTTAGCTCATGATTCAATGCCCACCTATCATGGTGGAAAGCCAGCGCAACAGGCATGTGAAGCATCTTGTTAGGTTATGTCAGCTGCCAGAAGAGAACAATGTGGCCATGCACACTGCTGAACTCCTTTTTATTCTGTTCAGGGCCCAACCTGTGAAATGGTGCTGCTGACATTCAGGGTGAGCCTGCCAAAATCAATTCGCCCGGTAAGAAACTTGCACAAGTGTGTTCAGAAACCCAACTCTTTTGTGATTCTAGATTTCTTCAAGTTGTAAAGAAACACTATCACATAGTATAAAAGCCTCTAATCTAATCTAAACATCACACCCCTGTAACTTTAGTCCTTCTTGTGCACTGTTTGCAATACCCAATAATGCAAGACATTCCAGGACCCTATTTTGACCAAAGTCATGAAAAGGTTGTAACGTTCCTTCAGAAAAACAACTCTATAAATCACAAAAAACAATCACTGTTTTCTACAACAATCTCTTTAAAGTCTGAGTACCTCTACCAAACACTATTTCATTCTGATGTTCACCAGAGAAACAGTGAAAAACCTACTCTTTTGTTCTAATGTTTACCCTAGATACAACGATTCTACTAGATTTCTACTAAATTGCATTCTTATTTCCATAGTCTCTGAGCTAACTTACATTCCTACAGTTGTATTAAGGGGTTTCTTTTCTTCTCCACACCTCCCAGCATTTACTACTTTTCATTGTTTTAGTGATAGCCATTCTGTTTGGGGTAGTAAAATTTCAGTCTTGTTTTAATTTGCACCTCCTGATGGCTAAAGATATTGAGCATTTTTCATGCCTATTAACTACTTGTAATTCTTTGAGGACTATGTGTTCATTCCATTAGCCTGTTTGTTGGTTGGATTGTTTGATATTTTGTTATTTAATCTTTATCCTTTGTCAGGAATGTGTGATTGAAGCTAATTATTTTAGGAGGTCATGGCATGCTCTAAGTCTAGTCATTTGTTAATTTGGAGGCTTTTGCCAGGAAAGCAAAGCAAAACAAAAGCCAAGTCATTAGCCTACTATCTCACTTGTTTTTCTGGATACTGAATTCCTTTATCCTTATGAACTACACATAAAGCTTTGTGGATTCCTGTCTAAGCATGACAGGAATCTTCAGGGAAATCTTTGTCCTGAGCAGGTTGAGTTTGTTTTAGTGGAATCACTTATTTTAAAATGAAAAGAAATTTGCTCTATAATGATCAGTCTCTATATTCATTACTTTGATTGCAGTGATGGTTTCATGGTTATATGTATACATCCAATTAGATCCACTGGCTTTATACAATGTGTGAAGTTTTAATAATATGTACAATAAAGATGCTGAAACTAAAATGAGATAAAATGGATGATGAAGATTATATTTAAAATCAATCTATTTTTTAGGGTTTACAAGTCTAATACATTTTCTGATTAAATACTTACTGATAATTCTTCAACTGAAATTGTTATCATCTCTTCCTAGGGGCATAAATGATGCCTTAGTGAGGATAGGTCCCTTGCTTAATACTAGCTGGTGAAACAAAGGTCAGATCCAGCATGAGTGATCCTCTCTCTTGGTACCAAAATGGAATCAGATCTTGGTGGTTTGCATAAGAGCTGGGTTTAGAGCAGTAGCTCTCAACCTTCCTAACCCTTTAAAACGGTTCCTCATATTGTGTTGACCTCAACAACAAAATTATTTTCATTGTTACTTTGTAACAGTAATGTTTCTACTGTTATGAATTGCAATATAAATATCTGTGTTTTCCAATGGTCTTAGGTAACCCCTTTAAAAACAGTCATTTGGACCCAAAGGGGTCAGAAACCACAGGTTGAGAATCCCTAGTTGAAAGTATCAGCATTTTGCTGAATTCCCAATGAATGGTTATTGTATTACTGTTTACAAATAACTGAAACATTTCTTTCTAAAGGGGAGGGGGCTTGTTCTGGTTCATAGAATAAACAAAACGCACAGTGCTTAAGAATAAAAACAAAAACTTAGAAGGTTCCCAAGGTTACTTGTCCAAGGTTATAGAAGCAGTAAACAATCGCAAGTCAGGCAGGGGGTGGCAGGCAAGCAGTTTTCTCCAGTCATGGCTCATGCTATGATGGGCTTTTGAGTGATTCGGCTGCTTTTGGGGGTCTATGCTCCTGTAAATAAGCCCTCATCAACACTCTTGAGTATAATAACAATAAAGTCACTGGCACAATGAGCTAACCTTGAGAAGAATCACTTCTCTGATCTGTCATCAGTGTGCTGTCTGAGCTGAATAAACCTTTGCTCATGTCTCACCAGAAAATGTCATACAGCAATGGAGATTTCCAAAGTTCTGTTAATGAGCTATTGGAGATCTTTATTTCCAGGTCTTGCTAAATGTGCCCACTTTGTTCTATGAATACAGGGTCTGATTTGCGAAATGAGTGGCAAGTTAAACTTAATAAAAAAAAAAACAACAAAAAAAAACATGGTCAAATGCAAACTGCTGGTCAATTTTTCTCTTTAGTTTTAATATGCTGAGGACTTGTGCATGTTAAAAGTGGACAATCTGGTTAGCTCCTTGAGGTTTAATTTTAAGAAAAAAAAATTGTGTAGATGATATGCATAAGGCATTTACTAAAGTTATTCTCATGGGATGAACCAGCTTATTGCTGCTCATCCTTTAGAATAATGAGCTCTTTGTATTTGCTGGATTTTATTTTAACACATGAAACCATTTTCAAAAGTGGATGTCAATATGAAAAATCACTCTCTCCATGCTTTCAGTAATGGAAAGGAAGCTCACACGTGTGACCTCAGCCAACATCCAAGAGCTTCTTTCATTAAGCCTTCCCTGGGCTTCTGAGCAGGTGAAAGGATTAGATGACTTAATTCCTGCTTCTCATTCTGTTTCCAACCAAGCTTTAAATATTTACTACCACTTAAGCATCTTGCATTTTAGTAATCATTGGTGAATCAGTTATGCATTGTGAATTATCACAAATGTACACCGTATAACAATCTGATCTTTTGTGTTTCCCCTCCTTTTTAGCCTGGTCCTGCTGAAAGTAGGTTAGTTAAACTAGATCAAACATAAGTCTAAATAATTGAAGCCAGGCTCCCTTTGGGAAACACTGAAGCTCTATTGTAAAGCCTGGGATACGTCTTGCTGAAAACTCTTCAGTTTAATATTTAATTTTTCTTTATGTATCTTCTTTTTATTCACTTTTATTTTTTTCTACAACTGCTCAGCTCAGTGAATTCAGAAATCACATACAAATTGGTTTTAGAACATCTTCTTGCCTGGGGGAGGAAGAACAACCTTTGCTTCTCTCTCTCTCTCTCTCTCTCTCTCTCTCTCTCTCTCTCTCTCTCGCCTTCCCACCTTTAAATATTCAGAACACCAAATTTCTGTTTTTCTATCAGGATTCTAAACTGGGGTCAATGGATTGAATCAAAAGGGATCTCTGATCATAGGTGAAGAAAATTACCTTTCTCATGAGACATCTTTAATTAGAAGCTATTATTTCTTGCTAGTGTGAGCACAAGCCACAGCCAATGAATACTAACAGCATTCCTCATAATGTGCTGCTCAGAGTCATGTCATATATTTTCAAATCCTATTATTGTTTTAAAATGTATTCTGAAATGTGTTTATCATTATTATTTTTAAGTTATTGGATTCTTTACTAGATAATTCTATTCACTGCCTTCACAGGAAAATTACATATATTTAATTTACATTTGCATTGCTTTACTAATCAGGTTCTAATAGACCCAGTCTCCATAGTCATGGCATACATCCTATTTAATGGGTTTTGACCTGGCTGGGCTGGGATTCTGCATGTGTGTAAACTGAGAGGTGGCTGCTTTCTGGAAAGCAAGCAGAAAAGCAGCGTTTCTTTCAGCTTTGTGCACACATATTAACTGTTACTTCTACTGATCTGAGAGTAGTTACTCAACTCCTTACACTCCCACATTCCTTTTGGAAATAAATCCCTGAGAGGGATTCTTGTCTCATTATAGCTCTTGAACATGTCTTCCTCCCTTAGCCAATGCTACTTCATTGATGAATACTTCTGTAGTATCTGAAGAGACCAGTGGGAGTGGCAGAATATGCTCATCACATGAACTTGAAAAGGACTTCTCAAAAGGAGTACACATATCTTAAGTATCATTAGACACCATAATACATAAAGACTTTGACCATGACTCAGGAAGGCATAAGCCTTAAGGGACTACGAGAACTCTTAAAAGCAGGCAGCTTTCTCTGCCTGTTAGAAGATGAGGAAGTCAGAGATCGTCAGACACCATACCACACACTGTTTCTGGCTTAAAATTTGAGATAGGCAAAAAATAGCCATAGTCTCGGGAGAGTCCTCTGGTTGAAAGCCAACAAGGAAACAGGAGTGTAGTTCTACAACTCTAAGAAACTAGGTTTTGCACAAAACCTGAGAAGATTGGAAGCAGTTGTTTCCCCAGAGTAGAGTATCCATACATCTGAGAAGACACAGTCACACCATGTCAGAATTCTGACCTACAGAATGAGGTAATAGAGAGGTGCTGTGTGAAGCCAGTCTTTTTTTTTTTTTTTTGTAATTTGTTATACAATTAATCAATAGAAAATGAACAGAACCTCTGACCATTGAAGTGTGTGCGTGTGTGTGTGTGTGTTTGTGTAGAATTGGCAATTCAGTGGTAAAAATCACTAAAGCCTTTGACCAGACAACACAGTATGTTAAAGACTTCTTTAAACCCTAGGTTGGTTCTTTATCAAATCTTTCCTTACATAATTCTTGTTGGATGTCTGTGAAACAGGTAGCCCGCAAGCAGAGCTAGCTCGCTCCAAATCCAGCAATATTTCACTGGAAAGTGATATTTCCAGATTTAAGGCACCAGAATTGTTAGGAATTTATTTTCCCTCTCTTTTAATATGCTTCCTTTTGCTACAGTCAGAGCTTCCCAAGATAAATTGAGACACTTAAAGAAAACATAAAGTGGATGAATCATATCAGACTCATCTTTAAATCTTAAAACCACATTCTAGTCTTCAGAACACAGTAGACACTCAAATAAAGCAAACTGTAGTGGGACTAGCGTAATGATCTGAGGACTTAGTGATCCATTGTAGCTTTGACAAGACAATTTACCATCTAAAAGTCATAGAGTGAAATATAATCACTACAAATGTTCAAGAAAGTTCATTCACCAGTCTGAAAAACACACAGTAGTCCAAAATTTACAATAATTTGTTGAATGTAAAATTCAAAATGTATTAATAGTAATGTTGTCCAGTGTGGCATTGACTATGATAGCTCAGCTCCCAAATGGCTTGGATTTATTCTCACTTCAGCTACACAGAGCTGTGAGACCATAGGGAGCTTATTCACTGAACCATGGATTCCACATCTGTCAAGAGGAGCTAAGTAACTTAAATCTCCAAAATGGTTGTCATGAATATCAGAAAAGATTATTTGTAAAACAAAACAAAAATCACTTAATATGGTTCTTGCATTGTTGCAATCATAAGAAAATGTCAGTAATTTTTCAAGATTTTATCTTATTTTTAAATTAATTAAAAAATAATGTACAAAGCATATACTAATTATTGGTATGTCATACCGTGTTTTGCAAATTGAATGTGTGTGTTTTGAAAATTATGTGATGTTAAAATTGAACTAAAGATATTTATCACTTACACCGTTTATGATTTCTTTAAAGTACTAACATTCAAAATTACCAATATTCAAAATATTTTCTTCTCTGTACTTAAAATATTCACGATTACTATATGTGGTAGCATTACTGTGCAATAATCACATACTGGAACACCTTGTTCTCATCTGATTGTAACTTAATATCTGCTGAGTAACTTCTCTCTCCCAGTACTGATCACAAAAATTGAGTACATAAAACAAAACTGATAGCTTCCAGCGCACAGTAAGACAGATTTTAAGGTAAATGTTACAACATTGTTATCTTCTCATTGTTGATTCACAGCTTTTATAAAGCAAAATAGCACTAATTAAAAAAAAGTCTCAATTTCTCTCCATACATTAAAGCATCTATCTTCAGCCTCTTGGCTCAGTTTCTCTGACAGACACTAATTACAAGGCAGGAGTAATGAAGGACTTGCCTACCCTGTCTTAGCAGAGCTAGTCTGTACACTTACCAGCTTCCAAATTTTGCCCTTTTTAGACAGCATTCTGTCTACAGTTGAAGCAAGGGATTTTTCTTGCCCAGTGACCATCTTGTCATTAATGCAGCCATCTCCAAATGGAGATTCTTCAATGCTCATCATCTACTTGGAGTACAATGGGGGGGGGGTGCTATCAGGAGCTGACATGTCTCAATATCAAAAAATCTTAAGATAGATGCTCTAATATATGGAGAGAAATTGGGAACTGTATGGGCAGCCAGTTGTCTGTCATTTCTTAGTTTTTGAAGCTGCTGGTTCTGTACTTCCTGTTTATTCAAATATATTTATCCTTCTCAGATCTCTGATGTGGTTGAAGACTAGATAGTTATAGTCTCACAATTAAATTTTAAGTTGTTTAGGAATTAAAAGGATGTTCCAGGTCTAAGAAGGTATTTTCAAGTTGGTAATGCAAGTTAGAATAGAAAATGAGTTATGTATAGAAATTTAAACTCATGGAGATAGATGGTTAATAAAATATATTAATATCAGTTGCCAAGTATTTGTGGACTGGAGATTGGGAATGTATGTTATACCTTCTAATTTTCATAATTGTGGTCTAATTATTTTAAAAAAGAATTATGAGTTCTGGGAGAAGGGGAAGAGGGTGGGAGGGTGGAGCAGGGAGGGGTGGAGGGAGGGGACTGTGATGGAGATGTAACTTGAAGTAATAAATAACATATAAAAATAAATAAATAGAAAAAATTAGTCTCAAGGAGCTTACGAAATAGCATGCAGCTCAGAGGGGCCAAGATGGCGGCGACCTACACTGATGCATTTTGAATGTGGGAGAAAAGAACCATAAAAAGCACAGAGTTATTGGACTCTGTGCAAAAACTGGAGGGGCTAGACCCTCCGGAAACAATCACAGCTCCCAAGGACTGTTAAAAGTCGCGGGGCAAGGCTCTCCCCCCATCTCTCTCAGACATGAAAGCCACTAAATCTGGGACTCGGGAACTCCCATTTGGAGAGGCGCCTGGTAAGATTGACCCCAATAAACAGCAGGCAGAATCAGAGCCCACATGGCGATCACTTACTAGCCTACTAGGCTCCCCACACTTCAGGAAGACCTTATAGCTATTTAGGAAACTTTGCGGGCTAGTTGAACTCTTAGCAAGGCAGAAACAGGGCACACGGCGGGTGGTCCGCAGCCGCTCGAGCAGCGGAAGACCCGAGCGAGCGGGAAGCCGGCAGGCAGGGCAGAAGTGCCAAGCCCGCCACAAAGCAGCCAGGGTGGGAAGCAGGCACAGGCGGGCGGGGCTGAAGCTCCGCGCTCCCGCAGAAGAGCAAACAGGGCAGGAAGCCTGCACAGGTGGGCTGAATTGAGGCTCCACGCGACCATGGCTGAGGAGCTGGGGCGGGAAGCGGGCACAGGCGGGCGGGGCTGAGGGGCCACGCCTGCGGCGGAGGAGCCTAGTGGGAAGCCAGAAGCCAGGGGACCATAGCTGTATTCTGGAAAATCCAGACATATTAGGTGTGGAGCCAGGCCCTGTCAGTCTCCGTGACGACAACCAAAGCCCATGGAATCTGGGCCTGGGTAAACAGGTCCATACCATCAGAACCATTACAGACTGATCACTCAGTGTACAACACAGAGAAGTCTGAATTGGGAGCAGTGAAACAATCCTGGACCATTACTCACTACTTGGGAATAGGCTGCACCAGCTCACAGTGCGTCAGGCTATTAGAACCACAGTGACCCTGAGATCCCCCTGTAAGCAAAGACAGATAGTCAAGTAATTCGACTCCTAAACCAAAGCATCCCCTGTGGATCCAAGCCCAGAAAACGAAGAAAACAGACAACTAAACACATCCATATGGCCAAAGGTCCAAGAAAAAATAGAAATCAAGGAAATATGACTCCAAAAACGCAGAATTTTCCTAGCTCATCCAATTCGGATGACCTCACACCAACAGAAACACATGAAAATGATGACAATTCTGCATTATGGAAAGTGATAGAGTCCCTTCAAGAAGAACTTAAATCTATGAAGGAATTCAAAGAAGCCACAATTTTACAAGTCAAAACAACAAACAACACCATTAAAGAGCTCCAAGCCAAGTTGACCCAGCTTGAACAGGAAAAGGACAAAGCAATGAAAGATTTTCAGACAAAAACAAGCAAACTGGAGAAGGAAATGTACAGAACGAACAATACCATACAAGACATGAAAATAGAAATAGAAACAATAAAGAAAACACAGTCAGAGTTAAAAGAGGAAGTGGAGAATCAAGGGAAGACAACAGGAACTACGGATGTGAGTATCAAAAATAGGATGCAAGAGATGGAAGACAGGATCTCCGGCATGGAAGATTCGATGGAAGAAATCAGTACAACATCAAAAGAAAATGAGAAGGCTAAATAATCTCTCGCCCACAACATCCAAAAAATCAAGGACTCAATGAAAAGACGGAACCTAAGAATTATAGGCATAGAGGAAAGAGAAGACTCCCGACTCCAAGGTCCTGGAAATATCTTCAACAAAATTATAGAAGAAAACTTCCCAAACCTGAAAAAAGAGATGCCAATAAAAATCCAAGAGGCTTACAGAACACCGAAAAGATTAGATCAGAAAAGAAACTCCTCTCGCCACATAATAATTGAAACACCAAATGTACAGAACAAAGAAAGAATATTAAAAGCTGTAAGAGAAAAAGGTCAAGTCACATACAATGGCAGACCCATCAGAATTACACCTGATTTCTACTCATAAACTTCAAAAGCTAGAAGGGCCTGGACAGACATCCTACAAGTCCTGAGAGAACATAGGTGCCCAGCCAGACTACTATACCCAACAAAACTCTCTATCAACATAGATAGAGAAAACAAGATATTACATGACAAAATCAAATTTAAACAATATCTACCCACAAACCCAGCCCTACAGAAAATCCTAGAAGGAAAATTCCAACCCAGAGAAGATAACTTCACCCAAGAAAACAAAGGGACTAGAAAACCCCTCAGCAACTAAACCAAAAGAGGCACAGGACCATCACCTATACCATACTAATGGTAAATAACAACCCCAGGTCACTAATATCCATCAATATCAATGGACTCAACTCCCCCCAAAAAAAGACACAGGTTTACAGAGTGGATCCGCAAGCAAGATCCGTCCTTCTGCTGCATACAAGAAACACATCTCACTACCAAAGATAGACACGACCTCAGAGTAAAGGGCTGGGAAAAGGCTTTCCAAGCAAATGGACCCAGGAAGCAAGCTGGAGTAGCCATCCTAATATCAAACAAAACAGACTTCCAACTGAAGTTAATGAAAAAAGACAAAGAAGGGCATTATATACTCACTAAAGGGAATATTCATCAAGAGGAAATCTCAATACTGAACATCTATGCCCCAAATACAAAGGTACCTACTTTTGTAAAAGAAACACTTCTAAAACTTAAATGGCACGTCGATCACAACACATTAGTAGTGGGAGACTTCAACACCCCACTCACAACAATGGACAGATCAACAAGACTGAGGCCAAACAGATAAATATTGAGTCTAACAGAGATGAACCAAATGGAACTAACAGATATCTACAGAACGTTTCACCCAAACACAAAGGAATACACCTTTTTCTCAGCACCTCACGGAACCTTCTCCAAAATCGACCACATAGTCGGACACAAAGATAGTCTCAATAGATACAAGAAAATTGAAATAAAACCTTGTATCTTATCAGACCACCACGGAATAAAGCTGGTCTTCAACAGCAAAAGAATCAACAGAAAGCCTACACACACATGGAAATTGAAAAGCTCCTTACTGGATGACCACTGGGTCAGGGAAGAAATAAAGAAGGAAATCAAAGACTTCTTAAAATCCAACGACAATGAAGGCACAACCCAAACCTATGGGATACAATGAAAGCTGTGCTACGAGGAAAGTTCATAGCACTAAGTGCCTTCAAAAAGAAAATTGTGACTACTCATATTAGCGAATTAACAGCTAAGCTGGGTGAATTGGAAAAAAAAGAAACAAACACTCCCAAGAGGAGCAGAAGGCAGGAAATCATCAAACTTAGGGCTGAAATCACCAACTTAGAAACAAAAAGAACTATACAAAGAATCAATGAAACCAAGAGTTGGTTCTTCGAGAAAATCAACAAAATAGACAGACCCCTAGCCAAATTAACTAAAAGGCAAAAGAAAGAACCCAAATCAACAAAATCAGAAATGAAAAGGGAGAAATAACAACAGACATTGAGGAGATCCAGAAAATATTTGGGTCCTACTTTAAAAATCTATATTCCACTAAATTTGAAAACCTAAGAGAAATGGACAATTTCCTTGATAGATTCCACCTACCAAAACTAAATCAAGATCAGATTAACAGAATAAACAGCCCAATAACCCCTAAGGAAATGGAAAGAGTCATTAAAAAATCTCCCAACCAAAAAAAGCCCAGGGCCAGATGGCTATAGCACGGAATTCTACCGGACCTTCAAAGAGGAGCTAACACCAATACTCTTCAAACTCTTTCACCACATAGAATCAGAAAGAACACTTCCAAACTCATTCTATGAGGCCACTGTCACTCTGATTCCTAAACCACACAAAGACCCAACAAAGAAAGAGAACTTCAGACCAATCTCCCTCATGAACATAGATGCAAAAATACTTAATAAAATACTAGCAAACCGAATTCAAGAACACATCAAAAGTATCATACATCATGATCAAGTAGACTTCATCCCAGGAATGCAGGGATAGTTCATTATACGAATGTCTATCAATGTAATTCACCATATAAACAAGATGAAAGAAAAAAACCACATGATAATCTCTCTAGTTGCAGAAAAAGCATTTGACAAAATCCAACACCCCTTCATGCTAAAAGTTCTGGAGAGAACGGGCATACAAGGATCATACTTAGAAATAATAAAGGCAATATACATCAAGCCAGTGGCCAATATCAAATTAAATGGAGAGAAGCTTGAAGCAGTTCCTCTAAACTCAGGGACAAGACAAGGATGTCCACTCTCACTATATCTCTTCAATACAGTACTTGAAGTCCTTGCTAGAGCAATAAGACAACTAAAGGAGATCAAAGGGATAAATACTGGAAACTAAGAAGTCAAATTATCCCTATTTGCAGATGATATGTTAGTATACATAAGCGACCCCAAAATTCCACCAAAGAACTCTTACAGCTGATAAACAACTTCAGCAAGGTGGCTGGATACAAATTTAACTTAAAAAAATCAGAAGCCCTTCTTTATACAACAAACAAATGTTCCGAGAAAGAAATAAGGGAAACAGCCCCCTTCACAATAGCCACAAACAATATAAAATACCTGAGGGTAACTCTAACCAAGCAAGTAAAGGACCTATACAACAAGAACTTCAAGCCCCTGAAGAAAGAAATGGAAGAGGCCTTTAGAAGATGGAAAGATCTCCCATGCTCATGGATAGGTAGGATCAACATAATAAAAATGGCTATCCTACCAAAAGCAATATATAGATTCAATGCAATTCCTATCAAAATACTAACACAATTGTTTATAGACCGGGAAAGAGCTATTCTCAACTTCATATGGAACAACAAAAAGCCCAGAATAGCTAAATCAATCCTGTACAATAAAAAAGCATCTGGAGGTATCACCATCCCAGATTTCAAGCTGTACTACAGAGCAATAGTAATAAAAATAGCATGGTACTGGTATAGAAACAGACCAGTGAATCAATGAAATTGAGTTGAAGACCCAAACATGGACCCACACACCTATGGCCAACTAATCTTTTACAAAGAAGCCAAAACCGTACAATGGAAGAAGGACAGCATCTTCAACAAATGGTGCTGGTCCAACTGGATGTCCACTTGCAAAAGAATGAAATTAGACCCATACCTATCACCTTGTACAAAACTTAAATCCAAGTGGATCAAAGACCTTAACATAAGGCCGGCCACACTAAATCTACTAGAAGAAAAAGTAGGAGAAACCCTCTAACTCATTGGCAAAGGTGACAACTTCTTGAACAGAACACCAACAGCTCAGGACCTGAGATCAACAATCAATAAATGGGACCTCATGAAACTGAAAAGCTTCTCTAAGGAAAACGACACTGTTATTCGAACAAAATGGCAACCAACAGACTGGGAGAAAATCTTCACCAACCCCACATCTGATAGAGGGCTCTTATCTAATATCTACAAAGAACTCAAGAAACTAAATGCCAAGAAACCAAATAATCCAATCAAAAAATGGGAGACGGAGCTAAATAGAGAATTCACAAAGGAGGAATCCCTAATGGTCGCGAGACTCCTGAAGAAATGCTCAACATCCTTAATCATCAGAGAAATGCAACTCAAGACGACTCTGAGTTTCCACCTCACACCTGTCAGAATGGCTAAGATAAAGAGCTCAAATGACAGCACATGCTGGCGAGGGTGTGGAGAAAGGGGAACCCTACTCCATTGCAGTCTTGTGCAACCACTATGGAGGTCAGTCTGGCGATATCTTAGAAATCTTGGAGTAACTTTGACTCAGGACCCAGCCATACCACTTCTGGGTATACAGCCAAAGGACTCTTCACGGAATCATAGGGAAGTCTCCTCATCTATGTTCATAGCAGCCTTATTTGTAATAGCTAGAAATTGGAATCAACCCAGATGTCCCTCAACTGAAGAATGGGTTAAAAAACTGTGGTACATCTATGCAATGGAATATTACTCAGCTATCAGAAACAATGAAGTCATGCAATTTGCAACCAAATGGATGGAACTAGAGAAGCTCATCCTGAGTGAGCTAACCCAAACTAAGAAGGATGCACATGGCATCTATTCACTTATAGTAGGATTTTAGCTATATCGTACAGGATATCTGTACTACAACCAACAACCAAAAGCAACATGGACATAGACTTTTTTGCTTTTTCCTTTTTCTTTTTCCTCTCTTTTTTGTTTTTGTTCTTTGTTTTTGTGGATTTGTGTGTTTGTTGGTCTTTTTTTAGTTTTCCCCCTGTAGCAAGGAGACACCTTTCACTAGCAGTACTGCCTCGTAGGCCCCCTGTGTATGAAGAGGCTCTTGGCCCTCATATGACTCCTGAGCTGTGGTGAGTGAGGCACTGTTATGCATGGAAAGCGGGAAAAGAGGACAATATGATAGGGATGTAACCTGAAGCAACAAACAAATAAATTTATTAATTAAAAAAAGCAGATAACAATGTTAAAACACTGTAAATAAAGTAAAGTTTACAGCCATTCAACCTGGTTTTATAAACCTCCAAGAGTTGAAAAAACTTAGATCTAAGGTAAAATACATGAAATATGTGGCCTTAACCCATGCTTTTAACTTCAGCAGAGACGGGAGGAGCACTGTAGAGTTAGTGGTATTATAAATTCTAGAGTTACACGGAACAGGGTGGTGAGGGTGCACACCCTTAATCCCATCATTCAAGAAGAGTACACCCTTAATCCCAACACACTAGAGACAGAAACAGGCAGATCTCAGAGCTCAAGGTCAGCCTGATACAAAACAAACTCTAAATAGAGAAAAACTTCGATCCAGGAGTGGTGGAACACATCTTTAATCCCTTCAGATGGGAACCACAAGTCTTTGATCCCAATAATTAGAATGCAGAGACAGACACATAGGATTTGGAAGGACTTAAGTTTAAAAGCTACTTACAAAAGGGCTACTCAATACAAACAAATTGTCCTTTGAGATCTCAAAATATATACACTAAGGCTTGTTTAGCTCCAAAATAGCAAAATAATTTCTTCTTTAATGCAGATTGAAAGATAGTCCTTTATATATTGTCAAAAAACCAAATTTGTTTCAGGAGAAATATTACCTTACCCCCCCACCCCACCACCCCCCAAAAAAACAAAAAAAAAAATACCCCCCGAGCTCTGTTCTTATCTTTCCAGGAGAATCAAAGCATCCATTCAAGGAACCCAGGGACAACTGGACAACGGAAATCTCAATAGAAAGCAGAATCAGACACCAAAGAAGACGAGTGGCCCAGATGATTTAGCCTTGCAGACTCCCTCAATAGCTGTTTCCATCAAAAGTCTACAACCACAACAACTCAAAATTGCTAAGATCGTTCAGCTCCACACACTGCCCCAGCCAGAACTTCAGTAAAGCCTGGAAGATCAGCTTCTGCCTACAAACTCCTTAGGACATCTAAACAGCTGAGAACAGAAGGACTGAACATAAAAGGGTTGTAGTAATATTTTTAACCATTTTTCCATTCTGGTTCGGGCCACAAACAGGTTTACTATGACCCAAATCAGCAGGAGGTCATTTTAAGAGAGCGACGTCCCATGCCCAGAGGGTAGGGAGGGTGTTTCTTCCCCCCTCTTTTCGGTTATTTGAAGGATAACAGAAAACTTTGTTATTTAGGGGAAGAGACTACAAGCTGTTAAATGGTCTTGTTAAATGGGTTTTGGAGGGTAGACCCAGGGACTTCCTTCTTTTCCTTTTCTGTATTCTTCTTTCTCTCCTATGTAGGAGTGCACAGACTTGAGATAAATGGGGCATAGACATAGTATGGGAAGGACCAAAAAGAAGGGACAGATTATTGAATATGCCCTTATACCTTTGTATATTGATACAAAATTAGTATTATATTTGGCTAAAGTGGTATTGACCATTGTTTATTGTGCAAAATTAAGATTGTATTGGACTACATCGGTATTGATCGTTGTATATTGACACAAAATTAAGATTATAGTTGGCCACAATGGTATTGACCCTTGTATATTGATGTAATATTAAGATTTTATTGGGCTACAAAGGCATTGATCTTGTTATATTGATATAAAATTAAGAGTATATTTAGCCACATTTGAATAGATCTTTGAATATTGATACAAAATTAAATGTAACGCTTCCTAATGGTATCGTACCTAGAGATACTTAAAAATGAAATGTGAAGCTCTGGCCTCTTGATACCAACCGTTTTAAACTGTTTAGGATAGTTAATTTAAACAAACTCCTAGTCATGTAAGCATGTCACTTTGTTAGCTACTATGACAGTCTATCACAGATATTCTCTAAGCTACTCAGAAATCAAGTTGTTAAGAGAGAAGCAACATTTGCTTATCTAAATACAAGAGATGGATAGGGCATCTTCACAAACCCCAAGAGACCTGCAGAACATGACATTCAAAGATGTTGTCTTAAATTAAGATTTTTTTTGTTGATATTGAGACATATCAGCTCCTGACAGCACCCCCTATTCTACTCCAAGTAGAAGATAAACATCGAAGAATCTCCAGTGTGAGATGGTTAAATTAGTGGCAAGCCTATCTCTCAGCATGAAAAAACTTCTTGCTTCAACTGCAGACAGACTGCTGTCCAAAAAGGACAAAACTTGGTAGCAGGGAAGTCAACAGCCTAGCTCTGCCAAGACAGGGTAGGTAAGTCCTTCATAATCCCTGCTCTACAATAAATGTCTGTCAGAGAAACAGGACCAAAAGGCTGAAGACTGATGCTGGAATGTGTGGAGAGAAAACAGGAACTGTCCAGGCCGTCACTGGTATGTCATTTCTTAGTTTTGGAAGCTGCAGGCCCAGCACTTCCTATATAATCATATATATTTATCCCTCTCAGGTCTCTGAGGTGGTTGAAGAATAGACAGCTAGAGTCTCATAGTTAAATTTTGAGTTGTTTAGGAATCAAGAGGGCGTTCTAGATCTAAGAAGATGTTTTTAATAGTGGTGCAAGTTAGTATGAAAGCTGAGTCAGTTATAGAACTTTAAACTCATGAAGATGGTTAGATGGTAGAATGTTAAATTCAGGTACCAAATGCATATTGACTGGACATTGGGAATGTACGCTAAACCATATAACCCTCAGGGGCGAAATATGTATGAACTAGACATTGGGAATGTATCCTGGGCCATTTAACTCTCATAATTGTGGCATATTTATTTCTGCTGTTTTGTATAGTATTTACTGTTATAAGAGAAGGAACCATTCGTTGGACTGAAAGGGGAAGCTGTGGGGGGGGAAAGGGTGGAAGGGTGGGACAGGAAGGGGGAATAGGGAATGGATTGTGACTGAAATGTAACTTGAAGAAATAAAAAAATAAAGTATTAAAAAAAAGAAATAGCATGCAGACCATGTATCATATAGTGATTTTATATCTCTGATATAGTCTTATTTTGCTTTTCTCCATTTGATGCATTTCAATTTCAAAAATTTTCATAATAAAGCTTATAACCAGTGCTTGTTTAGTTGAAAGCGTGTTTTCATGTTCATGAGTGTAAGGGGAGTTAGATTAATATAAACTAGATTTTGTGTGTATCTAGGGGCTTCTAATACAGTCTCTTGATACGGGCATGAAGATCGATTTGTCTGTGGGCAATTGGCATAACAGCATAAGGACTAAAACTGAGGTTTATGGCCTGGCATTATTTTCAGCTACTAATAGCCTTACCATGTGGGTGGACCCCAGATTAGGCTGAAGCCAGGTGAAACAAGGAGAGACCCTATTTAAGGACAAAGTGGGTGGGGCCCCAGAGTTCCTATGCTAGAGAGTTTCCACACTACAAACAAGATGAAAGGCAGCCTGTATCATCTGATGGAGAAAATGATGGTGGACTGAAAAGCTGATCTCAAACAGAGCTAAAAAATTATGGCCAGCTCTCCCTGAGGCAGAAAGAAGCTGGTGAGCAGAGAAGGTTCAGCAATGCAGCAAAAGGCCAAGGACTAAACCCTGTGGCTCAGCTTTTGCTTAGAGGGGTTCGACCAGTTCAAACAGTGGCCTGAATGAAACTGTGGCCAGCCTCAAAGACTGAGACAGAGCAGCTGAGTTAGTAGTACAAACTGAATAATTTGGTGTATGGACAGCTGAGGCCTTCCAGAGAGAAGAAAGCTTCAAGCCTCATTTAAGATGAAACTTCCATAGCCAATTTACCCTAAGGGATCTACATCTGAGATATTCCTGTTGACTAAGTACCTTAAAGGATCTACTCCTGAGATGGTCCTGACAACTGAGGACCATCCAAAGCCTGTATCAGAAGCCCCTAGATCTTCACTAAATCTAATTTATATTAATCTAACTTCCCTTACACACAAGTACTTTTGAAATTGATGAAACTACAACATTCTTTTCTCAGTGTCACTTAATTTAACAGAAAGCCTAAGAGCCAAGCAAAAACATTTTGTTCCATCCCGGATTAAGATGAGGAAATGATACAAAATATTCCAACAATGATATTTGCTATGAGTCTGACCTCCTTAATGACATTACTGAAACAGCAATATATTTGGTTTCAATAATGAGAAATCTGACCCTAATAATATACAGCGAAGCTTAAAGACTTCATTCTTCAGCTACCTGCATAAGTGTATGTAGAACATCAGAAAATGCAAATGTATTACCTATAAAGTACACACATTTGTTTGTAAAATTTATTCACCTTAAACAATACTCCTCAAAACAGTAAATAAACAGAGAATGGATAATATAGATTTAGTTTTCATCATTTCTCCCTTCCAGTCCTTCCCATGTGTACCTCCTTGCTCTCTCTTGAAATCATGACCATATTTTCTCTAGTTCCTATTGTTACACACACACACACACACACACACACACACACACACACACACACACCCTAAAATGTGTATATACCACCTGCTCAATTTGTTTAGTGTTACTTATATGTATATGATTCAAGAACTTTAGGCTGGCCCATTTGTATTGGATAACCAATTATGGATCTTACTCACCCCTGTGAAGGACTATTTTTCCCACTCTTAGACTTTCTTAGTTGTCAATAGTGTTTTGCTTATGGGTGGGGTACCATGGTTTTTCTCCATTATGTGCTAGAATGTCTATTGATATACTTCCTCAGATCTTGTTTAGGAACCCATATTATTGAGGTATCATAGGTGAAACCTTCCTGTTATCACTAGGAGACAGAATATCTCAGCAATCTTCCTAGACCTTTGGCTCTTTATGTATGATCTTTCTGTTGTCTCTTCCTAGATGTTTCATGATCCTTAGGTACAGGAGTTGTGTTGTGGATGAGTCAGTTGAGTTGGGGCTGAACACTGGAGGAACACTTACTTGTTCTATGTATTTTTTTTATTACTTGTTTATGTAATGTATTCTTTCTGTTACAGAGAGAAGTTTCTTTGCTGGGAGTTGAGAACTGCACTTATCTGTGGGTATAAAGACAGATATTTAGAATGCAGTTAAGAATTACGACTAATGTTTCAGGCCCTCTGGGACTCTAGGGGCCTAGGTCGGTTGGTTCTGTTGATCTTCATGTGAAGTTCTTGTTCCCTCTGGATCTCTCTATTCCTCCTCCCTCTCTTACATGCTACTCTCAGAGCTTCACCTAATGTTTGTCTGTGTGTCTCAGCATCTGGTTCAATCCGCTGCTAAAACACTGACCAAACAAAGCCAAAACCAAAAGCATATATAGACTCGACCTGGCGCCGTCTTCCCCCTCTACAGATAGGTGACTTGGTCTTCATTCTTCATGCAGATCCCAAAGCAAGCAGAAGTGGAGGGGGGCTTTCTATGACATGGACTCTGTTGCCTGTTAGTGAAACACTTTACCCTAGCTGGACTGCCATGTCTGGCCCTGTGCAAGAAGAAGTTCTTAGTCCTTAAGTGACTGAGGAGCTTAGGGGGATTTATATGTGGGGGGGCTCCCCTCATCCAAGGAGAAGCAGAAGAGGGAGAAGGGGTAGAGAGTAGGAGGGTGGGACCATGTTGGGAGGAGAGAGGGGCTGTGATCTAGTTGTAACTTGAATAAATATATAGAATAAAATAAAATAGAATAGTTATACATGTATGAAGAGCTAAATAAGTGATAATTTTGACTCTTTTATCATTAGGTATTTTAATTTCTATTTATTCTTGGATGACTTATGTTAAGAGGGGAAAACATGGCGAATGCTTACACTGTGGTGGACAACATGTCAGCATGTATGTATTAAAATATGCCTTATAGAACTTTGAACAGGACACTTAAAGGTTAAATATGATTTAAAATATCATTGAATACTTATTAGATGCAATTATGATAAAGGCTTTACGTGTAAGAGCAATGAATGAAGTATATAGGAAAAGATTCACATTTTAAAATTATATAGAAAAATCAATGAAAATTAAATAAATTTTAATTGCACACCAGAACTTGATGATAAGACCCTGTTACTGAAGTTATTACAAAGTTTGGTCACAGGTGATAAAAAAAATCAGGCTAGGCCTGAGCTGGAAGTTTCCTCCACGATGATTTCCCTTCATGGTCCCAGAAGGTGGTATGCAGGTTACTAGAAGAAAAAAGTCATCAACAGACTTACCCAGATGTGAAGTTTGACAGTTACAATAATAACCTACCAGACAATATGGGCTCTCTTATGCAATAGTGGTAGAACATGTGGGGCAACCAACCACATTCTGATTGTATTTGAGGCCTGAATCTCAGGAGGGAGTCCAGGCCTGGTTCTATAAGCCTGATCAAAAGCTCTTGGTTGGGTAGGTCACAGACCCTGAGGAGGAACCATCTACTATTGTGTTCTGCTAAACAATCTTTGTGTCAAATTGCCTCTAAATACTGATGTTCATACTCAGTTTAGTGCTGCCCCCAGACTTCCTCAGAGAAGCTTCTTACTGAAGAATGTGGTGGTTAATGCAGAAACCCACAGCTGCCCTAATTGTTGAGAATAAGTGATAATGGAATCCTTGGCTTCAACTGTGATAGCTATAACACCTTCCCAGGGCTACAGTAATATAGTAAAGGTTCCAGGAAGACTTTAAGATCTGAGACATAAAGCTGTGCAGCAAAATGATGTCGTCTGGAAACAACAAAGCCATTGCACTCATGAATTCACAACTGTTACGGTTATGAGCACAAGACTTGCACAAGACTGGGCCCAAACATTTCATCAGAAATAAGTGAGGGATCCATGAGTTTCCATTCTTCCCAGAGGAACTATGTGTAATTAATGCTTACTGTGGGGGAGGTGTTATTTTCATCAGTGGTACAGCAACAGATACATTCACCTTGTTCCACTGAATAACTTCCCACCTAAGATCAGCAAAGTAACTCGGTGGGCAACACATAAAATAAAACCATAGAAATAGGAGGAAGACTTGTTGTGAAGAAGTGTGGGAAAGAAAGAGGAATGAAAGAGAGGAACAGAGGGTGAAAATTACTAATATGTATTATACAGGTGTATTAAATTGCCAAACAATAAAAAAGGGTAAATACTTTTGAAAAAATGGAAAAATGCTGTGAGGCTGTGAGACGATATCTTCTAGGAATATCAGCAGCCACACCCATAAAGTCTCACCAACATGACTGCCCAAACATGAGTTGAATGAGGAGAACAATAGTTATGGCTTACATAGACAGGGTAAAGCCCACTAGGGCTCAACCCTACACAAAGAACTACAGGAAACCAAAAAATGCTGAGAGAATGGGAAATAGTCTTTTCTCGGGAAGAGCACACCAACTGGATACCCAGCATCAAATGGTCAGCCCTGAAAACATGTGTACAAAACATAATACAGACAGAGAAGATTACACATATGTGTTTAGGAATACATATACAAATACATATACATATATATCTTCCTACATATGATATACGTACACACACATATAATATTCATTATTTAATTTAATTTATTATAAAATTATCAATAAAAGAGAAATAATGCACCTGGAAGAGAGCCTGGAGTATTCAGAGGAAGAAAAAGGAAGGGGGAAAAGTATATAATTATATTATAATTTTAAAAAACAAAAGAAATTTAAAATATGATGAATTAAAATTACCCAAACACACCTTCTTCTCAGCACCGCATGGAACCTTCTCCAAAATTGACCATATAGTTGGACACAAAACAAGCTTCAACAGAAACAAGAAAATTGAAATAACCCCTGTATATTATCAGACCACCATGGATTAAAGCTGGACTTCAACAACAACAGAAATAACAGAAAGCCTACACATTCACGGAAACTGAACAACTCTTTACTGGATGACTACTGGATCAGGGAAGAAATAAAGAAGGAAATTAAATACTTCTTAAAATCCAACAACAATGAAGGCACAACATACCCAAACCTATGGAACACAATGAAAGCAGTGCTACAAGGCAATTTCATAGCACTAAGTGCATTCAAAAAGAAAATTGTGACAGCTCATATTAGCAAAAAACAGCTGAATGGGAAGAACTAGAAAAAAAAAAAGCAAACACTCCCAAGAGGAGCAGAAGGCAGGGAATCATCAAACTTAGGGCTGAAATCAACAATTTAAGAACAAAAAGAATAATACAAAGAATCAATGAAACCAAGAGTTGGTTCTTTGAGAAAATCATCAAAATAGACAAACCCTTAGCCAAATTAACTAAAATGCAGAGGGAAAAAATCCAAATCAACAAAATCAGAAATGAAAAGGGAGGAATAACAACAGACATTGAGGAAATCCAGAGAATCTTTAGATCCTACTTTAAAAATCTATACTCCACCAAATTTGAAAAGCTAAGCAAAATGGACAATTTTCTTGATAGATTCAACCTTCCAAATTAAATCAATACCAGGTTAACAGATTAAATTGCCCTAAAAACCCCAAGGAAATAGAAACAGTCATTAAAAATCTCCCAACCAAAAAAAGCCCAGGCCGGATGGTTTCAGCACAGAATTCTACCAGACCTTCAAAGAAGAGCTAACACCAATACTCTTCAAACTAGTTCACAAAATAGAATCAGAAAGAACACTGCCAAACTCATTCTATGAGGCCACAGTCACCCTGATTCCTAATCCACACAAAGACCCAACAAAAAAAGAGAACTTCAGGCCAACCCCCCTCATGAAGAAATGCTCAACATCCTTAATCATCAGAGACATGCAACTCAAGACAACTCTGAGATTCCATCTCACACCTGTCAGAATGGCTAAGATCAAGAGCTCAAATGACAGCACATGATGGCGAGGTTGTGGAGAAAAAGAAACTCTCCTCCATTGCTGGTGGGAGTGCAGGCTTGTGCAACCACTATGGAGGTCAGTCTGGCGATATCTTAGAAAACTTGGAATAGCTTTGCCTCAGGACCCAGTCATACCACTTCTGGGTATACACCCAAATGACTCCTCACCAAATCACAAGGAAGTTTCCTCATCTATGTTCATAGCAGCCTTATTTGTAATAGCTAGAAACTGGAAACAACCCAGATGTCCCTCAACCGAAGAATGGATTATAAAACTGTGGTACATCTACACAATGGAATACTACTCAGCTATCAGAAACAAGGAAATCATGCAATTTCAGCCAAATGGATGGAACTAGAGAAGCTCATACTGAGTGAGCTAACCCAGACTCAGAAGGATGCACATGGCCTCTAGTCACTTATAGTCGGACTTTAGCCATATAGTACAGGATAACTATACTACAACCAATGCACCAAAGGGAACATGGACATAGACTTTTTTTTTTCCTGTCAATGAGACACTTTTCCCTCATGGTGCTACGTTGTAGGCCCCCAGTTATGAGAAGGCTCTTGGCCCTCATATGACTGCTGAACTGGGGTGGGGGGGTTGTTATGTAGGGACACTCCACTCCAGAGGAGTGGGATGGAAGAGTTAGTGTGTAGAGGGTGGGAGGGTGGTGTGGAAAGATGACACTGTGATGGAGATGTAAGCTGAAGCAATAAATAAATAAATTTTTTTAAAAATCAAAGGATTTCTACTCAGCAATTGAAAGATAGGGCAGACAGCTCATTCCATTCTACTTGGCTAATTAGAGTAAAGCCAGAGTTTAGGGATACTTTCCTGGGCAAACACCTAGATACACATGGGACACTGAAAGCCCCATTTACTCTTCATCCCCTTAGCATGTCTCAGACACAGAATGACAAGCCTGAGTATGGAAATCTTCCTGCATCCACATCTATTTCTGTGGGAGGACTTTGCCTGGTAGCTTACCAAGAAGGAGAGTGGTTTTCCTCACTTCTTCTCACTTGTCTTTTCCATTATCAAAGCCTCCCAGGGTTACCAACCAAGTGAGCTGCTTCCACTCACAACAGTTTTCGAAGAATTTCTTGTCGAAAAATGAAATTCTCTTGTTTGCCACAAGATGGTTGGGTTGAAGACATTATGAAAAAAAACCGGACACAGAAAGACAGCATATTTTTTTATTATGTAGAAACTGAAAGTAAAGCAATGACCTGAATGAAGAGATTATTAGAAGTTGGTGTAGGTGGTAGGCAGGGTAAGGATAAAAGGAGGTAAAAGTTGGTCATGTAGAAGCCATGTATTAAAACACTACACCCAGCCTGGCAACTATGTACAATTAATGAATTTAGAAAAAATAAAAGAATAATAAAAACCCTAACTCATATGCACTTCAATAGACTTTAAAAAGTGTATGTATGTTATATATGTATGTACATTTTTAAATGTATATGTAATATATATGTTAATAAATATAATATACTTAAAAATCAAACTTCTAAAGAGCACATTTTAAAGATTTTCATCATGAAATAATGAGCACACAAGGGATAGATTTATTAATTAGTATGACTTTCCACATTATATACATGTATCAAAACATTTTTTTCAAAAAGATTAAATACATAAAAAAAATCACACAAGAAGAAAAGAAAATGTGTAAAAACAGCTTTTACTTCCTTATTCATTTATTATTCCTTTACTTATTCAACAAAGCTCAAGGTCACAAATACTATGTTCGAAAACTGCTTTTATACCACACTCTTGAAGGTACAACTCTACACAACTGATTAGCCATATCCATGTCAATAACACTCCTAATCAATTATATCTGTTCTTGTTAATTTTGGATCTCATAGAAATCACATCTCATAAGGGAGAAATTATTTGATTTATTACTCCTTTGTGTTAATAATGAAGTTACAAAAGAAACATTGCTAGATTCAGCCTCTCAGAGTGTCGCTTATAAACCTGCTCAGTATGGAAAAGGTAAATTAAGCTAAATTGACTCTACAGACCAAAGATCCATGAATTTTTGCCATGTACTTCCTTCATGTATTCCTTCTGGCTCTGACGCCATATAAGGTCCCACTTCTGACACTCCCAGTTGCTTTATTCTTGGACCTTCTTTCAACTTAACTTGTCTTAAACTCTGTGCTTCACTTGCAGCATCAGTTTGGTTTTGCTCCAACTGCTTTTTTTTTTTTTTTAACCATGGTGCCTTATTTGAGTCTCACTCAGTTTTCATTGTCATTATTCTTCAATGGTAACATAAATTATTGTGTGATTCATTCTTCCTGAATCTATTGTGCCGTTCACTGGAGTGTGCCAACATTCTCCATATTTAAATGACATCCATTCCCTCTCACTATTTTAAAACTGATGCCATAAAAGATGGGGAGGAGTATGCACTCATGAAAATTGCATGAAATGGTATAACATGGCACACTGACTTCACATTTCTTCAGAAGTCCATTTTAAAGCACAAAAAGCCCTTATAATTATAATTGGCAAAGAAAGGACTTTTGTAACTCCGCTCCTTCTACATTGGCTACTGTTACATTATTGTCATAATCATCATTATTATTATTTATATTAGGCAACAGTAGTTCACATGTTTGAATCATACCAACGTGGGACTTGTTTCATGGTATCCATAGAACAGAGTCTGCCACAGTGATTCTATTTTCCACCCAGAGACTAATCAGCTCTTTGTTATGTTCCAGATTTGACAGTGACTCTGTTCACTTTTACTCAAATGATTATTGATGTGCGTGACATCATTCTTTGTATTTTGTGCTAAACAATAACAGTTAGCAAATGTTTTTGTTCCATATTAAAAGCCAAAAACCCTCTGTTTTCATTATTAAAAGTGAGGTTCATTAGAAATCACCAATTGTAGATATAGTTAATTGAATTGCTAGCCTGAAACAATATTTCTAATAAACAATTCAGCGGGACATGATAAAGGCAAATTCATTATATGCAGACTATTATTATAAACATGGTAACTCTTGGTGCAGTTCTCTCCACTGTTAAGTAAATAACTCTCTGTCTTAGGGATGATTTGCTGAAACACTACCTGGAATACCAATACATATTCATTACTCATATTAAATAGAAATTATTGAGAATAGGTTATCTATTGAAGGTCTCTTGTATTAAAAAGCACAAAGAAGAGGCAGTATGGATATTTAATCCATCTATGTTTTACCATAAAGGTTTTGATCTTTGGCAATTCCTAACCCTGCTCCAACCCATTTGGAAAATGAAGTTCTCTATCCCTGGATTTTCTTAAGTGTATTGTAACCATAGACTACAAATTGTTCAGTTAAAATACCTGGGAAATATAAAATACATAAATAAAAGGTTTTCATGCCTTAATATATCTAGTGCTGAAACATATTTTATTTGACATATAACATGAAATATTATCAAAACATTTCCAGTTTAAGAAAACCACTCCATCCTAACTTGCATTACCAACTTAAAAACATTTTCTTAGACCTAGAGCATCCTTTTATTTCTTCAAAAACTTAAAATTTAACTGTGAGACTATATCTAGTCTTCAACCACATCAGAGTCCTGAGAAGGATAAATATATCTGAATAAACAGGGAAGTGTGGAGCCAGCAGATTCCAAAACTAAGAAATGACAGACAACTGGCTCCCTGGACAGTCCCCGATTGCTCTCAATACTTTGGAGCATCTATCTTCAGCCTTTTGGCCCAGTATCTCTAACAGATATTAATTGTAACACAGGAATTATGACAGACTTACCTACCCTTCCTTGGCAGAGTTAGGCTGTTGACTTACTGCTTCCAAGTTTTATCCTTTTCGGACAGCATTTTGTTTACAGTTGAAGCAAAGGATTTTTCTTGCCCAGTGACAGGGGTGCCACTAATGCAGCCATCTCCAAATGGAGATTCTTCAGTGCTCAACATCTACTTAGAGTAGAATGGGGGGTGGTGTCAGAAGCTGACATGTCTCAATATAAAAAATCTTAAGTTAAGAAAATATCTTTGAATACCATATTCTACAGATTTCTTGAGGTTTTTGAAGACCACCTACCTATCTCCATATATTTGGATAATCAAATGTTGTTTGTCTCTTAACAAGTTGATTTCTAATTAACTTAGAAAACATCTGTGATGTATTATGCTAGTACCTAACAAAATGGCAAGTTTGAATGACTATTAGTTTTCATTTCTTAATTATCCTAAACAGTTTGTGACAGTTGCTAACAAAAGGCCAAAACTTCACATTTCATTTTTAAGTATTACATAGGTACAATAACTTAAAAAGAATTAACCTTATAGATAATAGAATATTAATATCAGTTGACAAATACATATGGACTGGACATTGGGAATGTATGTTATACCCTATACTTTTCATAATTGTGCCATACTAGAAGAAAAAGAGCCTTTTATTGGACTAAAAGGGGGAGCTGTTGGGGGGGGGAAGATATACCTTAAATTAAAAAAAAAAAAGCAGATAGGAGGGTGAGGGGGAAGCGGGTAGGAGGGCTGGACCAGGATGGGAAGGCGGGAGGGTACTGTGATTGAGAGTACGTCCCTCCTTGTAGAAATAGATAAATGCTGGGGAAAAAAAAAAGAAAAGGAAAACCACTCCAATTATACAATCCTATCACGAGTTAATGGAAAATCTAAACATGTGCCCACTGGGCCTCATATATTATAATATGAAATCAAATGCAGTCATCAGGCACATGAAGATATTTAAATAAAAAAGACAGCATTTATATTTAAAAAAAGAGAGATACACTTACAGAATGAAAACTGCTTCAGCCTCACTTTGATCTCATGAATCCATCACTAATCCAAAGAAAGCAGTTAAATATATTTGTAACAGAAAGACCAATATGTTTGCTGCATGGCCTCTGTCCTCTTAAAGGGACAGACTTTCTTATATATAATAAAAGGTAAATTTAATTTTTAAAAGCTAACGATAAATTTAAGCACCTTTGTATTTTCACCATGAATTTAACTTATGTTTTAAGTGCTCAGAAATAAATGATCCTCATTACAGGCCGAAAGGTAAGTTTCTTTTGCCCAAGATCCATATAAGCTTGCAACATGACTCCCTGGCATTCCTGTGACCTGACCCTGAAAACAGAGCAGTGGCTCTGATTATTAGCTGCTGTGACATCTATAAGTGTGGCTTGGAGACATTTCTGCGCTTTCCTTTGCGTGCCAGAATATCTTGGCATGTGGCCAGTTCATCAAACTGTAATGAATTCCTGGCTTATGCAGTTGCCATAAAGGCTGCCATACCTATCACCTCAAGGTCTGGTAGTGGGGAAGAAAATTCATTTTCTGCTCTTCAGACTCTAGAAAGGTTTAATGTACCTTTACATATTCCCACAGCTAGTGTCTTGAGAAGGATGCAAACTTCAGATCTCTAATTGTTGACATCATTTTTTTGTGGGCCAAAATTCAAGAGCAAAAGATGCTACTATGAAAAAAAAGTGCTTCTGCACACATGTGTGTGTGAGTATGCACACACACAAGTGCACACACACAGATGCACACAAATGCACCCACATATACACAAATATATGCAAATAAACACA
Source organism: Lophiomys imhausi (assembly GCA_907164525.1). Classification (NCBI taxonomy): domain Eukaryota; kingdom Metazoa; phylum Chordata; class Mammalia; order Rodentia; family Muridae; genus Lophiomys; species Lophiomys imhausi. Next base: position 4,085,195 of record CAJQZJ010013540.1, read on the forward strand.
AACACACACACACACACTCCTATGGATTCCTAACATGTAATGATTTTTATTACTTACAATAAATTTTTGCAGAAAAGTAAAAATCTGGACCCTATACATGTGAAAAGCTAATCTTCAGACTCTGGCATTCATTGTAGTCTCTGTAGTTTTATATTTATCCATCGAGTACATGAGCTGTCAATCAGCACAATTTACACATGATATTGAATCATAGAGTAAAACAGTGCATTTTTCCCCCAATGGAGCAGTAGCCTGGGTGATAATATGTTACAGAACAGATGAGAATCATTGAACAGTAAGAAGGATGGCACTGAAAACATCATAAGACTCAAGTTAATCTTGAGAGAGGACAAAAATACTCATGCCAAAGTCTGAAGTACAATCTCAGAATTCAGGCAGAGTAGAGGTTCTGAATAGGTCCAGAGAAGGAGAGATCAAGACTTAAGTAGTTTTAAGCAGCAGAGCCAGGGAACTGTTTTCGGGGGCTAGAGGATGAATAAAGGAGCATGGAAGACAGATCAGTGAAGTCTAACATCAGCCTTATTTCCTGTGCTCATCCAGTGTCCTCTTGTACATTGACTATTTCTGTGTAGAAGTCTCTAGTCTCTGACTGCATATGTAGTTTAGAGTATGCTATAAGTCAACTAAGTTTTAGTTAGCTTAATGTAACGTTATGAATGAGTAGATAAGGAAGTAATAAAAGGAGACACAATGAGCAAAACACACACATATTTAGAACTATATCCTTTACTGAACACCTTTCTTTTCACATGGTTTTATCAGCTTAGATTCCCATTAGCACACTGTGAAAAAGTCCCTGGTCATAGCTTTTATAATACCAAGCATTTGTTTTTGAACTTGAGCGACATGATAAATAAGAAAGCAAATTCTCCCTTTAATGTTGCTACCCTTGTTATGACTTAGGTGACTTTTGTCTAGCTGTTATTTCTTCCTTCAAGGATTGTTCCCCTTCCCGCCCCCCCCCCCAAAAAATACACAAAATTTGTTGACACATGTTAACTTTGTTGTCTGGGAACTGTCCTAGGGCTACTCTTTTTTTTTT
>CAJQZJ010013540.1:4096257-4124037 GCA_907164525.1 Lophiomys imhausi
AAATCAACAAAATCAGAAATGAAAAGGGAGAAATAACAACAGACATTGAGGAGATCCAGAAAATATTTGGGTCCTACTTTAAAAATCTATATTCCACCAAATTTGAAAACCTAAGAGAAATGGACAATTTCCTTGATAGATTCCACCTACCAAAACTAAATGAAGATCAGATTAACAGATTAAACAGCCCAATAACCCCTAAGGAAATAGAAAGAGTCATTAAAAATCTCCCAACCAAAAAAAGCCCAGGGCCAGATGGCTTTAGCACGGAATTCTACTGGACCTTCAAAGAGGAGCTAGCACCAATACTCTTCAAACACTTTCACAAAATAGAATCAGAAAGAACACTGCCAAACTCATTCTATGAGGCCACTGTCACTCTGATTCCTAAACCACACAAAGACCCAACAAAGAAAGAGAACTTCAGACCAATCTCCCTCATGACATAGATGCAAAAATACTTAATAAAATACTAGCAAACCGAATTCAAGAACACATCAAAAGTATCATACATCATGATCAAGTAGGCTTCATCCCAGGAATGCAGGGATGGTTCAACATACAAAAGTCTATCAACGTCATTCACCATATAAACAAGGCGAAAGAAAAAAACCACATGATAATCTGGCTAGTTGCAGAAAAAGCATTTGACAAAATCCAACACCCCTTCATGCTAAAAGTTCTGGAGAGAAAGGGGATACAAGGACCATACCTAGAAATAATAAAGGCAATATACAGCAAGCCAGTGGCCAACATCAAATTAAATGGAGAGAAGCTTGAAGCATTTCCTCTAAACTCAGGGACAAGACAAGGATGTCCACTTTCACCATATCTCTTCAATACAGTACTTGAAGTTCTTGCTAGAGCAATAAGACAACTAAAGGAGATCAAAGGGATAAATATTGAAAACGAAGAAGTCAAATTATCCCTATTTGCAGATGATATGATACTATACATAAGCGACCCCAAAAATTCCACCAGAGACCTCTTACAGCTCATAAACACCTTCAGTAAGGTGGATGGATACAAAATTAACTCAAAAAAAAAAAATCAAACAAATGTACCAAGAAAGAAATAAGGGAAACAACCCCCTTCACAATAGCCACAAACAATATAAAATACCTGGGGGTAACTCTATCCAAACAAGTAAAGGACCTATACAACAAGAACTTCAAGCCCCTGAAGAAGGAAATGGAAGAGGCCTTTAGAAGATGGAAAGACCTCCCATGCTCATGGATAGGTAGGATCAACATAATAAAAATGGCCATCCTACCAAAAGCAATATATAGATTCAATGTAATTCCTATCAAAATACCAACACAATTCTTTATAGACCTGGAAAGAACTATTCTCAACTTCATATGGAACAACAAAAAGCCCAGAATAGCTAAATCAATCCCGTACAATAAAAAAGCATCTGGAGGTAACACCACCCCAGATTTCAACCTGTACTACAGAGGAATAAGAGTAAAAACAGCATGGTATTGGTATAGAAACAGACCAGTAGATCAATGGAATGAAATTGCAGACCCAAAAACGGACCCACACACCTATGGCCAACTAATCTTTGACAAAGAAGCCAAAACCACACAATGGAAGAAGGACAGCATCTTCAACAAATGGTGCTGGTCCAACTGGATGTCATTTGTAAAAGAATGAAGTTTGACCCATACTTATCACCTTGTACAAAACTTAAGTCCAAGTGGATCAAAGACCTTAACATAAGGCCAGCCACACTAAAGATACTAGAAGAAAAAGTAGGAGAAACCCTCGAACTCATTGGCACAGGTGACAACTTCCTGAACAGAACACCAACAGCTCAGGAACTGAGATCAACAATCAATAAATGGGACCTCATGAAACTGAAAAGCTTCTGTAAGGCAAAAGACACTGTCATTCGAACAAAACGGCAACCAACAGACTGGGAGAAAATCTTCACCAACCCCACATTTGATAGAGGGCTATTATCCAAAATCTACAAAGAGCTCAAGAAACTAAATGTCAAGAAACCAAATAATCCAATCAAAAAATGGGAGATGGAGTTAAATAGAGAATTCACAAAGGAGGAATCCATAATGGCTGAGAAACACTTGAAGAAAGGCTCAACATCCTTAATCATCAGAGAAATATAACTCAAGACGACTCTGAGATTCCATCTCACACCTATCAGAATGGTTAAGAAAAGAGCTCAAATGACAGCACATGCTGGCGAGGGTGTGGAGAAAGGGGAACCCTACTCCATTGCTGGTGGGAGTGCAGGCTTGTGCAACCACTATGGAGGTCTGTCTGGCGATATCTTAGAAATCTAGGAATAACCTTGCCTCAAGACCCAGCCATACCACTTCTGGGTATACACCCAAAGGACCTCTCACGGAGACATAGGGAAGTCTCCTCATCTATGTTCATAGCAGCCTTATTTGTAATAGCTAGAAATTGGAAACAACCCAGATGTCCCTCAACTGAAGAATGGGTTAAAAAACTGTGGTACATCTATACAATGGAACACTACTCAGCTATGAGAAACAATGAAATTATGCAATTTGCAACCAAATTGATGGAACTAGAGAAGCTCATCCTGAGTGAGCTAACCCACACTCAGAAGGATGCACATGGCATCTATTCACTTATAGTAGGATTTTAGCTATATAGTATAGGATATCTGTACTACAACCAACACACCAAAAGGAACATGGACATAGACTCTTTTCTCTTTTTCCTTTTTCTTTTTCCTTACTTTTTTTGTTGTTGTTCATTTTTTGTGGGTTTGTGTGTTTGTTGGTCTTTTTTAGTTTTCCCCTTGTAGCAAGAAGACACCTTTCACTGGCAGTACTGCCTCACAGGCCCCCAGTGTATGAAGAGGCTCTTGGCCCTCATATGACTCCTGAACTGTGGCGAGGGACTGTTATGTAGGGACACTCCACCGCAGAGGAACAAGAGGGAAGGGTTAGGGGGTAGAGGATGGGAGGTTGGGGCTGGGAAGCGGAGAAAGAGGACAATATGAATGAGATGTAACCTGAAGCAACAAACAAATAAATTTATTAATTAAAAAAGCAGGTAGCTTCCTATATAATCAGATATATTTATCCCTCTCAGGTCTCTGAGGTGGTTGAAGAATAGATAGCTAGAGTCTCATAATTAAATTTTGAGTTGTTTAGGAATCAAGAGGGTGTTCTGGATCTAAGAAGATATTTTTAAAATTATGAGGCAAGTTAGTATGAAAGCTGAGTTAGATATAGAACTTAAAACTCATGGAGATGGTTAGATAGTAGAATGTTAAAGTCAGGTGCCAAATACATATGGACTGGACATTGGGAATGTATGCTAAGCCATATAACTCTTATAATTGTGGCCTATTTATTTCTGTTGTTTTGTATTGTATTTATAGTTATAAGAAAAAGAACCATTTTTTGAACTGAAAGGGAGAGCTGTTGGGGGGAAAAGAAATACCTTGAACTAAAAAAAAAAAAAAAGAAGGGAAGAGGATGGGGGGTTGAGGGGGAGGAGGGTGGAAGGGTGGGACTGGAAGGGGGAGTAGGGAGGGGATTGTGATTGAGATGTAACTTGAAGAAGTAAAAAATAAATTATTAAAAAACAAAACGAAACAAAACAAAACAAAAAAGAACAGATGCTGTTTCTTGCATCAACCTGCAGAGGGTGTAATAGAGAAAGCGCATTGGTTGGCAGCTACATGTGATTTAGGAAATGCTGCTTTCATTCCTGCCTACCTTTTGTCTTTCAGAGCCCAAGAGATGTCTGTGGAATTTCTGCGTGTGATTCTGCTATTAGCATTACTCCCTCACTGCAGCCCGTGTCTGTATTACTGTTCTGTATTAAAACTGGGGAAAACAGACAGGATTTCCCTGACAAGGTTAAAGGCCCATGGGTTAATTGTTTTGTAAGCTCATTATAAATCATGGATGGGTAGAGCACACATAGGTTTAATTTAAAAGCCTTTGCCTTAGCTTCATCGGGCAGTGGAAATATGAAGATGTTCCAAGCTTTCTTGTAGTCTTTGCCCATCTATTGACTGCCATTGCTTGTGCATGAATCATGTAGCCTCCTCCTAAATCACTGTGTGCTTTTAGTGTCACTTCCAATCTTCCATGCTACAAACAACTTAGTTGTCAGATGAGGCAGAGCTGAGCATAATATCACTTGCAAATGATTTATACTGTAAAGTATATAGAACACATGTTGAGTGCCTACGCTTACCTCCATAGTAAACAATGATGCATGGAGAACCATCTTCATTTGTTCACAGTGTGAGGAGTATCAAGAGAAAGACATATTGCATTTAACTTCTTCGGCAGGTGTCTAATAGGGGCGATGAGGAGAAAAGGCACTTGAATCACATGACTAAGAACAACATTACTTTGAAGATGGGCATGATGCTCAAAGTAAGAAACCCACATCCTGAAGACTCTAATCTCTTTCCATTTCCTTTTTTCCCCTAAACATTTTTGTTTTAGAATAGCACCATCTCATCCTGCTTAACAGGAGATGAATGTAGTTTTCTAAAAGGATTTCATACAGACAACAGTCATCCAAGAAAAATGAACAAAAGATCTCTTGTCAGTAAATTTTTTTAATGAGTGAAGATGGTTCCTCACTGACAATGGTAGTGTCACACATCTCTGGGCATTTAGAATTCTGCTTTCCTTTTGTTAAATGTTGGAAACATTTTTACCATTATCATTTGATTCAAAATTACACAACTCAATATTATTCGAGAGATGATGTACTCTCTCTCTCAGAACCACTAAATGAAAATGTATCTCATACGTAGCTTTATATAGAATTTTATTCTGTTAGGATATTTTGTTTTATATCACTGAAGAACATGATGGTTATAGACATACAGAGAGGCGAGTATGTGCATACTTGTAATAACATATACAAATATCTGAGAGACCACATAGTAAGAATTTTATGATTGACAATTCATATCGTTGATAAGAACACATCCTTCTTGTTCTCCAGGAACAATTTCTTGGAAAAATGCTCATGCAGGTATACACTCAAGAAAACAAATGAACGAATACTGGAGGATATGAAGATTGCATAACTCCCACATCTTAAATAAGTATACACACAATATACAGTTTTAATCCTCTCCCACAATAATTTCTTTTGAGATGTTGTGGTAGGAAAGGTCTATCTTAAATTTATGTTTAACCAGGGGAGAAATCAAAACTCTTACAAAATTCAAGGTCAAGTCTTTGCCGTATGTTTATATTTGTGTGTGTGTTGTTTACTTCAAATTCTTTTGAATATTATTCTTTAATTTCTGGTTATTCTTAATAATTTAAATTCTGGTTATTTCCAACATTGCTTAATTCCTGCTCCCAGGTACACTATTAGATTATCTGAGGAACAGCTTTCACAGGCTTCCTATGATGTATTCTAATGTGCTTATTTATGAATATGACTCTTACTTTTATTTCTACTTGTAATGCATTCTAGTTTTTAAATTCTTATGCAGTATTTTACATTCTGTGCTTACCACTATTAACCTTTGGCTCAATTTTTACCACCAAAATATAGGATATTTATTTAAGAGTTTGCAAAATCAGAATGGCTGTTTGTGGCAAGTTCATTGTGCTGAATAATTTTCCTTATTTTTTCTCATTCTGTACAGCAAATTTACTATTTATTCATGCTTTTCTTAAAGTCATATTGATAATACTACATACACATAGACCACATGGATAGTAATCATTTGAAATGCATATTTGCCTATTATAAGATGATACATTCTTGATTGAAAATTCAGCAAATTCTAGCCATCACAGTAGCATTAAAATATTATTTAATTATTGTTAAAATTACAAATTTGTATTTAGGAGGCAATCTATATGTATTTAACTAAAATTGTGATTTTATATATTCAATTATTTACAATTATGTTGAATATTAATTATGGAAAACTCAGATTTTAAGGATGATAATTTTTAGATTTAATAATTGGTTATCAAAACTATGACCAAGTTAGTAACACCAGTTTTAAACAAGAATAAAAATATATAAATATTGAACCAGTACATGGCTCAAATTTTATTTATTGTTCACACACACACATTTATATATGAGATTTTTTTTGAGAGTCACTGAGTTTAACCAGGGTCATCTGTGTGATAATGGTGTTTGTGCTTGGAGAATAAGTGATGGTTGGTTGGGTACTCAGTTTTAAACAAGACATTTATACCTCACGGGTCACAGCTGAGGAGGGAGTAGACAGAATGTAAGATAGGCAGGACTTTGAAATGCTGACATCTGGGCAAGGCAAAGAGAGTGCATTGTAGTCACAACCCCACAGCAGCTCTGAATTTCCCTCAGTTGGCCCACACAAGGCTGGGCTCATTATTAACTAGACTTAATTTAAAATAACCTTTAAACTTGACTTAAAATGAATCAAGCTGCTCTTCATGTCTGTGGTGTGCTTCTACAAAGGATAAACTGAGGAGGGAAGAAAATGGTTGTTTCACAAACAAGGTCTGAGATCTAGAAATGTGATGAGCGTCAGCATACCTTGTTGTTTGCTTCTTCCTCTTCCCAAATATGAGGAACCCTAGCTCCATGTTTCTCCTACTGTCATGAACTCAGCCACACCCTCTCTGCCTGTGGTGATGTACATTATATCTGTGAGCCAAAACATACCCTCCCCTTCTTTGCTTTTTTCAGGAGTTTTTCCCCATCAATGAGAAAAGTAGCTAGTGTGATCCCATAGATTCACATTATAAATATAATATACAAGAAACACTTACACAGTGATACCATAGTCATTATTAGTTGGTCTCTTATGACTCAGGATGATACCTGTCACCTGCAATTTCTTTCCAGAGTGAAGTGACGATTCCACAGTGACTTGAAAGCAAAACACAGCCACCAGCCTAGTTGGATTGGGAAGAATGTCTGTCTAGAGTACTGTGTGGGTCTGAACTAAGGAATGTAAGTCAGATGCTTGTGAATCGCTGAACACTGAGAACTCTCAAGAAAACACAATCTGGATAGATATACTTATAGTGAAAGAAGACAGGATTTTCTTAGAAAGACAGACTTGTTCTAGGTGATTCCACAGGAGAGCATTGAGGATCATCAGTAAGAGATGAATTGAGAGAAGAAAGTGCAGAAAACTGATGCACGTTGTTAAGTCAGCATCCATATGAGCAACTGGAGCACAGGCTTTGGAAGGACACAGAGAAGCAGTGTGAACAACAAGACAAGACACAGTCATCTTAAGCGAAGTGCAAAGGGATACAGATTTTTCTATACCAATTCATTGGTTAAGTCTGCTTTGGGGTGCATTACCACTCAGGTGCTGTTGCATTGACTTAAAAACCAGGCAACATGCTTCTTTATTTAGAAAAAGAATCGCCTCAGATTCAAAGTCCACAATGAGTGCAAGTAACAGTTTTCTAGCAAGAACATATTGGCACCTGAAGTTATAAGTGGGTGATGGGCAGTCAATACCACGATGACCATGCTTAGCAGTCAAGAAATAGAAAGATATGCTTGTCTATCTAAAACATGCCTTTGATTTTTTCCCACTGCACATTATACCAATACATATAATCATGATCATAAATGGCCAAAGGTAACATAGAAAACCAAGATAAATGATAATCATAGTATATTTGGTAAGAGCTTGCACACTGCAGCAGGAAATGAAGCATGCATGTAATTTAAATGGCTTATCCAAGTGCAACTTGGCCAATTCACAGGGATGAATGTGTTCATATGCATAATACAGGCTCTGATGTATGAATTTGTGTCAAAATGTTTCCTAAACGTAAGAATGCAGCAGATTAGGAAGACAGGGCACACTATCCCTCAGAAGCTCATGGCTGACATCATTAAAGTCACATTTATTTCTTCCTTCTGCCTTTCTGTCTTAGAATCCAAACATTACATTTTTCAATGGATTTTTGAAGCAGAGGTATCACAAAATCAACAAAATAAATCTCATGATTAATCATGGGTCATTGACTAATTGTCATGACAACTGGAACATAGCTTCTGGGCCAGACTTAAAAAACCATGAAGATAAAGGAGCCACCTATGATCTGAATATGTCCTAAATACTATGTATAAGCTCTATTGTTTCTCTGGAAGTGAGTGTCATGGAGTTTGCCTTGGTGCTATGAATCTCCATTGGGAAAAGCCACCACTTTTTTCTACTTGTCAGAATGTTGCCCTTGTTAATCTAGAATTTACTGTTGAAAAAAAAATTAGTTAAATTATGTTGGGCACCATTTGTTGAAATATTAATTAAATTATTTAACCAGTATTTATATTATTGTTAATTGGTTCAGCAGCCGTTAATCCTTAACCCAACATTATAAATAAATACACAGACACCATGTGGATTTTAACAAGCCTTGACCTGTATTGAGCAATCTTGGCCCATCTAAGCTAGCTCTTAAGTCTATTACCCAAATATGACCCCATATATACATATGTCCCCTTGGACTGCCTTTTTCCATGCCTTGCCGATGTTCCTGGCCATGTGGAATGAGGTTCTTTTTTCTAACCCATGGCGTGTGTCTTCCTTTCTTCCTCCTTCTCCTGGCTGGAATGCATTAATCCTCTGTCTAAAGCACAGGCCTCCTTTTTAATCTCAGGAAGTTCCACCTTTCTCTGTCTTTGCCCAATCTCAGGCCTCAGCATTTTATTTAACCAGTCAGAGTCAATGTAAGTAAAAGACAGCAAACAGGACCAATTAATTAGCATTTAGAATGCTTAACACTACAACATCAATTTACATTGACATAACAATTATATAGATTAATTTACCTTCTAAGGATCATTTGTAAAGAATAATTTTCATCTAACCAAATAATTTAACTTGTGATACAAGAGCACATGTAGTATATTACTTTTGTAATTTGTGTTAAACACATTCTTTGAATATTGGAAAAGTCATTAGCATCTGATTGATACCTTTAATTGCAATATTTGTCACTGGAAAGGGATGCTACATTGGGATGGGATAGCAAACACACTGAATGCACCATTTCATTTGTATTGACTTCTTTCCGCTCAGGGTTAAGTAGTCTAGAGGAGAACATGGCAGGGCCCAACTTCTTTGCTCTCACCATTCCTTGCCTTTAGTTCTGTTTCTAAACAGATGAGGTAATTTCTTTGCAGTTTTGTGGCTTCCAAATCTCATATTTGGCTATACTGACTACTCTATCTGAAGTTATTTTCCCCTCAGTCTCTATCTGGAAAACAAATTATCCAAAAAAAAAAAAAAAAGCCAAATTCAAACACTATTTCTTCTGACCAATCTGGTATTGTTCATGGATTCTTTTTCCTGGAGACTTTAAACACTCTTATGATTTTTCATTAACATTTTAAACATAGTAAAGCTCTGGGTCTATTCCACTAACTTATGAGCTGTTTGAAGAATGCACTCATGTCTGTATCTCACCATTTCTTGGTAGCAAATACACTACCCACTTAGTGTACTCTTTAGTAGGCAGCCCAGTCTTTGTAAATGATATAAAGAAACAAAATGGTGGACCAGAGTCTTCATGAGACACACATTAAACAGCAGCCACAATGAACAATATGACCAGGGGCTTATTAAATCTTTAATTCATAACTGACATTGCATTAGGCACTTAATTTATGATGCAAAGTAACCTCTCCAGATATTAATCCAGATATTAATCTTGAGAATGGCATTTTAGAAATTATCTGGGCTAGAGCAGTAGATAGTGGGGAGGAAGAAGGTGGAAGGTCTTTACACAGAGTCTGTGAGCCAGAGCCCCAAGGACTTCACAGAGGAGAGCTGCTGGGTCAGTGTTGGGATGTGGCTGAGCTCATCTGGTTTGAGTGTGAGAACTCTGTGCTTTGTTGATGAAAATGCTAACTTCCCTTCCTAGGAACTAATGATGACTTACCATCAAACAGCTCTGTAGAAACCTACAGGCTTTCCAGCAGAAATGGCTCTCAACTGTGTCTTGGCATTTCTCATTTTTTTATGTTAACTTTTGAATAAGTAATGTCCACATTGAAAGCCTTTATGGGATCTCAGAACTTAAAGAGAAGTCTCTGAAATCCAGGACAAGAGCAGCAAGGTCAGGAAAGCCTTTAGTGCATACAGTCGTACAGAAGTGGACACCTGCAAAGCTGGCATCCTTTGCAGGAGACTTTCTTTAAATGGCTTTAACAGTACTATATGGTAGGAGTTATAATAATTACTCACTATCATACGCAAGTAAATTAAGTCCAAACAACTTAATTAACTGGTCAAAATATTAAGATGATAAAACTTCTACCCAGCAATGGATTGAAACAGATGCTGAAACACAAAGCCAAATATTAAGTGGATCTCTGGGAGTCTTGTATAAGAGAGGGAGTGGGCACAAAAATCACCACATGAAGATCAAAATAACCAACCAACCTAGTGCCCTATAGGGTTACAGAGACTGAAATTCTAACCACCCCTCAAAAAAAGCATATATATATAGACTAGACCTAAGCCATATATATATGATAGGCAGCTTGGTCTTCACACAGGTCCCTTAACAAATCATGAACTCTTTTGCTTTTTAGTGCAAAACTTTACCTTAGCTAGGCTGCCATGTCTGTTGGGACTCAGAGAAACAGGAAGCTTGTAGCCCTCATGTGACTGATGAACTGAGGTGGGTCAATATGTGGGAGGAGGAGTTCTATTTTCCACATTGAACACATATAAAATTGTAGTACACCCAACCTCCATCTGTCTTCATTCCCATTCCCCTTCCCTCAAGTCTCCCCCTTCTTCATTCTTCCTACTGTCTGGGGTCACAGTTCATTGACGCCAAAGAGAGCAATGTATTTAGAGCAACACTAATGATTTTGGCCACTCACTGGGAGGTTGATCTTCCGGGCTCTTTTCCCAGCTCTCCCACCATGTGATTTCAAACTTGATTGAGTTCCTGTTTATCCAACTGTAAAGTATAGGTAAAAATAATCCTGCCTTGTGAAAACTGAGAGAGAACACTGGTAGGTACAATGTATTACATCCCATTGATAAAAATGGAATCAGCAGCAACTTTACTATCTTGAAAATGTTTTTAAACTCAACTTGTTCCCTTTCTCATGTGACACGTGCACTGACCAGTAGTTGTGTGGCATTGCTCCTTCCTAGAATATTCCAAGAAGCTTATAATTCTTTTGGAAAATGATGGACGGCCTATATTTTCTCCAATTTCAGGAAGGCTTACACACACACACACACACACACACACACACACACACACACACAATCTACCTACCTATCTCACTATGGAGTCTTAAGTAGTTTTGAGCTCACTATATAGATCAGGGTAGCTTCTAACTCACAGAGAACTGCGTTCCTATGTTGCCAACACGCCCAGCAAACACAGACATTTTAAAAACTTAACTTTAAGTTGTTTAATAATTTTCTGTGCTTATATATTTATTGTCACTTCTGATTCTGCTCTCCCTCTCCGTCTCCCTCTCTGGCTAAAACCCTCATTCTCTTCAGATCCTCCTCCTACTTTGACATTTGTATATGGTCCAAAGAGTTTATTATGCATGTATTTTCTATTGCATTGACTGTTTTGAATATGGTTGATAGTCTTAATTTCCTTTAAGAATTCAGAGGTATGCTACATTCTAATCTTAACTGACCAATTTACTGATCTTTGAGAAATCTTGGGCTATGCCACTTAATCTATCAAAATCAAAACCACATATTGATCAGGTAAATTTATCTGTTTATTTTAGGTGAATTTTTAGCTGCTTCCCTGATTTAAAAACAGACTAGAAAATTCAACTGAGAGACAAATCTGGGCATAAAAACCCAACACAGTATGCTTTTAGAGGGAAAATGAATGGCTGGTAACTTAGCCAGTGTGCTGACTTCTGTCATTTCCATGTTCAGTGACAAGGGCCATATGCATGACTTCACCCCATTGATTCTAGAGCATACCAAAATGAGCAGATTGTGAGAGCTACACCTCCCCTGGCATGCAAATGCTGCTCACCAGAGTGTCAGGCATCACTAGGAAGAACAGCACGCTTATTTATTCCTGAAAATGTGCTTTGCTGGCCAAAATTTCCATCTCAACTATTTTATAGCCAGGACATTTGAACATTAATGTGTGTAATTGTTTTCCGTTCCATTTTGGTCAAAGAGGCTTGAGTTGGGAACATGTATTTTTGAAATCTATTTTTTTTGATAGAGATTAAAAAAAATTTGAAGTGTTTCCCATTAATGAGAAATGCAGGGAGTAAGTACAATTCAAAATTAGTCTTCAGACTATTTGAGCCTTCATATCAGCTTATCATTATTTCTTAAGAATTAAATCTTAATGACAAAGGCCTGAAGCCTGGGCGTTAATTTTAGGTTATTCTCTTGTCACACACAGTCAGTAGCATTCAGTTACTATCAGCTTTACGCTTGCTCTCACCATTACTTAATTCCATTTCTGCACCACATCCGCATTGACATCACAAGCCCTCCTATTATGCATCATCTTATTTTGTCATCACATCCAACTGTTCTCCCAACACTCATCTTTATAAAACTTTCCCTCGTCCATAACGTGTTCTAAATGTGCTACCAAAGACTAATGGCCGTAGTGTAGAATTGAAAGCTCTCTTCAATCTAAACTGCAAGACTTGCCTTTAGCTTCTGCACTTTACACTGTCATAAAACTGAATTAACCTCTGTACCCTTAACTATGTCACATGCTTAGCTAGCTACTTTCTGGGCAAGTTGGTTCCTCTGCAGGTTCCTCCAAGAAATTCAGTCCCACTATAAGATTTATTAATCATAAACTGAATGAATAGGAAGCAAATCACTGGACAGGAGACCAGCAAAAGACATGAGTGTGGAAGAAAGTATTCAAGTTCACTGGACAGTTTTCAGTATGTAAAATAGTAGACTTGGTTGTCTTTAAAGGCTGGTAATCGCATGCCTTCAAGCAGCCCTCTATAATTTGAATGCTGGTTGTTTTAAGGAATGGCAAACATTTGTACCCATTCGTATTAGGCCTCAAGGAAACAAATACAATGCAGAATACACACAAGTGAGAGTACCTTACAAAATTGACATTCACTTTACAAAAAGAGTGAATGTGTCTCTAATACATGGGACACCATGCACTTTACCAGTGCATGCAAAATAGGGAATGCTTCACAGAATGTCAGACTTGAGAAGAAAAGCCTTGCCCACATAGACTTCCTCCAGGGGAGGAAAGAAATAAAAGAATTCTGGTCAACAAGACTTCTTAGATGGAATGTGGTGACATTAATTAGGCTTTCTAAATGGATAAAATACTTGAGAAAACCAAACAGTAATACACTGCAATGAAATTCAATGTTTTAGTAATAGTGACAAAACAGAAACCACAAATTACATGACAAAGAAGTATAAATAACACTGTGATTCTTTTTTTATATAATAATTTATTTTTTATTTCTTCAAGTTACATCTCAATCACAGTCCCCTCCCTACTCCCCCCCTCCAGTCCCACCCTTCCACCCTCCTCCCCCTCAACCCCCCATCCTCTTCCCTTCTTTTTTTTTTTTTTAGTTCAAGGTATTTCTTTTCCCCCCAACAGCTCTCCCTTTCAGTCCAAAAAATGGTTCTTTTTCTTATAACTATAAATACAATACAAAACAGAAATAAATAGGCCACAATTATAAGAGTTATATGGCTTAGCATACATTCCCAATGTCCAGTCCATATGTATTTGGCACCTGACTTTAACATTCTAATATCTAACCATCTCCGTGAGTTTAAAGTTCTATATCTAACTCAGCTTTCATACTAGCTTGCCTCACAATTTTAAAAATATCTTCTTAGATCCAGAGCACCCTCTTGATTCCTAAGCAACTCAAAATTTAACTATGAGACTCTAGCTATCTATTCTTCAACCACCTCAGAGACCTGAGAGGGATAAATATATCTGATTATATAGGAAGTGAAGGGCCTGCAGCTTCCAAAACTAAGAAATGACATACCAGTGGCTGCCTGGACAGTTCCCATTTTCTCTCCATACATTACAGCATCAATCTTCAGCCATTTGGCCCCGTTTCTCTGACATACATTGATTGTAGAGCAGAAATTATGAAGGACTTACCTACCCTGTGATTCTTAAGATGCATATTTCCTAAATACCTACTCAATACAAAGGAAAATAAATATCTAGTTTTTAAAACATGGGGAATTTTTTATGAAAATGCTAATGCAGCTATCTTTGTAGAAGAGCTCATTGAGTTGGTTTGTATTGATAATTCTTCTATATCTATATCCTTCCCTGGTGGGGAGTGGGGTTAAACAAATTCTTCAAAAATAATTTTTTTCTAAGTGAGTCAATATGACAAACATATTCAGTGACTCGTCATTTCTAATTTTCATTGCACTTATAGTCAATAGAATGAAAGAGAAAGCTCAAATTTTGTAAACACTACCTCAAAGTAAAATGGGAAAAATCCCTTTAGTTTTACTCTTATTGAATTCATCTTATTTCAACAAAGACATTGTGTTAAACTACAGTCTTATCCCACTAAGAATTATACTTTATTTTTCCATAGAGAGAAAATTGACATTATCCGAGAGATATTCCCGAGGAATGGATCATGAAGTGTGCAGCCTTTGACTTCATTAGCGCGGTGTCTTTTGGAGAGTGTCACAGACTGCTGACTGTTTCATTTTCCCCATCTGGTCTCTGCGTCAATCACAGCAGTTCCTCCTGCCTTCCAGGATCTTCCAGGGTGATGTATAGCCTTCCTGGGAAGAGTAAAATGCCATCATCACATGCGAGCCAGTGTGCTACAACATCTGAGAGTAAGGGAATAAAAGGAAGTACTGGAAACTCTTCTGCCTTTCTCTTATAAACAGAGAATTTAGATACAATGTTTTGACCTATTATTAAAGGGATAATTATATCTTATATCAGAAGTCAATTATCTGTCCTTGCTTACTTGGATATGACCTATCTGCACCTATAATACTTTTTTAAATTTCATATAATTAAGGTGCAAGCATAAATTTATCTTTAAGTAATAAAAAAACTTAAAACAGATATGAAATGAATTAAACATTATTTTTCACATTTTTGTTAATATTAAACATGATAGTTAATGAATAGTTCTGCCATCCTCCAAGATTTAAGAAATCATTTAGGACCCGGGACAATTGTCTAATATTCCATCAATCTAAGATCCTTCCACTATCTGCTTCTTTCTAGTTCCTGTCCATTTTAAATTAGAAGAAACATTAAAATAATTTCACTCAGAGTGGGACATCAGATTAGTAGTAGAGTGTATGATTAAAGTGTACAAAGTCCCAGGTTCTATCGCCAGATGCCAAATCTCTCCTCTTCCTCCTCCTCCTCCTCCTAATTCTCTTCCCCCTCTTTTTACTACTACTACTTTTATCTATGATGTTTATAGCCATGATTTTTTTTATAGCTTCATGTTATGACCACAAGCCTTTTCACAAATTTTCTCCCGAGTCCCTAATTGTTCTATGTGAAATAATTAACATCATAGAAACTTGCAGAAAGAGAAAAATGTTAATGTGTAATGGTAAAGAACTAGTATCAAATTAGACAGGATACTTTGTAAATACTGATTATGATAAAATGATGCTTTTGGTAACAGAGGGCTAACATTTTAATTCTTGTCTTCATCATAAAGTACTGTAATTGATGTAAATGCCTGTAGGCCACAGGTATATAAATAGGCCTGAAGTTGCATTTAAACCATGTGTGAAGATGATGGGTCAGTTGAACAGACCATTTTCTCTGCCATCTCATGTTATCAGCTATTTGCAGTGGTGTTGCTCGACAATTTCTATGCTAAAATAGTTCAAGGTCAGATCTTTGAACTAATCCATGGCACCTGCTTGAGCCAAGGCTCAGGGCTCAGGACAGGTTCACAATGCTGGAGTAAGTTAGGTTTGGAGAAGGGCCTGAAAATGAGAGTAAAGGTGGAAGGTGGAACTAGTAAATCCCGTCCTGAATGAAACAGGAAAGACAAGTTACAGTGACAAGGGAGCCAGGTGTTCAAGTAAGTCTCAGGTGTAACATTCAAACAAATGTCATGTGTAAATGAAGTACTGCAACGTACACACACACACATGAATATATAAAACATACAGAGTATTGGAAATCTCCCAAAGTCAACATAGTGCTAAGGAGTATTCCCATATGGGATGGCCAATCTTGGTTGTTGTCAAGTAGACTACATCTGTAATTAACAGAAACTCAAGCAGCTTTGCACACCTGTGAGGGGTTTTCTTGATTAGGTCATTTGAAGTGAGAAGACCTACTTTAAATCTGGACCATGCCTTCTGGTGGCTGTTCATGTAAAGGCCATAGAAGGAAGCTTTTGATTTTTGCCTGTTTATCCTCACTCTCACTGCCAATTTCACTTGCTCTACCACCGAGGCATTTCCTTGCTCATACTAGAACCTAGTTCTTCAGGATTTCAACATTTACTAAAGACCAGTTAAGACATCCTGCATCATGGACTGAAAAATTATCCAATTCTTGAACTTTCTGTCAGGAGACAGTCATTTTGTACTAACCAGATCACATCCTGTAAGCATTTTAATAAACCCTCTCTTAATATCTTTTAATGTGCATTCTTCTAATATGTAATATTCATTTGATCCGCTTGAACCTCTAGAGAACTCTGACTAATACACTATCTATGGTCATTGACAAGTTTCTAAGTCCCTAAACATTTTATTATAAAGACGTCATTCCATTGCAGAACACTTTACCTAAAATACATGTTAATGTATTCAATAAATTTAAAATCATTGAATACATTGTAATAATGAGAACTGTGACATACAAAGCAAGAGAAGAGTGGTAATCTGAATAATGACTCTCATAAATGTCTATTTTCTAATCTATGGAACCTGTAAATATTACTTTCTATGGAAAGTGTGAGGATTTGCATATGTGATGTACATATATGATATACAGCGAATCATATCTTACAGTCTCACTCTGAGCAATATGAAAACATGGTCTTGCTCACATACTAGAATAAGACAAGAAGAACGTGATAAAAAAGAACCCCTGGAGGAGGAGTGGTGTATAAATCACAGATCTCTGTTACGCTAATTAAGAAGTTCTGTTTTGTTTTTTGCTTTTGATGTTATTCGTGACTGGAGAACTCAGAGCAGGATTTATGGTAGAAGTATGTGTGCACACTGGAGCTTGAATACAGGAGGTGTTGAGGGAGGAGAACGATGCTTCTTATGAAAATGGATGGAACAAGTATTTGGACAATGCCCTTTGTGTAGGAGGGTTTGCAAAGCAACCTGTACCCAAGGGGATATGACTGAACATACTATGAGGACTTTGCCTACTAAAGCATCTTTAACCTTATAGGGTAAGCACAGAGGATACTAGCACACCTTAATAAAATATTAAAACTAAGTCATGTAGGCTGTATTAGGAAGAGAAGAGGAAGTCAATGGAACTCACTGAGAGTTCCATTGTCATTACAATAAAGTTGATAAGAATGAGAAATACTGGTGATTATGTTATTAACTGAAAAATAAGAAAATAGACCTATTAAAATGCTATGCTCCTTCCCCCAGTAGAACAGGCAGGGCTAAGCTAGGATGGGAATATGAGAGTCAAGGTCAAAAGATAATATTAGCAGAGGTAGTTGACAGTAAAGGCCTTATTGAAGATATTGCACACTTGAGTTATAAAACATCGAAGAATCAAGCTGGTACTGATCTGGAAGCTTCATGTCTACTGCATAATTTTCATAGCGGATTTGCATAGTGGATGATGCCATGCACACTACTGAAGAAGATAATCATCAATTTTACCTAGCTGTGAATCCTGCAAACTACACTAATGATTGTCCTAACAAGATATGTCATTCACTTTCTGATTGGATTAAGCCCTGATTTATCACATATACCCAAGTGATTGAGCCCAAGAACCTGTGTGCACACTTGAACTTGTAGGTGCACCCATACACATGTAAACATGCATACACATATGCATGGATAACCCTCCCAACATACACATGCAAAAACATAATGGTAGCAAACTCTTGATCTTTATCTTAGCCAATCTTGAGTCATTTTGTAATACTAACTGCTAAAATTATGAAATAATAAACTTTTGTACTGTTGAGCCACTGTGTCTATGGTAGTTTGTGGCACTACAGTAGAAAATGAATACTAGGTCAAAAGCAACAGACTAGGTCACTATGTAAAATGAGTATATGCTAAAACTGACATTAGGTGGACATAGTAACAAGGGGATGAAATTTAAAATGTGTATGAGATACATTAAGTATATGTCAAAAAATGGCTACCGTTGCAGACAGATGGACAAAGAAATGGGAAAAGTAAACAAATTAAAGCAAAAAATAGAATAGAAAAAGAAACTCGACTTGCCATAAAAAAAACAAAATTAATATAAAGAAAGACTTTGTCCTGTTTCAATACTGATAGATGCATTTTGAACATCAAAGAATAGAAGCTCAATAATCACACAAGCAAAAAAAATGCTTACATTTATATGTATAATGATTAATTAGTTAATTGTCATAGGCCCAGCTTTACTCTCTGAAGTGTGTACTGTAATTCAAGAAAGGATAACTTTGTTCAAAATTAGTGAGGAAAAGTAGGGCGAAGGCCTCATGGGGGGTACCTTTACCCAGTAATGCTTTTAATGATGGGGAAAGTATTCAATGAGCTCCCACCTCTAACTGAGGAGCTATTTACAATTGAGGGTTTTTGTTTGTTTTGAATTGTTTTTGGTGTTTTGAGAGAGGGTTTCTGTGTAAAAGCCCTGGCTGTCCTGGAACTCAGTTTGTAATCCAGGCTGCCTAGAACTCACAGAGATCTACCTGCCTCTGCCTCCCAAGTCCTGAGATTAAAGGCCTGTGCCACCACAGCCTTGATGGCTTTTGTGGAAGACAGTTTTCTTAAAAGATATTGTCCCTTGTGGCTGACCACTGTTTACTGGGTGGTCTATCACTCAAGAATATATGATCAATACATATTGGATTAGATGGATTATTTTTAAAACACCAAACAAACAGGAAGTTGGGGGTGGAGAGGAAAGGGTAGATTTGGGAGGAGGTAGATGCAAGAGTGGGGATGAGTATGCTCAAAAGACATTGTACGAATTTCTCAAAGAACTAATAAAATATGTTATAAAATAAGAACATAACATCAGGTAAATATTAAAATAATGAAAACCGTTGGAACAAAATAAGGTATAGACTCATTGAAAGATACAAGGCTGGACAGTTGAAATTTAGAACAGGAAGAGAATACAGGAGAGGTACACAAGTTAGTGACAGGTCAAGTTTTTAAGGGAGGACAATGAATTCTTGACATACAGGAGAACTGACAGGCAGAGGGCCTGGGAAGGTGAAAATGGGAAACAGAAGAGAGTTGGGTGGGATGAGTGTGGTTTGCAACAGGTTCTTTCAGAGAATTCAGTTCTGATGGTTAAGATTGCCTGCCAGCGTGACAGGAGCTGGAATCACCTTGTAGACAAGACTCTGAGGGATGGTCCAGATCAGATTAATTAATGTGGAAAGAAGCACCGTGAATGTGGGCAGCACCATTCTATGTTCTGGGATGGAAAGAGTGAGCTAAGCACCAACATTTATATCTGTCTGCTTCCTCATCCTGAACACAATGCAGCCCATCATCTCTCCTACCTCTATACTACCATGGATTCCTTTCCTGGATAGGGGACAAACAATGAGCCAAAATTATCCATCCCTTGTCATATCTGTTTGTAGGAATGATAAAAGTAACAAGCATATCAGCCTTCCCTTCTTTGGGGTGAGGCAGTTACCTTGAAAGCAAAATTACCTCTTCCCCATCCCCTCTGAGGTCATGTTCTTTAATGAGGGATGGCCTGTAGAAATAAATATAGCTAATTAAACTATTTAACCAGTATTTATGTTATCGTTAATTGGTTTGCTGCTGTTACATATATATGCTATATATAATCTATTTTAAATTAAAAATACAGGATAAACTGTATGGAGTTTAAGTATTCTCCTCTACAGTTGACATAAATTTATTAATTGATTAAAACAGCTTTATTCTGTGTTGTTCTGGCTTTTTGTAGATTAGGTTGGCCTCAAACACAAAAGAAACCTGTTTTGTCCTTGTCTCCCAAGTTTTGAGATCAAGGTATGAATTTAAAAATTAAATTACCCACATTAAACAATAACATTAATTAACCATTTTGTATTAGTTTGAGTTCCAATTCTCCCATGGAAACACCATTATTAAGGAGATTGGTATAAAATAGCATGATATGCTAACTTATGTTAGCTTTTCTTAATTGTAGGCTGTGTGAGTCATGCAGTTTGCATGTTCTTCCCTAGCCTAACTCTGGGTCCTTACAAAATTAACAGAATATATCTCTTTCTCTCTCTCTCCTTTTTTTTTTCCTGAGACAGGATTTCTCTGTGTATCCTTGTCCTGGACTCACTTTGTAGACCAGGCTGACCTTGAACTCACAGAGATTAGCCTGTCTCTGCCTCCAAAATTCTGGGATTAAAGGTGTGCACCTTCATGCCCAGAGATTAACATATCTCCTTCAGGGCAAAATGTCTCTTGAAACTAGTTCTCCAGTAGGAGCCCCACATATGTGACTGGCTTGTGACTCCTTTCTCTTTATGTAAATTTAAGATCATGTGAATTTGTCCATTAGATCAGTAAGGATATTATTAAACTTAACATCAAGGAAAAAAAATGTGTCATTTTTTAATTCTAGACTGTCTTTAGTAAGCAGCCTTATTTTATCAGCAGGGTTCCCACCCTGCCTTCATTGTTTAAACCAGGCTGTTCTAGAATCCAGAGATCTGCCTGTTTCTTCCTCTAGTGTGATGGGATTAAGGGATTAAGGGCATGTGCAGTACCACCCTGCTCAAATATTTCACTTAAATCCCAGATTTTGTATCTCTTTAACCCAGAGAACAACATTGAACTGTAATGACAATTCAAAATCTGCCCAAAATCTTCAAAAATCTCGTTTTTGTTTTAGCAATGCCAAACCAGAAAAATATCCTTTCTACCTCCTGATATAGAAAAATCAAAGACATCTAAACAAAAATCAAGCAAAGAAACAACATTCCAAAAGCCTTGGCATGTCTAACAATGCCATCCCATGCTGCAATTAAAGCTTTGTTCATTATTCCTTGAAATCTAGTTTTGGCTGCATTTCATTGGTGGACCCTTCCCAGAAAGCGCTGAGAAGCACTTCATAGCCAGGGAGGTCTTAGCTCCAGCTGCCATCAATTTTGCCTTATTTATCAGGAAAGGCCTCGCTCCTTCCTCTATTATCATTGTTGGCAATTTAGCATTCCAACTGTAAATTCTTTACTTTAAGACTATGCTAGTCTGAACATTCTCAAAAAAAAAAAAATACACAGAACCACAATTGTCAGGGTAAAAATCATTTGCATGCTAAGAGGAACAAACTCAATTGGAATCCAAATGTATTGAGGCATTATGAATTCTTCCACTTTTAATCTAGGCGATTAATTTCGCTCTCAGATTCTGTTTAGAAGGCTTCCAGTTTTTTAGTATGCAAGGAGAGCTAAGCCTTAGCTCTCCACCTTTTCTGCAAGGCAACAGCTTTTGTTAAGGTAGTCCTACCTTTGAAATGCATTTGGGTTCAGTTCCTCACTCTTTGGCTAGGAAACCGGCTTTCACCAGGGCCTTCTCACACTGTAAGCATGGATTCTAATTGCCCCACATTGGACGCCACATGTAGAAAAAAATAAATTAATTACATTGTGTGCCATTTGTAGAAATAATTAATTAAGCTATTTAACCTGTATTTATATTAAATTGGTTGGGCAGCCATTAATTCTTATCCAGACATTATAAATGAGCACACAGAGACCACATGGATTTTCACAAGCCTTGGCCTGAGTTGTGCAATCTTAGCCCATCGAAGCTAGCTCATAATTCTATTACCCAAATATGACCCCATATATACATACGTCCCCTTGGACTGCCATTTTCCATGATATGCCAATGTTCCTGGCCATGTGGAATGAGGTTCTTTTTTCTAACCCATGGTGTGTGTCCTCCATCCTGCTGCTCCTGGCTGGAGTGCTTTCTTCTCCCTGCTGCTGGCTGGAATGCCTTAATCCTCTGTCTAAA
This sequence comes from Lophiomys imhausi, assembly GCA_907164525.1. Taxonomy (NCBI): domain Eukaryota; kingdom Metazoa; phylum Chordata; class Mammalia; order Rodentia; family Muridae; genus Lophiomys; species Lophiomys imhausi. The sequence continues at coordinate 4,118,411 of CAJQZJ010013540.1, forward strand.
GCACAAGCTTCCTGCTCTAATCTCAGGAAGTCCCACCTTTCTCTGTCTTTGTCCAATCTCAGGCCTCAGCATTTATTTTAACCAATCAGAGTCAATGTAAGTAACAGACAGCAAGCAGGACCAATTAACATTTAGAATGCTTAACACTACCCCAACAATGGCCAGTATCAGGACAAAGTAAGACATAGATTTCAGCATCAAGGCTCATGGAAAATAAAAAGCCCACTGGTGACTCAAGTGTGAGGATTTGGACAGCTCTGTAGAGAAGGGAAGACAAATGGGTAGTTGACACAAGGTGTAGTGACTCTTTTCTCATATGTACTAGAACAGGTCAGAAGCAAACAACATCTGCTTGACCTGTTACTTAGGTGTCTTTATTTTTTCTGAATTTCCTGTCACTTAAGCGATTTTTAATATTTAAAGTAAATGTTTGCATAGAAAATGAGTGCTCTTGATTTTTAAATTCTGTTTTATTTGACATAATTATGTTTTAAGAGGTAAGTGTAAAACTTTGACACATAGCTATGAGAATAACTTGGATAATAGCATATTATGCTAGCCTAGTAAAACCATTCCACTTTAAATGATCCCCATTTTTTGTGATGACGACATTAAAAATCTTTTACAATGGTGAGAGAGTGAGAGACCTTGGAACACCCAGTCATAAATGGGAGGTCTTCATTTAATCCCTCCCCTCAGGGTTCAGCGAACTACAGGGAAGTGGAAGCAGAAGGACAGAGCCAGAGGGGATGGAGGACACCAAAAAACAGTGCCTTCCTAGCCAGGAAAACTAATACATGACACACATATGAACTCAGAGACTGGGGCACCATGCACAAGACCTTCACAGTTTCATGTTAGATAGTGCCTCAGTGCTGAGAGGGTGAAGTGAACACAAGCTTCCATTCTTAACCAAGAAGATAGTTCCAACCGACAAGCATTTGCACATGAAAAAACTAGTTTTCTCCAATGGAGCCTCACTGTGTATATAAATCACAGTTCAGAGCAGGCCCCAAGGCCAGCAGGAAATGGCCACTACAAATGAACAACAGCTTCTAAGTATTATTTGTTTCATATTACTTTCTATGAGCATAAAAAAAAGCCTCACTAGTCTTTTGCTTGTGTATTATGGTTTCCGCTTCTGTGTTTTGATGGGTTTTGTGTATGTGTGTGTGCCTGTGTTTCTTGTGCCTTTTCTTTTTCTTTTTTCTTTTTTTTTTTTCTGAGACGAGGTTTCTCTTTAATACACTCACAGGCCTAATGTCATATTCTCAAACCTGTACCTAACAGCTGCTTCAGAAACATCTACCTATCCTGCACAAGGATCTCTGAAGAGAGGCTAGACAGATAGCTCAGTGGTTAACAGCACGCATTAGAGAGCCTGGGACCAGTTCCTAACAACCCATGCCAGGTGCTTCACAGCCTAAATTTCTAGCTCCAAAGGATTTTATGCTCTCTTTTTGCCTTTGCAGGCCACTGCACTGGTATGCACATAACCCACACAGGCACACAAGCATCCATATAGTTAACAAAAATAAAAACAACCTCCAAAGTAAGGAGAAGTGTGCTCATAACAAATAGAAAAATTTGAGATGTATGGACTTGTATAAGTGGAATGAAATGACTTTATACCTAATAACTTTCTTGTTTATTATTACATTAGGCCTGTGAGTGTATTAAACTACTTCCTGGGAATAAAAAGAATTTTAAGATAAAAAACTGTTAGTTTTTAAATTACAGTTATGTGTTTGTGTGTGTGTGTGAGCAGCCTTCAAGGAGGGTATGAAATATGAAAAGAGATGGAGCATCTTTCCAGTTACTCATGAGGCATAGTTGTTGAAAAAGGGAGAAATTGGATGCATATTAACTACAGCATTCAGGAAAAAAATGGAGATTTTTTTGCCCAGACCTTGATTATAAAAGAATGATGGGTGCCACTCTGACATGCTCTCAACTGCTCAAGCGAACTCATCTACTCAGCTGAGATGCTAGAATAAAAGACCCTTATCTCAGCAATTTAATCAGGTCTGGGATGGTTATCAAATATAATATTTCAAGGAACTCTAGAGTGATAGATAATCAGTAGTGACAAGTGATCCCCCAGGATCCATGCTGAGCAGTAATGGTGAAGAGAGTAGAGGTGACCATGATAATCACAAATGTAGCCCTGCATTTTATCGATGAATAATTTGTTGAGAAATAGGTCAGAAGACCTTTGTCGCAACTGAGGGTTTTTAGTAACTTGAAGGGATATATTCCCTTAAAATAACTAAAATAACTCTGTCTATATGGCGCTACATTTCTTCCATCGGACACTCTAGATTTGGTCGTCCTAAACTGGGCATTAATGTTATTGCCCCAACTCCAGGTAAAATATTGAAAAACCAGCATCACGTAATGAAAATGCAGTCTTGAATCTGACAGCCAAATTTACTAGGTTCTAATTTGCTTATGGGTTACAAGAGAAAGCATGAGCTGAAAAGCTCTAATTATTCCCATGGGGAGGAAATGTTATTGTCCCGTTATTAAATCTGTGCTCAGATCATCTGGTGAACACTCATTAGTAGGACATGTGTGCCTCACCTGCAAAACTGACCCAAACAAGCTTCAGAGCACAGTTTAGTTCTGTGACGGAGAGTGGAGTTACCGATGGTGCCAGATATGGAGAGGAACTTTCTATCTTCACCTTTAAATTTCCCACTTCCTAGTTTCCCACATACTGGCTAGAGTTTGTGCCAGTCTTAATTGTGTGGTATTGAGAGGGACAGGGGATACTCCCAAATCTGCTCCTCCTAAATACATGTTGTTAGGGTCAGTCATAATTCGGAATATAGAACATGTTAGCCCTCATTTTATGTATGTGTTTCCAAAGCTCTGTGGGTAACATAAGTTCATGTTGTTTGAGTGAAGTTAATCTCTCCTCAAATGATGGGCACTTCATTACGTTTCTGCTTAACATTACTTAACATTTTTGATTGAGAAGCCATTTCAGACAATTCTATGTTGAAGTTGAAAATGAGACTGTGGTGTTCGGTGATACAAGGCCATACAAAACCCTGTTTGGATTTACTTCATTTTTACTTGGCCAGGGTGTTCTGAAAATGTCAGGAAAGGGCTCATCTCACCAACAATCAATATATAATTACATATTTAATGTATGTAATTATAAAAATAAAAACTTAACTGTTTCATAATTGCCCTAGAATATTTCAGTCTCTTTTATCCCCATCTTATTTGAAGGACACAATTTTTAAATACATGCATATATCCACTCACACTTGTCATTTAAAATATAATTTTTTAATGTTTATTTATTATTTCAAGTTACATCTCCACCACAGACCCCCTCCATCTACCATTCTCAGTCCCATCCTCCCACCCTCTACCTCCTCTCCCACCTATCCTCCTCTTCTGGTGTGGGGTATCCCTACATCTCAGCCCCCTCAGTTCATCAGTCATATGAGAGCTAAGAGTTTCCTCTTGCATTAGGGCCTACATGGTAGCTCCACTAGGGCAAAGTGTCCCATTAATAGGTAACAAAGTCCATGTTCCTGATCTTTTCAGTCTGTTGGTTGTAGGATAGTTATACTAAAGGGCTAAAATCCAGTTATAAGTGAATACATGCCATGTACATCTTTCTGGGTCTGGGTTAGCTCACTCAGGATGAGCTTTTCTAGTTCCATCCATTTGGTAGCAAATTGTATGATTTCCTTGTTTCTGATAGCTGAGTAGTACTCCATTGTGTAAATGTACCATAGTTTTTTTTTTTTAATAGATTCTTCAGTTGAGGGACATCTGGGCTGCTTCCAGTTTCTAGCTATTACAAATAAAGCTGTTATGAACATAGTTGAGGAGATGTCCTTGTGGTTTGGTGAGGAATCTTCTGGGTGTATGCCCAGGAGTGGAATCGCTGGGTCTTGAGGTGGAGCCATTCCAAGTTTTCTAAGATATCGCCAGACTGATTTCCATATTGATTGTACAAGTTTGCACTCCCTCCAGCAATGTAGGAGTGTTCCCATTTCTCCACAACCTCACCAATAGAATGTGCTGTCATTTGAGATTTTGATCTTAGTCATTCTGACAGGTGTGAGATGAAATCTCAGAATCATCTTGATACTGTACAAAAAAAAAAAAAAAAAAAAACATCTGGAGGTATCACAATCCTAGATACCAAGCTATACTACAAAGCAATAGTAACAAAGACAGCATGGTAATGGTATACAGACAGACCAGTTGATAATGGAATTTAAGGAAAAACCCAGAAATAAACCCACATACCTACCATCACCTAATTTTTGACAGAGAAGTCAAAACCATACAATGGAAAAAAGACAACATCTTCAATAAATGGTGTTGGTCTAACTGGATGTCAACATGTAAAAGAATGCAAATAGGCCCATATTTATCACCTTGCACAAAACTAAAGTCCAAGTGGATCAAAGACCTTAACATAAAGCCTGACACACTAAATCTAACAGAAGAGAAAGTGAGGAAAACCTTGAACTCATTGGCACAGATGACAACTTCCTGAACAGAACACCAACAGCTCAGGCTCTAAGACCAACAATTAATAAATGGGACCTCATGAAACTTAAAAGCTTCTGTAAGGCAGAGAAAGGACACTGCAATTAGAACAAAATGGCAGCTTACAGATTAGGAAAATATCTTTACCAACCCCACATATGACAGAGGGCTAATATCCAAAATTTATAAAGAACTCAAGAAATTAAACACCAAGAAACCAAATAATCCAATCAAAAATGTATTATTTGGTTTCTTGGTTAGTACAGAGCTAAATCGAGAATTCACAAAAGAGGAATCTCTAATGTCCAAGAGACACTTGAAGAAATGCTCAACATCCTTAATCATCAGGTAAATGCAACTAAAAATATGTTTCTTAATGTTGCTCTCTTGTCCTGTTTTCATCATGAACAATAGGAAAACCAAACTGAACTGGTGTTTAAATGACTACATTGCTTTCAAGAATCTGTCCAGTTTCACATCTAATGACTAGTGGAGAATGGTTGAAGGCTGGCTTCTCTGCATAGCCCATCTCCATGATCTTCAGTTTACTTCTAGATGGGGTGTGATGTCATTGCTCTACATTTGATCAAATTAGGAGCCACTGGACAAACTGTCAAGTGCAGATTTCAAGTCAGCTAGTCTTGGGAGCTGCCGAAGAGTCTGCTTCCTAGTGAGTTCCTAGTCCTGCTGCTGCTATTTCATGGATCAAGACACTATGTGGTCATCAACCAAGAGAACACTATTACTTCCCTCATATTTTTAACCTGAATTCCAAAATTATCATGGTAATATTTGCAAAATCCCCTCAAGCAATCCCTAAGGAAGTTTGCATTACAGGGGGTGAAAATCAGGCTTTGCCACCATTCTCATCTAAGTCTTTGACATTTACTAATTTTGAGGCAGGTTCTTACTGAATCATTGACTCATGGGTAGGTTAGATTGAATCATCATCAGCCTTATCATCATCAGTTTACTGTGTATTAATGAGCTGTGGACCAGATTGGGTACTTTATATTAGTTTTATCCCCACAGTAGTTTCATGCTGTAAATTGAAACATTGTGAAGGGGCTGATAGGTTAATATAAGTTAGATTTAGTGAATAC
>CAJQZJ010013540.1:4134037-4149445 GCA_907164525.1 Lophiomys imhausi
TGGGTTGAGGCGGAAGAGGGTGGGAGGGTGGGACTGGAGGCGGGGTAGGGAGGGGATTTCAATTGAGATGTAACTTGAAGAAATAAAAAATAAAGTAAAAAAAAAAAAAAAAAGATATAAAGAGAAAGGGGTCACAAGCCAGTCTCCTTAGATGTGAGACACCCACTGGAAAACTGGTTTCAAGAGAGATAGTAGACCCTAGGGAGATATGTTGTTAATCCTTGGATTTGATGGTGCATGCCTTTAATCCCAGCATTTGGGAGACAAAGACAGGTGGATCTCTGACCTTTACCAAGGTCAGCCTGGTCTACAAAGTAAATCCAAGACAAGGATATACAGAGAAATCCTGTCTTAAAAGGAAAAAAATAGAGAGATAGGTTAATTATGAGAAATTACATATTTTCAGAGCAAAGGAACCAAACACCAAAGAAGACAAGACAAGCCCAGATGGTCCAGCTCAAAGATTATTCCAGCCAGGACTTCAATGAAGCCCTGAACTTTCCCTTCCAAAGTTCAAGGGACTACAAACTGCTCAGGACATTCAAATTGCTGAGCACATAGAGACTGGACAACAAATGTTATTATTAAATTGCTTAACAATTTTTTTCTATTTTATTTGGTCCCCCAAACAGGTTTTCTAAAACCCAATTCAACAGGAAGCAATTTTAAGAGAGCGATGCCCCATTCCCAAAAGGTGGGGTGGGTGATTTTTTTGGTCATTTGATATGTTATAGATGTTATCTAGGGGGATTGGTTACAAACTGTTAGATGGTTTCTCAAGGACTTTTCTATTTCTTTTTCTTTTCTCTATCCTTCTCTCTTATATAGGGGAAAGGAACTTAAAAAGAAAAGAAGGGGAATATATGTATATAATATAAAAATGATAAGATATAAGGATAGGTTATTGAATCTGCTCTGAATCTTAAAACTATTGTTATTCTTAAAATAAGGTTATCTTTTGATACATTGGTATAAAATTGTGTATATTGATAAAAATAAGATTAATTTTGATAGAATTTTACAGTTCGCTTGTTCAAAGATGATAGATAGATTAATAGATAAATCAATAGATATCTTCAAAACTCTCAGAGATGAACAGAAAATGGCATTTAAAGATATTATTTTAAGAATTGTTTGACTTTAAGACAGTCAGCTCCTGACAGCTTCCATTTGACTTGGAAGAAAACAATTAGCATCAAAAAAAAAAAAATCTCCCATCAGGAGATAATTCCTACTGTTCAAAAATGTCCCTGCTTTCTCAATAGACTATATACAGTCAAAAGATGAGCTACAGCTTAAATGCAGGTAAGGTGATGTCCTGATTCTGCAGAGACAGAATGGGAAAATCCTTATTTTCTGCTGGACAAATATGTCTGTGAGATATGCTTGGCCAGAAGGCTGAAGATGATGCTCCAATGGTATGGAGAGATATTTGGGACTATCTAGGCAATAAACTGTCATATTTCTTTTTGGAAGTTGCTCTTCTGTGCTTCCTATTCACTCAAATAATAACTTTATCCCTTCTTAAGTCTTTGATGGGGTTGAAGATATAATAGCTATAAAATTTCAATTTAACTTGAGTTATTTAGGATTTAAAAGAAAATATAGGATATGATAGAAATTATTTAGGTTCAGAACTTAAGACACACCAAGATAGATAGATTTTTTTGTTCTTCTTCAAGATTTCCTGATAGAAATAGGCTAAACATTATGTATGTACCTTTTATCCATTATATTAGACATTATATTAGACAAAAGGAGAGAAATGATGGGGTGATGTGTGATGTTAAGCATTCTAAATGTTGATTGGTCCTGTTTGCTGTCTATTACTTAATTGATGCTGATTGTTTAAATAAATGCTGAGGCCTGGAGATTGGGCAAAGACAGAGGTAGGCAGGACTAGGGGCTTTGAGAGAGAGAGAGATAGCATCTTTGGAAGATGAAGACCAGAGAGAAGCCAGGAATAAACAAGGAAGACATGCCATAGGGTATATTATAGAAGATCCTTCCACATGGCCTGGAACATTGGCTTAGTGTAGGGAATAATAGTCCAAAGGGACATATGCATATATGGGGTCATATTTGGGTATTAGAATTATGAACTAGCTTAGATGGGCTAGGATTGCAAAACCCAGGCCTAGGCTTGTTAAGATCCACCCGGTGTCTGTGTGTATTCATTTATAATTATAATAGTGGGTTAAGGATTAACACTGCCGCTGACCAATTAAAGATAATATAAATATTGGTTAAATCATTTAATTAGTCATTATTTTTTTCTACAGCTAAGTCTTGAGGTAGAGCTATTCCAAGTTTTCTAAGATATCGCCAGACTGATTTCCACAGTGGTTGTGCAAGTTTGCACTCCTACCAGCAATGGAGGAGAACTGTCCTTTCTTCACAACCCAGACAGCTATTTTTCACCGACGCTAGGGACTTTGCAATTCATCTAGGCCAACACTCCAGGAAGCTCAAGGTTCTTCCCATTGCCATGTCTGCAGCGCTGGGATTACAAAAATGCACCATCCCACCAATTTTCTTTTTTCTCCATGCATTCTCGGGATCCAACTCAGGCCCTCATGCTTCTGTGACAAGCTCTTTACTGACTGAGCTATTACTCACCTTCTGCATCCACAGATTTTAAAGCAGAATAATTAGATGACCAACTGTACAGACTTACACAAATCAAGCTGGCCGTAGTGTGGAGAAGAAACACAATTAGAAACAAGGAATTGGGAAGGGCATCAGAAACCTTCTGTGAGAAAGCAAGAGTGACTGACATGAATTAAAGATGATGGAAGGAACAGGTGAGGAGATTTGGTGAACTCCTGTGTTTGGTGAATTGGTACTACATGATTGGCTGAAGATGAGAAAATCAGGGATGTAAGAGGAAAACATGAGCAATATATATATATATAAAAACTACACTGAAGAAAAGGATTGAAAGGTACAAAAACATAACCGCCTTCGAACTTAAACGTTATAATTACAGGTCATAGTTTCTTTTGCCAAACTTTTTGTACAAAGAATAACATTTATGGAAGCAAAGTTTGTAAGTAGACTAGAAATATGAGTCAAAGGGTTATAACTCAAATGAATCCATCTAAAGAGAAATAGTACGTCATCTTGGTGATAAAATAACAGTAATTTCCATATATTGATAATTATAAGCGTGATAAAGCAAAGGGAGAGGAGGGAATGAAAAGTGAAGTAGATACACTTTACTCTTCCTACCTAAGAACTATTCCTGAGTCCCTACCGTGGACTGTGTGTTAGCTCCTGTTTCCATTGCTATGAACAAGATACTGGAAAGCAAAAGTGAATGATGGAAGGCTTAAGCATGTGGTAGATTAGAGATTTCAGTCAGTCATAGGGCAAAACATGACAGATGGGGTAGCTACAGTGGTAGGCATCTTACACACAGGGATCATGGGCCAGAACTGGAAATGCATGGTACCTTCAAATCCTCCCCAGGTGACCTACTTCTGATAGCCTCTGCTCAATTCCAAGTAGTTCTACAATGTCCCAGAACAATGTGACTTCTGTGGACTGACTCAGAGTTGGCACTTGAGCCTGGAGGAGACCTTTTAGATACGAACCATAACAGTTAATCAGACTAGCCTGAGACAGGTGAGAGATGGCAACCAAATATCAGTAGAGGTAAAACCTCAAACGGTAACTATTTTAAAATTCTGATAATCTTTAAACTGTATCTTTTTCATAAGGGTAGGAAGAGGTCAGTTTGATGTTAATACATTTTGTGTCCACAGCACCATCTCCTCAAGTATGTATAGGCTCATCAAGGATGAATATCACCTCTCAAGACTCTTTTTATTTTTCAGGTGATAAAGATGTAAGTCAAAACAAAAGAACTGTTTTCCTCATTCTTTTTCCTAAAATGGAATTTATCCTCCTTTCTTCCTTAAGTAGCTGTTTTAACAACTTACATTTCATTAAAGAAGCTCTGTCAGTATTGATAATTCTGCACTGTTTCCTAGTTTTTGCAATGACCTTGTATACCTGAATCATTATGGGGGGCCACTTTTGTCTAGATGCTGCTGAGGAGCTGTCTATAGATGAGGTGCTCTGATCTCCCTTATTTGTCATTTGTTTGTTCATCATAAAATCTCACACTGCAAAGACTCAGTTGCTCCATAGCCTGTTTGCATGTCTCTAGAAGCCCAGTGTTGATGGTTTTTATTTAGACAGCAACAAAACGGATTTTGGTATAAACTATTTCAATTCAGGTAGTGTACTTCAGAAAAGAATTCATTCCTCACTTCAGTAGCATGGATTTTAGCATAAACTACTCCAATTTCAAGTAGTCTACTTCAGATAAGAACTAATCTCTGACTGCAGCAAGAGAGTACGGGGAACACTAACCTAACTGTACACCTTCAATATCCCTGTATATCATAATTGTGTGAGGGGTGACTTGTGGAATACAAGATAAGCCAACTGCCAAAGCTTCAATGCAACCTACCTGGAGAGATGCACTTTGTTGTTTAACTTGTAGTCAGAGTAGCTTTAGCCTGAAACTCAAAGGAGCCTAAATATGAGACCTCTGAACAAAGCCAACCTAACAGAGTGCACTTGCATGAGGTGGAGGGTGGGAAAATGTATGGTAACAATTTAGAAGGTGAAACAAAACCACCCTTGCCCAGCTCTATGACTAAATGTTTCTGTTATGTGATACCACAAATTGGCCATTTTCCTTGGTTTAGTGTATGTTGACTACTCCACTGTACACTGAATAAAAAATGGTGGTGACATCCTAGTCACAACGTCTTCCCGCTCTCATTCTCTGGAGTACAAGGTAGACAGTAAAATTGGGATAATTAGAGGAAAAACTAGATTAGAAACAAATACCATAAAACAGTTTCTGTGTTAGAAACAAATGACATTGATACACTTTAGCTTCTAACAGAGGATCAGAGATTGGAAAACATCACATAACTGCTTGGATACTTCAGAAAAGAATTTGATAAGATAATGACCATTCTGCCACAAGAGTTCTCAGTCTTGGCTACATATCAGACTCTCCTAGGTAGCTTTTGAAAAGTGCAGATATTTGGGTCCTATAGCCAGAGATTCTATTTTAATTACTTGAAGTAGGACATGGGCATTGAACAGAAAAAACTAACAAACAACAGCATCAAAAGCAACAACAACAACAACTACCAGGGTTCATTTGAAAGCTAAGATTTGTAAATAGTACTTCAAAGAAATGGCTGTATACTAAGGCAAAGTTATAGATAAGAATAAGTACATAATGATTACCCTTGTCCTGAAAATACCTCATCAGGCATCTAGGACATTTTAGAAATTACCAAAAAGCCATTTATTTGTATGGTCATCAGCCATGTTCCTTTGAAATACATGGAAAACAATGTATTCAGGAGGCCAGATTAGGAGAAATGGGAAACAACAATCCAAAGGTCAAATTCAATATCCCACAGGAGAAAATGGCCAGCACTGACTGACCTTTCAAAGAAGCATTTAATGAAACACACCAAAGAGTCTGCCATATATTGATGGGGTAATGTCTTGAAAACCAATTGAAATCCTTTGCTTGTAAGTATCACAGAAAATGTCAGAGTACTGATCAGCACACTTGACCAGTTTATAAGGTGATATATTTCAATCCTTGGTCTTGGTGACTGCTGGAGAAGTGCTTAGATGAACTCATTAGGAAACCATGCTAACTAGCAGGGATTCAGCTCAATGAAGTTGGATACAAGAACCTGCTTGTTGGCTCAGCCACATCTTACGTACTTGGGATTTTAAATTACTATATGCAGAAGGATTCAGAAGAAGAATATGACTCAGATGAGTATAACAGATATGAAATGAATAATTACGTTTTAGTGTGTGAACTCTCAGTAATGTACAGTACTAGTAAAAGGAAACCTACCTGTTATTCTTTTGGAATACTTAATTCTCTAAAAAGCTACCTCATAGAAACAACATAATACTTAACTACCATATTTTCTTATTAATTAATATGTTCATATTGGGAAGTGTTGTTAATTATGTTGGAAATACAGCATCAATTATAGGAAAAGTGTTGATGTAAACGTTAAGTTGGCTTACATGGGGTTCAGTTTCTCCCATGATTTATTTAAAGATGTGGAAGCACATTACTTTCTCTTAAAATATTTTTTAGAGATATTTTATCCAAAAGAAAATTTCACAATATTTTCTCAAGCAAAACAGACCAAAAGTGAAAGACCCCTAATGAGACTACTCTAATGTACTAATCATCGGAAACTAATGAGATCCCATCCGTGGCTTGCAGAGAGTTGTCTAAAACCTTAGCTTTGAATGCAAACACTTCTCAATGACATCAAGTCTGAAAAATGTCTGGAAACCAGTTTCCTGGAAAGCTTGTCAATTGAATTATCTATTCTCTTTGAATGCATCATTACAAGTAACCCAGCCCATTCCTTTTCATTTATAGTTTTCTTCATATTATGAATGTTTCCTGGAATACCTTTTCTATGTAAAATATGTCTGTTCACACTTAAAAATTATGTTAATATCAACTTCCTTTATTGAACTACTTGTGGTTTATTTTAAATGTTTCTTTCTTTATAAACATTTTTAGAGAATTCTGTGTATGAGTACAATGTTTACATTACTTCAATCCCTCCCTCTCTTAGATCTAATTCCTGTGGTGTCCCACACCTACTTCCCTTGATGTTCCATTCCCACTCTCTTTCAACTTCATGATCATTTCTTCTATAATTATACACATGCATGCATGCGCATGCACACACACATACACACACGTGTATGTAACCTACTGAGTCAATTTAATGTTTCTTTTATGTATACATGTTCAAAGGATTAACAAGTTGTGATAGGACAAGTCCTATGATAGAATAAGTCCTATCAGGGAATTTATTCCTATAGAAGACTGGCTCTCCTCTTATTAGCTGTTGATAGCCTGCATTTCTTCTTATAGGGACTTTTGATCAAAAATATACTAATTACAATACCTATTGTTGCTTCCAGTGAATTCTGTTGAACTCCAGAAGAATACCTACTGCTAGACATAAAAACTATTTGTTCTTGGATGTAGAGCCTTTGCTGTTTACAAAAAGGCTTCTCTTGTTGGCAATAAATGAGTAACTAGAGTTCTAATAACATAAACAAAGAAGGTAGGTGTGGAGGTTTTCAAATCTGTTAATCAGTTGCAGAAATCTGTATATTTTTTTTGCCATTCAATTGTTTCTTCTGTATTTAGTCACTTTTTCAGTCATTACAATCTAATCCAAAGGGTTTGACATTTTGAACTAAACTATTTTTCATATACATAAAAATGCTGAACATTCACAGACAATGCTGATTCAAAAAGCATTTTAAGTATAAAACATCTCCAAAATATATTGGTCATTCTAAACCAAACAGTCTTGAATTTTTGTATTAATAATACAGTGTAAACTCATTAATTATGAATGCACAACCATTTGGTGGTGAAAAGAAAACAAGGTGTCAAGGGTAAATAAAGTGTTCACTGATGAAATAAAGTCCTGGAGAGAAACCTCCATTTATCTGATGTGTTATGTAACTTTAATAGCCCTGCAGCTAGTGGTCTGTAGTGGTTTTGGGCACTGAGTAGATTCCGTTTTCATTATTTGCTTTCCAATTGGAGGGTATTTGCAATATTAGAACACACACACCTACACACAAACACACTCCTACATCCACATACACACCATAATAAAAGCTCTCTCCCTTTAGGATACCATATGGCAGGAGCCTTGCACCTGAAACCTAAACAAAGCCAATAGCAACAGACTCAGTGTTTGTCATTGGCTGCTGGCTGAGAATTTGAGCAGCCATCAATTATGTTTCTGAACCTGGACTGGATTCAATGAACACTTGTAAGCCAGAACTTTAGAAGAATGGATTTAACTATGCCTGTGTTTCCTTGTCACTGTATGTACCAGCCAAACTGTGCATGGGTTTTACATGTTAATTAGAGGAACTAAGTGGCCTTCTTTCCAAATTTGCTTAGGAAAGATAAACATGATGCATTTGGTCTTCTACATATATGGCTTGAACAGGTCTAACAGTTTTGATAAGAGATCCATGCTATATCATGATTGATAAGCTAATTTTAAAAGGAAATCCTAAAGCTTAATTATTTGAATTATAAATATTTGTGTTACTGAGTTTGCATTACTATAAGTTTGTCCCAAATTATTTCAGGAAACAGTATAGAGAAAAGTTCTCCTGGTGTTTGATTAACTTGGGAGGATTATAATACTAATTTTGTAGGGTGTTTGTTTTGATGTAGGAGTTTGATTTGTGTCCCAGGCTGGCCTTGAACTCACTAGGCAGCCCACACCAGCTTTGAATTTGCTATGATCCTCCTGCCTCATCCTCTTGAGTGTTAGAAGTACAGACAAGAACTGTCATGCCTTGAGAAAATTTTAAAGTATTACATAAAAATACTTGTCAACTGAGTTTTCACTTTTGCTTCATAAGATGATTTTCCAATGCATTGTTGAATCCTAATAAACTTCACACACATTTTCTTTCTTTTTAAAAATTCTTATTATCAATAGATACTTTCTCTCATGCAATACACCCTGACCACAGTTTCTCTCCCCCACTTCTCCCAGCTCTCCCTCCTTTTCCTCCCCCACAGATCTAGTCTCCCTCTATTTCTACTTCAGAAAAGAGCAGGCCTGTTTTGTGCTACACACATTTTCAAAGTCAACAATATGTATTTTAAAATGAATGATAAAATGATAACTATCCATGGTGGATAATTTTGAGTCTTAGAAGGGTGTAGTTTGGATCAAATATATATTTACTTATCATATCTGTACTGATTTATTAGTTGGTCTATATTTTCTCTAATTGTCTTCATTTTTAATTAAAATTCCTGATTGTAAGGAAAATAAAATTATTTGAAAATTTGTGTGCTAAAAGTGCCTACTTTTTACATGATAGAGCACAGTGAACATAAATTTGCAAACACCACTAAATGTTAATGTTTCATAAAAATTATACACATTCTTCAAATATACTTTAGCAGTTTCAAAATACTTTATTTGGTTTTACTAATGATGTGTTTTATTAAAGCTTAATTGAACTTTTAGAATCTATTTTCTTACAATTAAATATTTTCTGTATATAAGAAAACTCATGATTGAAGTTTGATTTATGAGGACATTTAGGACTGGAAATACTTTGAGTAAGTTGAAAATTGAAATATTAGATATCATTACCAAAGAAGTTTCTAATAAATTTATAAATAATTTTGTTTTACATTTACCACTGTTAGTGAAATATTAAGTTTGTATAATGTATGAGCTAGAATTTATAAAGGGCCATTGTAGCCATATGTGACAGAGTTCTTGGTTGACAAAGAGTTGAACAAGGTTGTTGAGTTTTTAAGAGTGAGTTATACCTGAAAATAAGTGGGCTACTGTGCTTTAAAATGTTGAATTTTTAAGCCTGTAAGACACCAAGTTATGATGTAATTTGAGCTGTCTATCTTTAACTTGGCATGACTTGACCTAGAAAACTGATTGGCAGGCCCAGTAGCACTCCATCATGAAATATAAGTAACATGTATATTAGACAGGCCCAAGAAAACCCTGAAGGTACAAATAAATTATACAAGGAAGTAGACCAATGCCCCGAGTCCCCAAATCTGCTTTATGGCTTTCTGTCTCTACCTTTCATCCATACCTTGGTAGAAGCTGGCTCTATCATTTAACAAATAGGACAAGATTGGTATAAAAACTTGATCCTTGGTTATAGATAATCTTTTACTACCCAAGGGTGAGTAGCTGCATCCTTACCTAGAGGAATCCTGAACTGAATAATGATGGTGAAAGAAAAGCTTTCCAGAGGTCAATACTTAAGTATATGGACCTGGTTGATCAGTCTGTATAAAAGTCCATTGATCAGTATATAGAATTTCATTTATCAAAGTTGTCTTGGATATGGCCACTATTAATTTCCCAAATGTTGACATTAGAGTTCCCAGTATTTTTCAAGCTGATCAGCTAGCAATCTGGAAATGATTTGGTCATATGAGATTATGTCCATTATGGGAGAATGTTGGGGATTGGTCTGATGCTGCTGACACAAATGATAAATTCTGAGCCCCAAGTTATGGTTACAGTCCAGACAAGTGCATTCTCACATACACTGAACATTGTTGTTTAAAGTTTGCCCCCAATAATGTCTGATTGGTCAATAAAAAGACTAGACAGACTAGCTGGGCAGAAGAAAGGTAGGCAGAGCTTCAGTTCCTGGTCTTGGGTCTCAGGTAGGGACCATGAGAGGGGAAGAGAGAGAGAGAGAGAGAGAGAGAGAGAGAGAGAGAGAGAGAGGAAGACAAAGGAAGTTGCCATGGGGAAATATGGGCTTTGAGCATGTGGCCATGATGGCTGGCCTGATGGAGCAGAAACAACTCATGGAACATATAGCAAGTAATATTTTGGGGATTTTGGCAGGGAAGCAGACAAAATAGCTTAGAGTGTTGCTAGCTGCCCAGCTCTAGTGCTTTAAAGCTTATAAATCTAAAAGGTCTCCATGTCTTTTATTCAGGGACTAAACAGTCTAAAGTGGGGTAGAAACCCCCAATAGATATTTAAAGGCAAAAGAAGTATAGAAATCCCCAGAAAAAATAATTCTGCTCTAGGAGAGCCAGTCACTTGTTGCTGGGATGAACACTTATAGATATGGATTTGCCTTCTCTGAACCCAGTGCTTCTGCCCACACTATCACATGAGGACTTGTAGGCTGCTTTATCCTGCTTGACTTCTAATCACAAAACTCACTGAGTCTTCAAAAGACAGTGGAGAGGCAGAGGCAGCTGGATCTCTGTGAGTTTGAGGCCAGCCTGGTCTACAAAGTGAGCCCAGGACAGCCAGGGTTACACAGAGAAATTCTGTCTCAAAAACCAAACAAACAAAAAAAAAAAGACAATCACACAAACAAACAAACAAGACAATTGCACAGTGTTGCCCGGGTAGAAATATCTTACAAGGTTAGGCAGTTTCTAGTGCTGTTTCTATCAGATAGCAGACCTATTTGTTTATAAATTAAGAGGATAGAAATTGGGGTCACATGATTAGCTAGAATCCCTACCAAACCAGTACCATATATCTACTTCTAGAGCATATGATCATTTGTTCTGCTGGTTTTAAAGCCTTCAGTAGAAAGTGAAAAATGTTACCACCATGAAACACAGACATAAATCCATTGAATAGAAAGCTGTGATTGCTGATTGACCACTTTGGACTGCTTCTGTCCCTGAGTCACCAAAGAGAATTGTTATGCTTGTAAGTGATTGACATTGTGTACTAGAGGAAAACTGGGCTATTATCTCACAGTGAAGGTGAATAGAATTATATTCAAAACTGAAAATCCTTCAGTGTATGTCTTTTTGCTCTCCCCTATTTTTGAGAGCAATGGAAAAATCACAAGAATTCTATCTTTTTCAGGTAAAGATCCATGACTATATGAAGTGTTTGTTTAAGACAAATAAAAGAGACATGGCAGTGGAGGAAGACTGTTAGAAATACTTGCTATCTCCCCATGACTGGGTTAAGAATGCAAATAGTCAGATTTCTTTGCTCTCGAGCCTCAGAAGTTGAGTATCAGCAGTATTTCAGATGCTCATTGGCATTAAGAATGTGGAGAAGAAGCCTTTCCTGCAAACATCATCCTGCTTCTCTACTCTCCTTCTCAGACTCCTAAGGATGTGACATCTAAGAGGTTAGTCAGTGCCTTAGTCAGGGTTTCTATTGCTGTGATAAAAACACCATGACTGAAAAGCAAGCTGAGGAGGAAAGAGTTTATTTGGGTTACACTTCTAGATTATAGTTTATCACTGGAGGAAGTCATGACAAGAACTCAAGCAGAGCAGGAATGTGGCGGCAGGAGCTGATGCAGAAGCAATGAGCTTAGTGGCTTGTTTCCCATGGCTTGCTCAGCCTGCTTTCTTGTAGAACTCATGACTAACAGTCCATGGTTGGCACCACCCATCATGAGATGTGCCCTCCCTCATTAATCATTAACTGAAAAAAAGACTTACTGCTGGATATCATGGAAGAAATTTCTCAACTGAGGCTCCTTCTCTGATGACTCTCAACTTGTGTCAAGTTGACACACAAAACCATCCAGTACAGGTCGCAATGCTGAATTTTAAAATTGTTCAAAGACAACACAGGATTCTGGGTCACGATAATTATGACTTGGATGTCTTAGAAAGTGGCTCAGTAAAAGGAGCTGCACAACTTTACTTCTGTTAACTCGGGATTTGAAAGATGAATATTTATGCTGCCTCCCATGATTAAAAGTTTAGCATAATACAATAGACAAAGATGAAACACCACCAATGCATTTATTAGGTAGCCATGCAATCATTTACAGAAGTCCATATTGCAAGATTAATAATACAAAGCAAAATTAATGAAAACGTTAAGCAGACCTATTTCATCATTGTCCTGGGCACAAAGGGGTGTTTGAGAACAAAGGCAATGCAGAGTGCCGTAAAATCTACGTGTTACTCTAGTTTGCAGAGGCTAGACAGGAAAGGAACATTATTTCCGGTAGTAAAACACATACAGGTTCTGACGAGATGGCTCAGAGGTCAAAGTGCTTGCTACCAAGCCTGAGTTCGGTCCTCAGGAGACACATGGTGGAAGGAAAGGACCAACTTTTCCAAGTTGCCCCCTGCCCTCCACATTCCTACCATTGCACACACTTGCTCATCTCTCCTGAATACAAATAAAAGAATGAATACAACTGTAATTTAAAAATATGCCAATTTTTACATTCCAAAGCTTTTATTACCTTATTACCCTAGATTACATACAATATAATAAGAATATTTAAAATAAGAAAAAAAATAGCAAAGCCCAGCTGCACATTACTGACTACTTCAAGCTTTCTAGGATGTCAAAGATACTGATAATCAAGAGTTCAGCCCTCATGTTACTACATCAAGTGTCCTGTGTGATGGAGAACACTGAGCACGTCTTGCAGATTCAGCAATCAGATGTTGTTAAATGCACATGCACAGCTGATTTAGAATATGTAGCGTGTGATTGAGGGCTTCAAAGAAAAGATTCTTTCAACCTGGTGTTACTGGTAGGGTTTTTTTTCCTGATATTTGTCACTCTCAAATCTGAATAAACAGTTGATTAATAATAGCTTAATGATGATAGTGGCATGTTGATTAAGTCAGAACTAATTGTCCTATAATAACTACAAAATGACAGCATCTTATTTTTTCATGAGAAATTAAAAACAGACCCAATTCCCATGTTGCAATATTTTCCTTAGTTTTGAGAAATGAAAATTGTGCTTGGATGTGCATCATATAAACATTTTATATATTTAAATGCCTCCTATTTTCCCCAACTATTTCAATACAAACTAATAAGTGCTTATTCTTTGTTGATATTCATAATGAAAGAATTCATAGCCAAATGGCAAGTTGTTCTCAATTTTGCACATTCCATAAGGAGGTTAAAGGAACACAAGATTTTTCTTGTGAAGTGTCCAAACAATAGGGCAAGGAGAGGTTATACATCTCTGTATATGTATCACCGATGTCTAACTTCTCCCTTTTCCACCATAGTCCTAACTTCTACCATGTGCTTGTACTTGACTAAAGGTAGCAGTGTCCTGGGGATGAATTTTTTTAAATCAGTCTGTTGGAAGTGAAGCACGCTTGGCTTGACAAAAGGGGTGTTAGCATCCCTTTGCAAATCTGCATTTAACAGTATCATGTGGCTTGATGGAGATACTGTAATCGAACTTTTAAATTATTCAATGGTTATTAGTAACAGTATTTACTTATACAAATATAAACACTTAACTGCTACTCCTACAAATTCCTACAACCCCTTTAACCTAACCACTAAACCTATTGATATTTATTACACCTTTTTTTCCTAACCCTTTAGAAGGATACAGTTTCTGGGACAGGTCCTCAGTCGTCAGGAACACAGTCTCTGTGGTAGACCCTTTAACACACTTAGAAGTCTTTTTTCTGGAATAACTCAGATGTAGATTCATCAGGGTAAATTGGCTATGGCAGTCTCACCTTAAATAAGGCTTGAGGCTTTCTTCTCTTTGGGAGACCTCAGCTGTCTGTATGCCAACCTATTTCCTTTGCATAAAGCTGGCCACAGTTTCATTTAGGCCACTGTTCCGACAGGTCAAACCCCTCTAGACAAAAGCTGAGCCACGGGGGGACCCAAGATGGTGGCGGCTGGCACGGACATATTTTGAGTTCGGGGTCAACAATCACAAGGCAGGTGGCAAGTGTTCCAGGACGCTGTACAAAGGGCATGACTCCTTCTAAATCTCACCCAGCTACACAAGGACCACAGAAGATGCCTGGGCAGGATGCCCCTTCCAAATCTCGGACACGCTAGGAAGCCTCTGGACCCGGAAATCGGGATAACCCATCCCCCCAAAAGGAGAGACCCCTGGTGAGTTCCAACCTAATACCCAGACGGCAGATTCAGAAAACACACAGAGATAATCCCCACCCTGCTAGGCACTCCCAGGTCTCACACAGACAATCCAATTATCTAGCAAACGGTTGCGACCCTTGGAAGTGAGTGGGAGATCCCCTGCAAAGTGCCTTCAGACCACAGATTGCAGTCTGTGACATCACTGGCCAGTTTCCAAGCCGTGGGAGCAGCAAGGCTACTGCAGCTGAACTGCAGACTTACCCGCTACAGGAACCAATCCCGGGCAAACTGCGAGATATTTGAAACGGTCATTTATCGGTCTTATGTACTAGTACAGGCCCTTCCGGTGGAATATCAGAGCTTACTTGTACACAGCTCTGCCACCTGAATCAATTAGGTCCCCACCTGGGAGGCGGGACTGAATGACTCACCTTATAGGGGTGGAGTAAGGCAACTCAAATCCTACACCACAGTGCCCACTTTGGACCCAAGTCCAGAAGACAGCAAATTCCATATGGCCAGAGGCCCCAGACAAAAAAAAAAAAAAAAACAGAGCGAAATGTCTCCAACAAAAGAAAGCAATGCTACGCTACTCCGTCCAGCCCGAACCACCTCATCACAACTGAAACACATGAAAACGATGACAATTCTACAGTATGGAAAGTGATAAAGTCCCTTCAAGAAGAACTTAAAACTATGAAGGAATTCAAAGAAGCCACAATCTTACAAGTCAAAACAACGAATAACATCATTAAAGAGCTCCAAGCCAAGGTGACCCAGCTTGAACAGGAAAAGGATAAAGAAATGAAAGATCTCCAGACAAAAACAAGCAAACTGGAGAAGGAAATGAACAAAACAAACACTACCATTCAAGACTTGAAAATAGAAATGGAAAAAATAAATACTAGCAAACCGAATTCAAGAACACATCAAAAGTATCATACAC
>CAJQZJ010013540.1:4159445-4169474 GCA_907164525.1 Lophiomys imhausi
CATTGGGAAGGTATACTGGGCCAATTTAATCTCATAAATGTGGCATAATTATATCTATTGTTTTGTATAATACTTACTGTTATAAGAGAAGGAACCAGCTGTTGGACTGAAAGGGGAAACCTCTGGAGGGAAGAGGGTGGAAGGGCGGGTTGGGAAGGGGGAATAGGGAGGGGTTTGTTACTGAGATGTAACTTGAAGAAAAAAAAAATAAAGTATTTATAAAAAAAAAATAAAAATAAAAATAAAAAAAAATAAAAAAAAAGAAATGGAAAAAATAAAGAAAACACAGTCAGAGTTAAAAGAGGAAATGGAGAATCAAGAGAAGAGAACAGGAACTACGAATGTGAGTATGAAAAATAGAATGCAAGAGATGGAAGACAGGATCTCAGGGATGGAAGATTCGATGGAAGAAATCAGTACAACATCCAAAGAAAACGAGAAAGCTAAAAAATCTCTCACCCACAACATCCAAGAAATCAAGGACTCAATGAAAAAACGGAACCTAAGAATTATAGGCATAGAGGAAAGAGAAGACTCCCGACTCCATGGTCCAGGAAATATCTTCAACAAAATCATAGAAGAAAACTTCACAAACCTAAAGAAAGAGATGCCAGTAAAAATCCAAGAGGCTTACAGAACACCAAACAGATTAGATCAGAAAAGAAACTACTCTCGCCACAAAATAATAGAAACTCCAAATGTAGAGAACAAAGAAAGGATATTAAAAGCTGTAAGAGAAAAAGGCCAAGTCACATACAATGGCAGACCCATCAGAATCACACCTGACTTCTCCTCAGAAACTTTAAAAGCTAGAAGGGCCTGGACAGATGTCCTACAAGCCCTGAGAGAACATAGGTGCCCAGACAGACTACTATATCCAGCAAAACTCTCTATCAATATAGAAGGAGAAAACAAGATATTCCATGACAAAATCAAATTCAAACAATATCTCCTCACAAATCCAGCCCTACAGAAGATCCTAGAAGGAAAATTCCAACCCAGAGAAGATAACTACACCCAAGAAAACAGAGGAAATAGAAACCTCCACAGCAACTAAACAAAAGAGAAAGACAAGACAGCCAGCTAAACCAAAATAATGTGAAACAACAACCCCTGGTCACTAATATCCATTAACATCAATGGACTCAACTCACCAATAGAAAGACACAGACTTACAGACTGGATCCGTAAACAAGACCCATCTTTTTGCTGTATATAAGAAACACACCTCACTATTGAAGATAAACACTACCTCAGAGCAAAGGGCTGGGAAAAGGTTTTCCAAGCAAATGGACCCAGGAAACAAGCTGGAGTAGCCACCCTAATATCAAACAAAATAGACTTCCAATTGAAGTTAGTAAAAAAAGACAGAGAAGGGCATTACATACTCACTAAAGGAAATATCCACCAAGAGGTCATCTCAATATTGAACATCTATGCCCCAAATACAAAGGCACCTACATTTATAAAACAAACGCTACTAAAACTTAAATCGCACATTGATCCAAACACTTTAATAGTGGGAGACTTCAACACCCCACTCACAACTATGGACAGATCATCAAGACAGAAGCCAAACAGAGAAATAATGAGTCTAACAGAGATCATGAACCAAATGGACCTAACAGATCTCTACAGAACATTTCATCCAAACACAAAAGAATAAACCTTCTTCTCAGCACCTCACGGAACCTTCTTCAAAATCGACCATATAGTTGGACACAAAGATAGCCTCAACAGATACAAGAAAATTGAAATAACCCCTTGTATCTTATCAGACCACCATGGAATAAAGCTGCACTCAATAGCAAAAGAATCAACAGAAAGTCTACACTCACATAGAAATTGAACAACTCTTTAATAGAGAACCACTGGGTCAGGGAAGAAATAAAGAAGGAAATCAAAGACTTCTTAAAATCCAACGAAAATGAAGACACAACATACCCAAACCTATGGGACACAATGAAAGCTGTGCTACGAGGAAAGTTCATAGCACTAAGTGCCTTCAAAAAGAAAATTGTGACAGCTCATATTAGTGAATTAACAGCTAAACTGGGTGAATTGGAAAAAAAAGAAGCAAACACTCCCAAGAGGAGCAGAAGGCAAGAGATCATCAAACTTAGGGCTGAAATCAACAACTTAGAAACAAAAAGAACTATAAAAAGAATCAATGAAACCAAGAGTTGGTTCTTCGAGAAAATCAACATAATAGACAGACCCTAAGCCAAATTAATTAAAAGACAGAGGGAGAAAACAGAAATCAACAAAATGAGAAATGAAAAGGGAGAAATAACAACAGACATTGAGGAAATCAAGAGAATATTTGGATCCTACTTTAAAAATCTATATTCCACCAAATTTGAAAACTTAAGTGAAATGGGCAATTTTCTTGATAGATTCCACCTACCGAAGCTAAATCAAGATCAGATAACCAGATTAAACAGCCCTATAACCCCTAAGGAAATAGAAACAGTCATTAAAAATCTCCCAACCAAAAAAAGCCCAGGGCCAGATGGCTTTAGCACGGAATTCTACCTGACCTTCAAAGAGGAGCTAACACCAATACTTTTCAAATTCTTTCACCAAATAGAATCTGAAAGAACATTGCCAAACTCATTCTACGAGGCCACAATCACCCTGATTCCTAAACCACACAAAGACCCAACAAAGAAAGAGAACTTCAGAACAATCTCCCTCATGAACATAGATGCAAAAATACTTAATAAAATACTAGCAAACCGAATTAAAGAACACATCAAAAGTATCATACACCATGATAAAGTAGGCTTCATCCCATGCAGGGATGGTTCAACATACGAAAATCTATCAACGTCATTCACCATATAAACAAGATGAAAGAAAAAACCACATGATAATCTCTCTAGATGCAGAAAAAGCATTTGACAAAATCCAACAACCCTTCATGCTAAAAGTTCTGGAGAGAATGGGCACACAAGGGCCGTACCTAGAAATAATAAAGGCAATATAGAGCAGGCCAGTGGCCAACATCAAAATACATGGAGAGAAACTTGAAACATTTCCTCTAAACTCAGAGACAAGACAAGGATATCCACTTTCACCATATCTCTTCAATATAGTACTTGAAGTTCTTGCTAGAGCAATAAGACAACTAAAGGACATAAAGGGGATAAACATCGGAAACGAAGAAGTCAAATTATCTCTATTTGCAGATGATATGATAGTATACATAAGAGCCCCCAAAAATTCCACCAGAGAACTCTTACAGCTGATAAACACCTTCAGCAAAGTGGCTGGATACAAAATTAATTCAAAAAAATCAGAAGCCCTTCTTTATACAACAAACAAATGGGCTGAGGAAGAAATAAGGGAAACAACACCCTTCACAATAGCCACAAACAACATAAAATACCTGGGGGTAACTCTAACCAAGCAAGTAAAGGACCTGTACAACAAGAACTTCAAGCCCTTGAAGAAAGAAATGGAAGAGGCCTTTAGAAGATGGAAAGATCTCCCATGCTCATGGATAGGTAAGATCAACATAATAAAAATGGCTATCCTACCAAAAGCAATATATAGATTCAATGCAATTCCTATCAAAATACCAACACAATTTTTTATAGACTTGGAAAGAGCTAGCCTCAATTTCATATGGAACAATAAAAAGCCCAGAATAGCTAAATCAATCCTGTACAATAAAAAAAAAAAACATCTGGAGGTATTACCATCCCAGATTTCAAGCTATACTACAGAGCAATAGTTGTAAAAACAGCATGGTATTGGTATAGAAACAGACCAGTAGATCAATGGAATCGAATTGAAGATCCAGAAACAGACCCACACACTTATGGCCACCTAATTTTTGACAAAGAAGCCAAAATGGCACAATAGAAGAAGGACAGCATCTTCAACAAATGGTGCTGGTCTAACTGGTTGTCCATTTGTAAAAGTATGAAGTTAGACCCGTACTTATCACCTTGTACAAAACTTAAGTCCAAGTGGATCAAAGACCTTAGCATAAGGCCGGTCACACTAAATCTACTAGAAGAAAAAGTGACAGAAACCCTCGAACTAATTGGCACAGGCGACAATTTCCTGAACAGAACACCAACAGCTCAGGACTTGAGATCAACAATCAATAAGTGGGACCTCATGAAACTGAAAAGTTTCTGTAAGGCAAAGGACACTGTCATTCGAACAAAACGGCAGCCTACAGACTGGGAGAAAATCTTCACCAACCCCACATCTGACAGAGGGCTAATATCCAAAATCTACAAAGAACTCAAGAAATTAAATGCCAAGAAACCAAATAATCCAATCAAAAAATGGGGGACAGAGCTAAATAGAGAATTCACAAAGGAGGAATCTCTAATGGCTGAGAGACACTTGAAGAAATGCTCAACATCCTTAATCATCAGAGAAATGCAACTAGAGACGACTCTGAGATTCCATCTCACACCTGTCAGAATGGCTAAGATCAAAAACTCAAATGACAGCACATGCTGGCGAGGGTGTGAAGAAAGGGGTACCCTACTCCATTGCTGGTGGGAATGCAGGCTTGTGCAACCACTATGGAGGTCAGTCTGGCGATATCTTAGAAAACTTGGAATAGCTCTGCCTCAGGACCCAGCCATACCACTTCTGGGTATACACCCAAATGCCTCTTCACGGAATCATAAGGAAGTTTCCTCATCTATGTTTATAGCAGCCTTATTTGTAATAGCTAGAAACTGGAAACAACCCAGATGTCCCTCAACCGAAGGATGGGTCAAAAAACTGTGGTACATCTATACAATAGAATATTATTCAGCTATCAGGAACAATGAAATTATGCAATTTGCAGCCAAATGGATGGAACTAGAAAAGCTCATCCTGAGTGAGCTAACCCAGACTCAGGACGCATATGGCATCTATTCACTTATAGTAGGATTTTAGCTATACAGTAGAAGGTATCGATACTACAACTAACACACCAAAGGGAACTTGGACATAGACTTCTTATTTTTAATTTTTATTCTTTATTTAATTTTTTATATATTAGTTATATTTTTTTCTATTTTTTAGTCTTTTTTATCTATTGTATGCTTATTGGTTAGTTTGTTCAGTAGTTCTCTCTCCTGGGCAATGAGACACTTTTCACTCATGGTACTGCTTCGTAGATCCGCAATGAATGAAGAGGCTCTTGGCTCTCATACGACCTCTCAACTGAGATGAGGGACTGTTATATAAGGACACCCCACCCCAGAGAAATGGGATGGAAGGGTTAGGAGGTAAAGAAAAAAAATGAAATGTGATGTTTCGGCCTTTTACTACTAATTGTCATAAACTGTTTAGGATAATTAAGAAATGCAAACTAATGGTTATGCAAGCCAGTCATTCAGTTAGGTACTATGACAGCCTATTATAGTCACCTTCTAAGCTAATCAGAAATAAACTGGCAAGAGACAAGCAACATCTGCTTACCCTAATATAAGAGATAGATAGGGCCTCTTCGAAAACCTCAAGAGATCTGCAGAATATGGCATTCAAAGATGTTTTCATAACTTTAGATTTTTTTTATATCAAGACATATCAACTCCTGACAGCATCCCCTATTCTCCTCCAAGTAGAAGATGAGCATCGAAGAATCTCCAGTGGGAGATGATTGAATTAGTCGCAAGCCTATCTCTTGGTAGGAAAAGCCCCTTGCCCCAACTGTAGACAGAATGCTGTCCAAAAAGGACAAAACCTGGAAGCAGGTAAGTCAACTGCCTAGCTCTGCCAAGATA
Source organism: Lophiomys imhausi (assembly GCA_907164525.1). Taxonomy (NCBI): domain Eukaryota; kingdom Metazoa; phylum Chordata; class Mammalia; order Rodentia; family Muridae; genus Lophiomys; species Lophiomys imhausi. The sequence goes on from CAJQZJ010013540.1 coordinate 4,165,193, forward strand.
GGGTAGGTAAGTCCTTCATTCATAACCCCTGCTCTACAATCAATGTCTGTCAGAGAAACAGGGCCAAATGACTGAAGATGGATGCTGTAATGTATGGAGAGAAAATGGGAACTGTCTAGGCAGCCACAGGTATGTCATTTTTTAGTTTGGGAAGCTGCAGGCCCTGTACTTCCTATACAATCAGATATATTTATCCCTCTCAGGTCTCTGAGGTGGTTGAAGAACAGATAGCTAGAGTCTCATAATTTAATTTTGAGTTGTTTAGGAGTCAAGAGAGTGTTATAGATCTAAGAAGATACTTTTAAAATTGTGTTGCAAGTTAGTATGAATGTTGAGTCAGATATAGACCTTTAAACTCATGGAGATGTTTAGATAGTAGAATGTTAAAGTCAGGTACCAAATATATAAGGACTGGTCATTGGGAATGTACGTTAAGCCATATAACCCTCATAACTGTGGCCTAATTACCTCTGTTGTACTGTATTGTATATATTATTATAAGAGAAAGAGCCATTTGTTGGACTGAAAGGGGAAACTGTAGGGGGAAATAAGATATACCTTAAACTTAAAAGAAAAAAAAGGGAAGAGGATGGGGGGTTGAGGATGGGAGGGTGGGACTGGAGGGGGAATAGGGAGGGGACTGCGATTGAGATGTAACTTGAAGAAATAAAAAATAAAGGAAAAAAATTAGTGAGTGACATAGTCGGATTTTAGCAATATAGTACAGGATATCTATACTACAACCAACGCGCCAAAGGGAGCATAGACATAGACTTTTTTGTTTGTTTGTTTGTTTTAGTTTTCTCTCCCTGGCAATGAGACACTTTTCATTGATGGTACTGCCTTGTAGGCCCCCAGTGTATGAGGAGGCTCTTGGCCCTCATATGACTTCTGAACTAGAGCAGGGGACTGCTTTGTAGGGACACTCCACTCCAGAGGAGTGGGATGGAAGGGTTAGGGGTTAGAGGGTAGGAGGCTGGGGCTGGGAAAGGGGAAAAGAGGACAATATGATGGAGATGTAACCTGAAGCAACAAATAAATAAGTTTATTAAAAAAAAAAAAAAAAGCTGAGCCACAGGGTTTAGTCCTTGGTCTTTTGCTGTCTTGTGGAGGCTTTCTCTGTTCACCAGCTTCTTTCTGCCTCAGGGAGATCTGGCCATCAGTTCTCCAGCACTTTCTCCATCAGGATTCACTAGCATTGAAGCTCTCTAGCATGGGAGACTCTTGATCATCCACTGTCCTTAAATAGGATCTCTCCTTGTTCTACCTGTTTCAGCTTAATTTGCTCTCTGCCCACTTAGCAGCTGAAAACAATGCCAGGCCAAATATTTTGTTTCTAGTCTATTAAGTCTTTCTGATTTTCCTGGCTTCAACCTTGTTTTTCAGTCCATTAAGTCTTTCCTGTTTCCTGTTTTTAGTCCACAAGCTGATAAGCTAATTGGTCACAGCCAAGTTGGATCTTCATGCCCCGGTCAAGAGACTGTATCAGAAACCCCTATATATTTACTAAATTTTCTAATTTATATTAATCGAACTCCCTACAGAGATACTTCATAATTGGAACATTTATACCATCAGAGCCTATATACTTTTTACAGGATGGTTGGATTTTTCCTAACTGAAATCTTGCCAAGAGTAAACATGAGCTGTGATTACACATTCTGAGACCCTGATCATACTATGTGATATTATATAATTGTATTTAAAATTTAAAAACAGTAAAAGCAGAAAGAGTGATACAAGAAAAATAGTTTTGAGAATGTATCTTACAGAACCGAATACAGAGATTTCTGAGAATGTCTGTGTAAGGATCATATGAACGCCCTGTTTGACGCCACCAAATCTAGAGATACTCTGAATGTTCATCTACAGGGGATGACTGATTATAGTCTTAAATATCCTTGGATGAAATATCATTCAGTTATAGATAGGGGTGAATTAGATGTGATGCATCATTTTATACATATAGCAAGTATGTGTCACTAACTGAAAAAGCATGTATTTGACAATTGCATTTATATAAAATAAATGACATTAAAACCCATTAAAGCAGGTTCTTTCAACCATTGTGTGTAAAACTGACTAGTCAAATTCATCTGTGTTCTCTATTTCCTCCTTAATATATATATGCAAGAGGCACTCAGATTGCTGCCTGAAAGCTGACTTCCATTTGGGAATCTCTGCCAGCTAAGTTTCTATCATCATTCACTTACAGATTCAGTTGTTCTGTTGTTAAATTCATCTATGCATTTTAGTTTTGTAATTGTGACATGTAATAAAATTATAAATGGATAATAAATGTTTGTGATAAGAAAAAGTTATTGCTTCCATTGAAAACAAAATTTAAAACTTTGGTGATACCATGTAACTGAAAGCCACAAGCACGTTTTTCAAACTTGTATGGGAGCAGAAAAATTGTGACAAAATCAGGAGATTATGCAAATCTGAAAGAACACTGCCTTAAATTACTTTACACAGAACATCACAGTTTGATTCCCCTTTAGAGAAACAAAACCAAATGGAAACTATGGTAGACTTCAGGTAAGAAAGTGTTAAAAAGCAATAGCTTCACGTTGCAAGAAATGTAAGTAATATACTTATATACATGAATAAATTATCAAAATATTCTAATTTTGCAACATCCACTTATGGACTTCATTTCTTTAGTGACTTACAAGTTTTCAGTGAGGTAGAGTGCATATGATCGTATATGTTTGGTGTTAGATAAATGTGGAAGAACATGACAATCTGCTAATATTAAGTTTTCTAAGATGGAGGTGAGTGGGGGCAATGGAAGAAGAGATAAGTAATATATATGGCAAATAAAAATATGTGTCAAGTTTTAGTAAAGTATTATATACAAAACAATATTCTGTCTATAGTAGAACTTCATACATGTAAAAATGTAATTTTCATGTATCCTAATTCAAGAGCAATTGAGAATAAAGATGTTGGTTTAATTAGATAATAAAATAGTAAGGAGAGGGATATATTTGGCTTTTAATCATTTTTAATGTAGTATCGCTTATGTTTAAGTTTTATAATTTCATAAAAAAGGGATAAAAGATACTATGAGAGATAATCCTCTCTAAAGGACTTTGAAGGGGAGGAGGCTTCCAGGTTGGATCCAGTTTGATTCCTCCAAATCCGTGTCTAAATGTATGCTGTGTCCAGCAATAAGGTCATACCTTCAAGGTCTAGGAACCAATCAAGGGATTGTTTTGGGGGCTTTTTAGACTCCCCTGGTCAACATCCAAAAGGGAAGTTTCACATGACTGACACTGGAGTTTTTGTTAAACAATCCATGTCTCTTAGGGGAAGCAATAAGCAATATCACACCAAGTGGTACAACTTTATTTAAACCCTCACTGTGTGTACACAGACACACTCATATGTATTATATATGCATATTTAAGTAAACATAAATGTTTCTTTGTGGCTTTTTCAGTGTCCTTAGTGTCATTTATTTTACCTCACTCACAAGTGAAATATTTTCTTGTGTAAACCTTCTGAACCACAGCAATGATTATATTAGCAAGATATACATAATGGTGCAATAATGACCCTTATTTCTCAGAGTTAACTAACAGCTTCTAATTGGATTAAGGCCACCCACTCAGTAGGAGGGAGATCGTGCCAGTACTTTAAACTCAACAAACTACCCACTAGCAAAATCCTAGGCCCCAGATACGAGCCCAGTTCTGCCAATTTCCTAAGCCAGGACACTTTCTAACTATATTCTAAAAGCATCCACAAGCAAACGTAGCTCTTATCCTCACCAAAGAAAATTCTTTTTGAAACTGATAGAGACTGTTACAGAAATCCACAACTAGTTAAAAGGGAGAGAACAACAGATCATGGGTTGCCTAGTCCCGGTTGATACATCTACAACATAACTTCTACATCCAAACCTTGAGGATCATTGCAGAAGAGAGGACAGTAAAATTGTAAGAGTTAGAGGACAAGGACATCTGTTGTGAGATAGTGTCTTCTACATATAGTAAGGAACTAGCACTTATAAAATCTCAAAAATATGGCTTCCTAAACAATACCTGCCTAATGTCACCACCAGTCAACATGCAACTGAGCATAGGGGAAATCTCACCAGGTCTGTCCCTAGGGTAAGAGCTACAGGCAATTAATGACTGCTGAGAGAGGGAGAGTCAGTTTTCTCCAGAGATGAGCCTATGGATAGGCCAACAATCCAAGGTGTTAATCTATGTATACACACACATACACACACACACACACACACACACACACACACACACACACACACACA
>CAJQZJ010013540.1:4169484-4190311 GCA_907164525.1 Lophiomys imhausi
ACACACACACACACACACACACACACACACACACACACACACACACAGTCTGTGACACTTGTTTCCTTAATTTTTTTCTCACTAGAATACTGAAATAATTTAAATACAGCTTTTATCACAGCAAAAACGTATTTTGATGTTATTCTATCATTGTTAAACTTCTGCCAGGTCTAATACCTCATGTTCAATATGCCTTCTGTATAGTCTCTTAATTTTTTTTTGCTATTACTAAAAGAAATATTTTTATAAATATAGTTTAATATAATTTAACACATGTGGGTGCTGGGATTTGAGCCTGGCTCCTTTAGGAAGAGCATCCAGTGCTCTTAACCACTGAGCCATCTCTCCAGCCCAAAAGAAATATTTAAAAGGTTAGATTATACCAATTGAGCTGAATTGAGGTATCTAATTGCCCCCTAGGGCCTGTGATACCCTTCTTTCTTGGTTTTGACCAAGTTATTAATTCCAAGAATGAATTCTTTCCTTTGGAGTAGTTCTGATAGCCAATCAGAGCTGTTGGTCACCCCCAAACTGATATTGCCACTATTACACAATTTAGAGACACTTCACCTAAATAGTTGCTCTCATAGTTTGTAAAGGTTCAAAGGTAGGTAATAGCATTTTTCCTTTTTCTCCGTTAGCAGCTTGCATAGTATCTTCTCAAATTATGAATGCCACCTGACATACAAGAAGCCTGTAGTCTGATTTCCTGGCAACATGCAGTTAAGATATATGACAAAGTTGAGATAAAGTCTTTTGATTTTGTTCTGTTGAATAATCAGCAGGATGGCACGAGCTATTGTTTGGGGTCACTGCAGCCTCCTTGACCAACAACTCATAAAGAGGCATTCCTCTTCTGGTACTGGGCTCTAACAGTTACCTGCGTTCAGTAGAAGCTTTTGCTAATCTGGCAGGGGTTTTAATCTTTTATAAATTACAGGTTTAATTGGTTTCAAGAATAAATGATTTCCATATATGTTCTTAATGTGCCTCTATTTGGGTTAACTCTACCCACCACAGCATTTTCTCCTCAGCCCCCATCTTGTACCTTGCTTAAATCTTCTTCTCTAGTGTTCTCCTACTCTTCTCCTGTTCATATTCACCTATGCTTTCCTTTCTCACAAGATTTAAGGAATTCTCCTAATGGCTCTTGTCTAGGAGGCACACATGAAGGAACACTATGCATTGATACTTTTCTCCATCTCCTTGTGTTATTTCACTCAGTATTTGTAGCACCTTCCTTTTTCCTCTAAATTCTGTGTTTATTTTCATGTGGATAAAATTCCTTTGTGTATATGTAACACCTCCTCATTAGCCATCCATCACTCTAAGGCCATCAAGGCTATTTCCATTTCTTGTCTGTTGGCAGGGAATGCAGAGTCTCATGGTTACATAAGTAGCTAAAGTAAAGGACTGATGAGGTTTCATCCTTAAATGAGACATTCATGAATTCCACTGTAAAGGGAAGGGGACATTGAGAAAGCAGGAGTACAAAGACTATAAGAGTCTAAATATAGGGAGAAGTGGTATGGAATGTTAGATTTGGGGACAAGACTCAGCCATTGCAATCACAAACTCACAATAGCTTCAGATACCTGTACTGGATCTTTACAAGAATGGGTCTATTAACAACAGGTATGGATGGAGGAGAAATTCAGGAGGCCCTACTTCTCACTGCTGAACTATCCCTACTGATAGATTCAAGGAAATATAGATTAACCATCTTCAGTTGTATACATCTCACTGACTCAGGCTCTGATGCATAGGTCCAATCTAATGGTCACAAACTAGCCCTGATTAAGCTAAGCAGGTCACAAGACAGAACCAGAGTCACGAGTCTGGGAAAGGGACTGGTAAGGATGGAGGGCATGACTAGTATGGGACGGTGTGTGTGGGAAGAATAACCAGAATTCATTATATACCTGTATGAAATTGCCTAAGAATAAGCAAACTTATAAAACAGGAAAAGAGAAATGTGTGTATTATTTTGTTTTTAACATTTTTTGACTCTAAGAGAAGAAACAACAGAATTATTACATTCCTTTATTTATAGTAAAATTCGTGTTTTTATAGCTTTTCATATGACCTCAAACTTACAAAAAAAGAAAGGATTGACAAATAATGTAAAAGGGCCAGCAAAATGGTTCAGTGGGTAAGAGAGCTTGCTGCCAGTCCTAAGGATGTAAGCTTTATCCCTGGGACTTACATGGTGGAAGGAGATAATGGACTGAGAAAGTTGTTCACACACACACACATACAGAGAGAGAGAGACAGAGAGAGAAACAGAGATAAATAAACATAAAATAATATTTTCAAAACAATTATATAATGACCTCACATGTTCCTTAAATAAGTTTAGAAAATTTAAAGGTTTTACAGAATTCTTTCACATACTGTTGTCTGTACACCTATCATATATTATCCATTTATTACCTATGTATTATCTATCTACCATCTGTCATCTACCTATCATCTATCTATCTATCTATCTATCTATCTTTTTCTTTCTATAATCTATCATATACCTATGTACCTCTATATATTTATTTCATCTATAACATAACTTTTTCTCAAAATATTAGAGATCAAATAGCAAATTGTAATATCACAACACTGATACTATATTGTTATTTAATCTTACACTGGAGTTCAAATTTTACTATCTGTATCAACAATGATTATGGTGGTTAGACTATGAATGGCCCCATAGGTTTATATGTTTGAATGCTTAGTCATCAGGGAGTGGCAGTACTTGGTAGGGATTAGGAGGTGTGGCTTTGTTGGAATAGGTGTGGTCTTATCTCTTTACTGCAATAGAACACTGACTAATACAATCTTTGCCACAGCATTTCCCCTTAGTTCTGGATATAATTTGTGGTGACCCCCACATGGCGATCACCACACAAGGGGGTTCTCTGGGAAAGTGAGTGCACTACCTGCCCAAACCTCCAGCCTTCAATCCAAAGACAAACAGGGGTGATGTCTAAGCATTTTCCGTTTTTAATGTATCCTTCTCTAGCTTATATATGGAACCAAATGGGGGATTTCCATGTGGGGCTACATGGGTCAATCACATTAAAGGTCATCCTATAACACCACATAGCACAAGCCTGGTAACATAGTGATCATGCACTGATCACCACAAGCGTGGAAGTCTTTCTCATCCAATCAGTTCTACCCACTAACAGGCTTCAACTCTGTCCTGGCATCTTCAGGCTGGTGTCATCTTAGATATCTCCCACAAGCAAGTTCCTTTCATTTTCCCAGCAAGAGGCATTTTTCATAAGCCTCCATTTTCCAGGTCCCCATAATAATCTGAGACCCTTGGTTGCTTTTTATTTTCAAGTCTTACTTTTACCCCTTAGAATATTATTTTAATATCAAGACAAAACCATCAATTATAAATACATTCAAAATTTAATGGAAAGTTATTATAACAAAGTCATAGATAATCCTAACAAGTAAATATAAACTACAAAAATATAAAGCGAAAGTAAAATGTGCTGAATTGCTCTAAAACCATATTGGAGACATCAAAAGAAAGAGTAAATGAGTTTCCTGAAACTGACAAAAGAAAATACTCTTGAAAAGACAAAGCCAAAACAGAGACAAAATTTAGCAGAGCTTCTAATATTTATTCCACATTACTAGATAAGTTAATGTACCTGTAATGGAAGTTCCAGAGGAGATACACGAAAAGCAGCTAGTGTGAAGGAATAATCCCTACAATTTCAATGTTTTCTGGAACACTTATATAAATGATTTTGGCTTGGAAAAAAAACAGTAAAATACATAAAGCAGTACTTGACACATTGCTTTCAAGATATGTAAAAGCAATGGTAAGGAGAAAAGTTTTGGCAACAGTCAGCACTTCAACTATATGAGCAGAAATAATTGCATACATTTTTATCTAAAGAAACAAAAGCAAAAAGGCAACAGAAAACCTTTAAAGTACAGAAATAAAAGAAATCTGTGAAGTAGCAACCCTATGTGCCATGCAGATAGACTTTCTTTTTTATTTTTTTAAGTTAAGAACTCACAAGTTTTTATTCCACAGGCATCTCTAAAGCCAGAGAGAGCAGCTCCCACAACTTTCCACACAAAGATCATTCTATTTAAAATAAAACAGAGATCTCCTACAGAAAATGATTATTGTCTGTGTAGGAACAATGTACATATAGCAAATAATCCATTAAAACCAAACATAAAGAATTAAGCATAAGACAAACATTGTAAAATCTGCCTGAAAAATGTGTCACCACTGGTGACCATTGCTAACTTTTGAAGAACATTATTTTTCTTTTATTAATTTGTTCATTTTACGTCCCAAATGCCGTTCCCTTCCCTCCTCCCAGTCCCAGCCTCCCACCCAATTTCCCCTACTCCACCCAACCCCAACCCAGTACCAACCCACTTTGGGATATGAAATCCCATCAGGACTAATTCCCTCTCCTTCCACTGAGGCAAGACAAGGCAATTTTGCTAGAAAAATAGGCTCTAGAGTGAGGCAATTTTGTCCAAGTCACAGATAGTCCCTGTTTATTAGGGGCTCCACTTGAGTAGCAAGCAGTCCATCTGCCTCATATGTGTAGTGTCCTTAGGACCCTGGTCCATGCATGTTCTTTGGTTTTTGGTTCAGTCTCTTAGAGCCCCCTTGTGTCCCAGTTAATCGGCTATGGAGAGGTCTCCTTGTAGTGTCCTTGATCTCTCCAACTCCCTCAAACTTTCTCAAGACTCCCTGATTTTTGCCTAATGTTTAGCTGTGGGTCTCTGAAACTGTTTCCCTTTTCTGCTGGATAGTTTCTCAGATGGCAGGAATGTTGAGATCCTGTCTGGATTCCTCTCTTCACCCACTTCCAATGTCCATTTTATTTCACCTACTTAGAGGGATTCAAGGATCATCCCTTGTGCCCTCCTTGTTACTTAGTTTCTTTGGTTCTGTGGACTGCAGCATGGTTGTCCTTTACTTACTGGATAATATCTACTTATGAGTGAGTAAATACCATGGGTGTCTTTCTGGGTCTCTGCTGGGTCACTCAGGATAATCTTTCTAGTTCCATTCATTTGCCTACAAATTTCATGTTATCATTGCTTCTGACTGAGGAGTATTACTCCATTGTGTATATGTACCACAATTTATTTATCCAATCCATAGTTGAGGGACATCTGGGTTGTTTCCAGTTTCTGGCTATTACAAATAAAATTGCTATAAACATAGTTAAAGAAATGTCCTTGTGATTTGGTGATGCATATTTGGAATATATGCCCAGGAGTGGTATAGCTACGTCTTGAGGTAGAACTATTCTCAATTTTCTTAGAAAGTGCCAGATTGATTTTCAAAGTGTTTGCATATGTTTGCAATCCTATGAGCAATGGAGGAGTATTCCCTTTTCTGAACACCCTCATCAGCAAGTCCAGTCACTTAAGTTTTTGATCTTAGCCATTCTGACAGAGGTGAGATGATATCTCAGAGTCATTTTGATTTGCATTTCCCTTATGACTAAGGATGTTGAGCATTTCTTTAAGTGCTTCTTAGCCATTAGAGATTCTTCTGTAGTGAATTCTTGGCTTAGCTCTATACACTACTTTTTATTGGATTATTTGGTTTATTGGTATTTAATTACTTGAGTTCCTTATATATTTTGGATGTTAGCCCTCTGTCTGATGTGGGGTTAGTGAAGATGCTTTCCCAATCTGTAGGTTGCTGTTCGGTTCTATTGACAACGTCTTTGGCCTTACATAAGCTTTTCAGTTTCATAAGGCCCCATTTATTAATTGCTGATCTTAGTGGGAAAAACCCTCCAACTCATTGGCACAGGTGACAACTTCCTGAAAAGAACACCAACAGCTCAGGACCTGAGATCAACAATCAATAAATGGGACCTCATGAAACTGAAAAGCTTCTGTAAGGCAAAAGACACTGTCATTCGAACAAAACGGCAGCCTACAGACTGGGAGAAAATCTTCACCAACCCCACATCTGACAGAGGGCTAATATCCAAAATCTATAAAGAACTCAAAATTAAATGCCAAGAAACCAAATAATCCAATCAAAAAATGGGGGACAGAGCTAAATAGGGAATTTACAAAGGAGGAATCCCTAATGGCTGAGAGACACTTGAAGAAATGCTCAACATCCTTAATCATCAGAGAAATGCAACTCAAGACAACTCTGAAATTCCATCTCACACCTGTCAGAATGGCTAAGTTAAAGAGCTCAAATGATAGCACATGCTGGTGAGGGTGTGAAGAAAGGGGAACCCTCCTCCATTGCTGGTGGGAGTGCAGACTTATGCAACCACTATGGAGGTCAGTATGGCGATATCTTAGAAAACTTGGAATAGCTTTGCCTCAGGAACCAGCCATACCACTTCTGGGTATACACCCAAATGACTCCTCACCAAATCATAAGGAAGTTTCCTCATCTATATTCATAGCAGCCTTATGTGTAATAGCTAGAAACTGGAAACAACCCAGATGTCCCTCAACTGAAGAATAGATTAAAAAACTGTAGTACATCTACACAATGTAATATTACTCGGCTATCAGAAAGAATGAAATTATGCAATTTGCAGCCAAATGGATGGAACTAGAGAAGCTAATCCTGGGTGAGCTAACCCAGATTCAGAAGGATGCACATGGCATCTATTCACTTATAGTAGAATTTTAGCTATATAGTACAGGATATCTATACTACAACCAACACACCAAAGGGAACATGGACATAACCTTTTTATTTTTTTATTTTATTTTTGTTTGTTTGTTTGTTTTTTAGTTTTCTCTCCCTGGCAATGAGACACTTTTCACTGGTGGTACTGCCTTGTAGGCTCCCAGTGTATGAGGAGGCTCTTGGCCCTCATATGACTGCTGAACTGGGGCAGGGGACTGTTATGTAGGGACACTCCACTCCAGAGGAGCGGGATGGAAGGGTTGGGGGTAGAGGGTGGGAGGGCGGGGCTGGGAAGGGGGGAGAGGACAATATGATGGAGATGTAACCTGAAGCAACAAATAAATAAATTTATTTATTAAAAAAACAAAAAAACAAAAAAAAATATGTGCCAATCATTTCACTTGATTTGGTAACTTAGTTGTATTGATACATAGCCTAGATAGAAACATGCACACTCCCAAGCAATAAAATCAAGAGTATTTTATTTCAATCTCCAAAAATTAATTAGTAAAGTAGTTGAAATTATTCATGCAAATAAGAATCCTGGCCACATGGTTTTGGCTCATGAGTACATCTGTGTGTTTATGCATAAGTGTATGTTGTCTGGTGGTCAACTTTGGGTGTCACTCTTCCAAAGCTGTCCACCTTACTTTTTGAAACAAGCTTTCTCAGTGAGACTTGGGACTCACTGGTTTGACTAGAATGACGGTCGTCATACAATCTCCAGAGATCCTACTGTCTCTGCCTTCCCAGCATTGGAGATGTGTACTTGCCTGGGTTTGTGTTTGTTTATATCTATGGATTTTTTCGGGGGGGGGGGGAAGGGAGGAAATACCTTCCAAACTAAGGTCTTTATACTTGTGTGAACAAGTATACAGGGTTCCAATACAGTGATTGGGACCTCTCTGTTAATAAACCTAGTGAAAGACTAAGTGTCTTCCTCCTAAGATCAAGAACAAAAGAAAGGTGTATGTGTATGCTGTCTCCGTTTCCAGTGAGTATTGTACCATTGTTCTAGCTGTGACCATTAAGCAATGAGAAATAAAAAGCATTCAATGGGCAAACAAAAGTTAACTGCTCTTTAAGTGCACCTGATATTATCTTCATAGAGAAAATTCTAAGGACTATACAGAAACACACATACACAATTAGGATGATTAAAGGAATTCATTTACTTCAGTAAATAAAACCAGTAAAAACAGATTGGCTGTACTCCATACATCAGCATTAAATAAGATGAAAGAAAAGTTCAGGGCAGATTTCTACTGCCTAGAATATGAAAAGATAAAACACATAGGGTTAGCCAATGAATTAAGTAAAAGTCATACACTGATAATTAAAAGACGTTACTTTGATCATAAACTTAATTTTTTTTTCTTTTTACCTAAACCCATGAATCTCTATAACTACTTGGAAGTATTACTGTTTCTTCACTAACAAGACTTAGCTTTTTCTCATGACACAAAATTTTTATCTTACCAAGAAAAATAATTACATTAAGCATAAAAAATTAGCTTAAATTAAACATCAGACAGATCTTTAAATTAATAAGCAGTTACAGATGAGAAATATTTGCAAAATTATGTATTTTCTCAAAAGGGTGATTCTAAAAATACACAAATAATTACTGCAATTAAGAGGACAATAAATCAATTTATAAAACACAGACAAAACCTTCAATAATGACTTCCAAAAGATATTTATAACTGGCCAATAAGCACATGTCCAGGTAATTAATATAGTTAGCAGAAAGTTGAAAGCAAAATGAAATATTAGCATTCATGTTGAAAAAATAAATGTAAAAATACTGACAGTCCCAATACTGGAGAGATTTCTAAGTGGCTTAGAGTTGCAGGGGTGTAAGGCAATGTGAGGTTTTGCAAATGGCTAAGCATTTCTGCTGTGTGACAAACCCATACAGATGCTTACTTGTGAAAGAGAAATTGCAATGCTCAGTCTCTAATCAAGAGGAATGAAATAACATGTCTGCAAAACCTTTATGCAAGATTGTTCACAGCAGCTGTATTCATGAGAGTCAAAAACTGGAAATGCCCCAAGTATCCATCAATATAAGAATGGGTAAACAAATTGCTGTATAATCATTCAAGGGAATAATACCCAGCAACTACTAGAACTCAAGTGTAGATACAAAAATATCTTCGATGGATCTTTAGATCATTGTGTTGAACAAAATATGCTAGGCAAAAAATGATTTGAATTATATTCATATGACATTTCATAGCCGACCAAATAGTGTTGGTGAATACATGGGCATGGATACATACACAAACACATGAACATGTGCACACACTTGCTTACACATGTGCACACACATGTACAAACTTGCATATACACATATATACATGTGACACACACACATACATATTAACAGCTTCCTCTGGGTAGACCAGCAGAAACTGGGTAGAACCTGTTAAGATAGAAGGTCTAAATCATGAAATTATTTGTTGTTTCATGTTAATATTGGTGCATTTCAAGGTCATAATTAGTTTTTCAAAATTTTTTAAAACTTCTATTTAAAATGTTTCCATGAAGATGTATAGAGTTGAACCTTTGGATAAAAAAAATGCAAGAAAACAAAAATACTAGAAACTCACTGTAAAAGGTGGCTTTTACTAGTTTTCTTTTATTATTCTCTCTAATTATTTTACTATATTTAATACCTCTACCTCCTTTCCAACCCTTGATTCTACCAACCCCTCAGGACTAGGTGGGAGAGAAGGAAGGAAGGTTAAAAAGAAAAGGGATCTACATCCCTTTGAACTACTTCCTGCTATTTAGGGTTGTCAGATTATTTGGGGCAATACCAATCTCAGTAGTTACAATATCCAGAAGTCCAGCAACGGGAAAACAAGGAAATAGCAGCAGGAACCACCAACAGCAGTATGGGGAGGGAAGCACCAGAAACAGGGAGAGCAGCAACCTCTTTCTTCTCTGTAGCGCCCCTTCGCTTTCTTCTTTCTGCTGCCCACTCTCTTCCTTCCTTATAGCACCCGCTTCTCCTCAGGGCTCTGACTTTTTATCCCTCTCTCAAATCCTCAGAGTTAAACTTACTCACTTGGCTAAGCCAAGCCCCTGCTAGCTCACAAGGCACAGTTAATAGTTTACAACTGTGGTCTTAACTGAAGCAGTCTCACACATGGGATTAAGCAAAAAAAAAAAAAAAAATTCTCAAACCATTTTTCTTTTTTTAATAAACAAAATTCTTACCACAACTCACAGATGTAAAGGAGATAATGTGTGAGACGATGATCCCACCAAGTGCTTTCATCTTGAGATGATCAAGACAGACTTAGGGTTTGGATTGCACAATGAGTGCTGCTTAGAGAAAGCACTTTGCCTCCAACTCCAGGTCACTGAAGGAAATATCAATCCCAATTAACAAGTAAAAGCTGTCTGGAATGTTTAAAGTAAGTACAGCAAAGGCAGAATAGTATCATTACTTGTTAAAGAACAACACCAAGATCCCCATCTGTCTGTATGTTACAGTCATTGGAAGATTAGGTATCTATTTTTTCTTGTACAAATTGTTGGGCGCATTTAGGGGTCATTGCATTATTCAGTGCTAGCAGGCATCGTTCACTATGGATCTGTATTCCAGGAAATTCCATTTGTACACAGTGATGTGAACTGTTGCATAGTAGGCAGGGGTGTTGGGTGGGAGTAACTGATTTGTGGGTCAGAACTGGTGGCTGCATTTCTCTCTGATATCCCGCTGGGTACAAGGCCAGGGTAGAGAAAAAGCAGGCACATGTCCGGCACATTTTCAGGACCTTAAGAGAAAGCACAAATGCAGCTGGGGTCCAGTCTGTTCCCTCCTGGACATGCTAGCACCAGGGAGTGGGTGCTGTCACGGTCCTGGGGAGATCTGGAGCACCACTGTACTCTCGGGGTCACCCAGGTTGAGGACCAGTGCTCCTGCCCAGAGAAAGCATGGCAGGATCAGGGAAATACGGGCCCAGTTGAAGAAAACTTTCTCTGACAGGGGAAGTTCCTTAAGGCAGAATCTCAACAGCTTTGAGGCAGTTCTTTGGTAAACTAGAAATCTTTCATTTTAGCTTAGGTCTCATGGTGGTCTTAGTTCTCCCATGGTCTCCTCATCATTTCCCAAAAGTCCTCTAAATCTCTGAGCTCTGAGATGAGTGAAGGATGTTTGAACTGTAGGAAGTGGGGAGAAATTTTTTGGGGTTGAAATCATTCTATTGGGTGAGATTGAGATGCTGGCAATGCTATATTTACATGGGGAAGCCCCAGACACTGGGTACATGACTGAGCTCACTTGTGACCTCCTGTGGGGTAGTTTCTATGGGCCACAAGGAAGGTAGCCATTTGAGGTCTGTGTCCACATGCTCCTGAGGCAGGTAGAAGCAGGGAGAGAGCTTCTCCCAAATCTTTCATTCTCAATATGGGGTATAGGGCCCCAATTTTGAGAGTCCCATGGTCTGGACTTACTCTATGGGACCTATTCTAAGCCAATTCCTCTGGAGCCACACCCAACAGTAAACAGAGGGTCTTGAACTGTTATATATGGCAGGCGGGTGGCTTAGGTACTTTGTATATATGGCACAAGCTGAACCAACGGCTGAGAATAGCTGTAGCGGTGCAAATTTGGAAAGAATTTTATTTCAACCTATCATGCAGTTGATTCATTTGAATTGTGTTTCTGGTCTCTGTGTTGCAGAAGAAGGCAAACCTTTGTAGCCTTCCAGTTTTTGGCTTTCATAAGGCTCTTTGAATCTCTAATTGTCTTTTTGATGTTTGATAATATAACTAATGTAGTTGACATCTTAGAGAAGCTCTTTGAGGTGTACCAAGTATTTTACCAGCATTTCTGTGGTAAATCCCACTACTGTGGTTATATTCCCAAAGGAAACTTCCATCTTGCAAATCCAGATTTTTATAGTTTAGTCACAAAAATTAAAACCCAACCAAACATAGTGAAAGAAATATTCTCATAGATTTTTAACTTTTTCTTCTATTTATCAATAGAGTGTGTGTGCATATGTGTGTATGTGTGTATGCGTGCACGTGTGCATGAACATGTGTGAGTATATGAGTATCTGCATGAACCTGCTCTAGCCTCTGTGGAGCATAGAGGACATTTTCCAATGACTTGTGCTCTCCTTCCTTAGTATGTTCTGGAAGTTTTACTCAGGCCATTAGGCTTGTGTGGCAAGTGACTTCACTCAATGAGACATCTTGCCAGCCAAAGTTTATTTATTTTTAAATTTGAAAGCCCAAGAGGACAAGGAAGGGTGATATCCATTATTCTTATTGCCCTATTTTCATTTTTGTTGTTGTGATAAAATACTTTGAAAAAAAAGGAATTTAAGGAAAAAAGGGTTTATTTCAGCTTACAACTTCTCCTTAGATGACCTTGCCTTCCAATTCCACCAGCTTTCCTTTTAGAAGTGACAGGTTTATACTATGACAGGCAATGCTCCTTTGCAATAATCCTCTGAGTGACTTGTGAATATCATGCTTGAACTATTGTATAAACCACCAGCCACTTCATTTCTATTTCCAAAGACTTCACTTCATATTCAAGAGGAAATAGAGATTAAAAGAGCTCTGTGAAATTAACCAATAATATAGCTTACATATCTCTAATTTTTTTAAATGGACACTAGCTGAATTTTTCAGAAGTGAGAAAAGAATATATGGGGAAATGGATAATTTTAAATTGTTGTGCAAAATTTAATGGAAAAATCATTAAAAACTATTTAGATGAAAACAAAAGAAAAATGACATGAAAATATAATTAGCAATTTTATGTCAGAGAATCATAATAGAATCTGGTGTGGAACAAGAGTTAAGATAGTGGGGACTGGGGAGGTAGGAGGGATAGAAAATTCAGCTCTAAACTCGATGCTTCACCTTCCTGTTCCTGTCTTAAATTGACACAGTTCTAATTCAAATGCTGAGATAGCAGGAACATGGGCCATTTGGCTTACTAAATTTGTCCTAAGTTTTATTAGTTACTAGTTGAAGAACTCCTAAAGACAACTTAACTCCAGGGTCAAATCAAAACTCTGAAGTTAATAAAAGAAATGGAGATGATGAAATCAAAGTATCGGACCAGCATTATTATGAATCCTATAACTTCAGTAATGAGCCTAAGAGTTGAGTAGTTGGGATTCCATAAAAGTGTCACTTTGTTCCATGATAAAGTGCAGAAAATGTGAAAGTTAAGTAAAGTACTTTGAAGAAGTTTACAGTTTGACAAATGAGAAATAAGTCAGGAAAGAGAGTTGAGGATAAGTGAGCCAGTGGTTGAATTACCAGGGCATGAGACTGGCAACCCTGAGATTTTTCAGTTCCTGAGAATCTCTGTTGGATTGAGTGATCAGACTAATGTTTATATTAGTCCTACATCTAAAAAATTGAACTTTGGTGATCCAAAGCATAGTTGGCCAACATAGGTATCTACATTGGGGTATTCTTTATGTTGTTCTCCATTTCCTTTTATTAATTTATCAGTTTCTTTTAATTAAATTTAACTTTCAATTTGAGGTCAATTTGGATTACTGGAGTTTTTCAAAGTAGGGATTAATAGTATGAAACCTGACTGACAACATTTTGAAAAGAGATTCCGTTTTGTATTAGGTTTGACTCCAAGCTGACCTCCAGTCCCAGGAAAAACAACAAAATATACCAGAACTTACATTTCAGGAGAGTTCCCTAGCCATAACCGGCTGGCTCACTCTGAGAAAGCACCCAAAATGTCCAAATAAACTTTCTGCTGGTCAAGCTGACTAATAGTGCTCTGGCAATAACAACCAACCAATTAGAGATAGACAGTTTTGTCTGTCCAAATGTCATCCAATCTTGTGCTAGAAGCCCCTTTCCTGGTTTAAGCCTCTATCTATCTATCTATCTATCTATCTATCTATCTATATCTATCTATATATATATGTATATATATATTTTGAAAAAGATGAAAGCAAGCAAACCATAAAATGACCACATTTTGTAGGAGTTACTTTAGGATAATATAAAACATTTAAAGTATCATTTAGGTACTAAATGATTGTGCAAAAAAGAAAGAGATTTTTCAAGAGTTTCTTAGTGAAATGTCCAAGCTCATTGTTTGAATAAAACTTAGTTGGTTTCAGAGCTATTTGAAGCAATGAAGCAGGAAAGCAAGTCCTGAGGTACCTACCAACCCCCGCTGGACTAGGGGAAGTTGCTACAAAGTGGAGTTTCTCTAAGGCAGAGGATGAAAGAAGCAAATAAATATATGTTTTGTCTGCACTTTGGATAATTGAATGCAGGTGTGTAATTAAAACTGTGTTTCATTAAAGCATGTGTGCTAGGTACCATCTGATGTAGGCTATTAAAAGTTCAGCTTGGAAAGCCTTTTTTCCATTTTATGTTGGCTAAGAGAAATAAGTAAACTGAATTTTGCAAACAATCAAATAAGATTAATCAAAAGAGGACTGTGCCACTGTAGCTATTATCTACTGAAAAACTCATGGTAATAGAATATTAGAGATTTTATCAGCTTCCTTGAGATATGCCTGTCATAAAATATAACTCACCATTTGGAAGTGTATGAATCAGTGGATTATATTATGTTCAGATGGTTGTATCACTACCAAGTTTAGAATATTTTAGACATCTTGTTTTATTTTATTCTGTTACAAACACTGACCTAAAGCAACTTTAGGGGAGGAAAGGGTTTATTTCAGCTTACGAGATATAGTGGACCACTGAGGGAAGTCAGAGCAGGAAGTCAATCAGGAACTGAAGTAGAAAGCATGGAGGAATGCTGCCTATAGCTTACAGGCTCCTGAGTACCTAAATCCAGGGAATGGGTCTGCCCACAGTAGACTATGCCCTGCTACTCCAGTAGTAATCAGAACAGTCCTCCACAGACATGACCACAGGGTAGTCTTACCTGAATAATCGCTTAATTGAAGCTCCCTTCCCTGGAGATAATAGGCTATGTGAAAGTTGACAATAAAAGCTGAGTATGACACATCTCAAAGAGAAAATTTCTATTCTCTAGTCACTATCCATAACCCACCTGTACCTCCTCACAATTGAGAATAGCAATCATATCCTACAATTAGGTAGTAAGTTGCTCATAAAGACCTTTCTAAACTATGCTGTGGAGTTAATTCCTAAAGACAAAATTATCTTAAATGTGTCATTATCTAACATATGATTGTCCATATTGAAATAATAATATTTCTACATCATCTACGGTGACATGTTTTCAGTCTTAGAAACCATTTCGACTACTTTCTCCTTGGAATGGTTGACTGACATCTCTCAATCAGGCTGAGCCAGCAGGTGGATTATACTATGATGTAATCAGAATGTGAACCCAGAGGTTGAAGAGTCGAGGTTGAAAAGAAATCTCTAGCAGACACAGATCTCCTTTGTAAAGTCGTGAACTACTCTGGAGTTGATCACTGCCTTTGGCTCTAAGAGACCTTGGAGGTAGAATTTCTCTAGGAACTTTAGTACCTGTGTGATAATATCAGGGTTGTGACCTGCACATACACTGACTTACTTCCTGGCTGTCAGTCAGGCCCTGGATGCCCACACTGAGAGATATGCGAAATGTTTTATCGTGTAGAAAATTCAGTAATCAAAAGAGAACAGAAAGGAGGGTGACTTTTGTTGTTTCCTTTCAGGTTAGCCTTCAGTTGCTATAGTCATAGATCATAACAAGAAAAGTAAGGTAGAGAGTTTGCTGGTAATGACAAGTGGGGAAGGTCTAGCACACCCATACATCACTCATGACTGTTGTAAATAGACAACAGAGACCATGCAGGGCTGGGATGTGGCTTGTTTGATAGAATGCTTGCAGGTTTGAAGACCTGGGTTTGACCCCTGGAACTACATGAACTGGGCTTGGTAGTGTAAACTTGTAACTCAGGAGTTGGAGGCAATCAATAGTTTAAAGACAAATTTAGCCATAAGGAGTTTGAGGCCAGTGTGGACTATCCTATACCTTGTCTGAAATATGGGTACAGGAAGGCGGAGAGATAGCTTGGTGGTTAAGAGCACTTATTTGGCCACATTGGTATTGATCTTTGTATATTGATACAAAATTAAGGTTAAATCTTCTTAAGGTATTGTACCTAGGTAATGCTTATAAATGAAATGTGAAGTTTTGGCTTTTTGCTACCAACTGTCATAAACTGTTTAGGATAATTAAGAAATGCAAACTAATAGTAATTCAAGCATGCCATTTTGCTGGGGACTAGGACAGTCTATCACAGTCATTTTCTAAGCTAATCAGAAATCAGGTTGCTAAGAGGCAAGCAACATTTGCTTATCCAAACATAAAGAGATAGATAGGTGGTCTTCAAACACCTCAAGAGATATTCAGAATATGGCATTCAAAGATGTTTTCTTAATTTAAGATTTTTTTTGATATTGAGACATGTTAACTCCTGAAATCACCCCCTATTCTACTCCAAGTAGAAGATGAGCATCAAAGAATCTCCAATTGGAGATGGTTGAATTAGTGGTAAGCATTTCACTCAGCAAGAAAAATCCCTTGCTTCAACTGTAGACAGGATGCTGTCCAAAAAGGACAAAACTTGGAAGCAGGTAAGTCAACAGCCTAGCCCTGCCAAGACAGGGTAGGTAAGTCCTTCATAATTACTGCTCTACAATCAATGTCTGTCAGAGAAACAGGGCCAAACAGCTGAAGAATGATGCTATAATGTATGGAGAAAAATTGGGAACTATCAGGTAGCCACTGGTTTATCATTTCTTAGTTTTGGAAGCTGCTGGCCATGCACTTCCTGTATAATCAGATATATTTATCCCTCTCAGGTCTCTGATGTGGTTGAAGACTAGATAGCTAGAGTCTCATAGTTAAATTTTGAGTTGTTTAGGAATTAAAAGGGTGTTCTGGATCTAAGAAGAGGTTGTTAAAATTGTGATGCAAGTTAGGATGGAAGCTGAGTTGGATATAGAACTTTAAACTCATGGAGATGGTTGGATAGTAGAATGTTAAAGTCAGTTGCCAAATATGTATGGACTGGACATTGGAAATGTATGCTAAGCCTTATAATTCTCATAATTGTGGCCTAATTATCTCTGTCGTTTTGCATTGTATTTGTTGTTGTAAGAGAAAGAGTCATTTGTTGGACTGAAAGGGGGAGCTGTTGGGGGTGGGGGGGAAGATATACCTAAACTTAAAGAAGATGTTTTTAAAATTGTGAGGCAAGTTAGTATGAAAGCTGAGTTAGATATAGAACTTTAAACTCATGGAGATGGTTAGATAGTAGAATGTTAAAGTCAGGTGCCAAATACATGTGGACTGGACATTGGGAATGTATGCTAAGCCATATAACTCTCATAATTGTGGCCTAATTATTTCTGTTGTATTGTATTGTATTTATTGTTATAAGAGAAAGAGCCATTTGTTGGACTGAAAGGGGGAGCTGTTGGAGGGGAGATACACCTTAAACTAAAAAAAAAAGGGTAGAAGATGGGAGGGGTTGAGGGGGAAGAGGGTGGAAGGGTGGGACTGGAGGGGCATAGGAAGGGGATTGTGACTGAGATGTAACTTGAAGAAATAAAAAATAAATTATATATAAAAAAGAGAGAAAAAAAGAAAGTGGATGGGAGTGTTGAGGGGGAAGACAGTGGGAAAGGTGGGGCCAGAGCGGGGAATAGTGAGGGGATTGCAATTGAGATGTAACTTGAAGAAATAAGAAAAGAGAGCACTTATTGTTCTTACAGAGGACCTAGGTTGGGCTCCCAAGACCTACATGGTAGCTAATAACCATCTATAATTCCAGTTCTAGGGGATTCAATATCCTATTTTGAACTCTGAAGGTATCAGGCAAGCAAGGACTACACATATACACATTCAGGCAAAATACACATGCAAGACACATAAAATAAATAAATCTATTTTTCTTTTTTGTTAAAGGAGAAGTGCCAAACACTTTTGCCAATGCATTGGTATAGCTATGGGACCATAATTAAAGCCAGCATTGAGACAAAACTTGTTATATGGCCAACATGGGGAAATTAAATATCCTGCATAATAATTTTGTCCTCTGTTGTATTCTGAGTAACTATAATTAAGCCATTGTTAGGATCAGAGGCATCCAAGGAAGGAGGGATGATAATGTGGCTGGGAAATGACATGACGCAGATGAATAAGAAAATGGAGCAGATAACGATTAATAGTATTACCTTCATTTTATCCTATTTGCATTGACAGAAATTCACCTCACCTCCCACAACGTGTCCTCTAGGTCCTATGTCCAGGAGTTAATAGTCATGCTCAAAAGTCAGATTGATAAAATAGACACATGAACTTGGCTCCTTAGATTTGTGCTACAAGGAGAAAACATTATGCCTTTCATTTCTAAACTGGCTTAGTTGTTGAAACTGTGTAAAATTGGATGCAGAAAAAAATTAACACAAGTCATGCTTGGAAAATGAATAGAAAAATTATTCAGATAACTTCTTATATTTATTTATAAAATAGATTGTTTCTATGATAGTTTAAATATAAAGTCTTAGTTGAAATCACCCATACTACCAGTCTAATGTCTCTGCAATAAATAAAATATTTCTAATCACTTTGATGGTTATTCTCAGCTTCATCATTACAGCCTTTGCTATCAAATTGATTGGCTTTGGTGAGATGAAAAAATGAGTGCTTGGGCTCAGCACTAAGCCCCCAAAATAAGTAATTGGGACAAAATTAAACAAACTACAAGTAATCAGGTCTTTCTTTAACTCCCTAAATTAACCTCATTCCTGCACCATTGAGTCCACACCACTTTTATTTTTCTAATTCTACCACTTACATTTGTAATTACCTGTTTTATGTCCCCCTCTAAGTAGACTATACTTTCCATAAAGGCAAAGTTCACAAGACTCTCATTTTTTCTTCTTTCTTTCTTTTATTTTCTGTATATACACACATATGAAGAAATTACAATGATTCCGGGCTACACCAATAAAAACTAGGAACAGCAGCTGCTTGAGTCCATAAGTGGAAAAGACTTTATATATTAGTGTGATATGTTTAATATGATGTGAAAGCGATGTTCTGGCAGAAGGCAAAACCCTGTAAAGAGAAGCCTTATGTATGGGGTGTTCAGTGCCTAAATCTTTTAAATGGTCAGTAAATATTAAAAAAGCCAATTATAAGCCTCAGGGAAATAGCAAACAGCTGTAAGTAAAATGGATAATGACCATATATTTAATTAATTTACAATGCTAATAGTTTGATTGAAGATACATTTATTCCTTGAACAAACCTACACCTATAATATAAATACGCATGGTAACATACTTTACACTTAATTTAAAACCGTATTAATAAGCTTTTTGGACTATTTAGGAATAAAATAAGCATGTTGTTTTCATATAGTATGCTAAACAGTTTCAAATGTCTTCATAATATCTTGACGTTTTTAAAGAAAATTTGATATTCTTAATTTTTTAAAGTTGTATTACATTTTTATGGTTCTGCGTGTGTGTTGTGCACATGTGTGTAGGCATAAATTTATTGAGCACTGTGTGAAGATTATTTGAATAATTTTTCTATTCATTTTCCAAGCATGACTTGTGTTATGATGCCAAAATCCTCCACATCATAACGTAGTGCAGAACCAACCTCAGAACTTCTCAAGGCATAGAATACCAAGCACATACTTCTCAGCCTCACCCTACCACTTCCTCCTTTCCACACTACAGACGTATCTCATCATAATCATACTACTACAGGAACATACTGAACTCACGAAATCCAGCATTCACATGTATCTCCCTACTTGATAAAATTTGCCCATTCTCCTCATTTAAAAACTTAATTCAGAAACTCAAGAGGTAGTCCAAGGACAAAAATGTTTGTTCTGTTTACTGTGAAGACATTAGTTCATGGGAAAATAAAATGCTCAGTAAACATATTTGCAATCCCAGTGCTAGGCAGGTAGAGACAGGCTTGAGGCTCAGAGATCACCAAGTCTAGCCAATACTAGGAGTTTCAGGTTCAGTGAGAGATCCTAAATTAAAATTGAAATGAAAAAGCCATTGAGAAAGACTTTCTGATATCATGTCAACCTGTCTCTCCAAATGCCAGCCAAGATGAACACCCATTCTTCCATGCACACATTCAAAGGTCACACACAGACACACACACACACACACACACACACACACACACACACACACACACAGACCCCAGTTTATATGTCATTAATACTTCTAGCTACCCTCAAAGTCAGCTGTTCACTCATTGATGATACATAATACATAATACATCCCATTTCTAATTCAATTAGTTAATTATACTTCTGTCTTTCTCACAGAATGCCTGTTCCTTAGAATCAATAAAAATTCCCCTTAAAACCTTTCTTGGATCCACGTTAATGATTTTGTCATTTTTAATTTTCAATCGTCTACTGAAGTCCAAGGGCCAAAGAACTCAGAATTTGCCTAAATTATATAGTAGTGTTCCTAAGGTTGGCCTTACGGAACCAGAGAAATAATTATTCCTTAACCTCATTGATTCTAATATACTGACTAATAATTTCCCGAGTCTTCACATGAAATATAATAGCAAATGCATTCTATCCATTTTTTCTCAACTTGTTATGTCCTACTCTCTTTTTTTTATTTTTTTTTATTTTTTTTTAAATATTTTATTTTTTTTTCTTCAAGTTACATCTCAGTAACAAACCCCTCCCTATTCCCCCTTCCTAACCCGCCCTTCCACCCTCTTCCCTCCAGAGGTTTCCCCTTTCAGTCCAACAGCTGGTTCCTTCTCTTATAACACTAAGTATTATACAAAACAATAGATATAAATATGCCACATTTATGAGAGTAAATTGGCCCAGTATACCTTCCCAATGTTCAGTTTATACCTATTTGGCCCCTGACTTTAACATTCTACTATCTACCCAACTCCATGAGTTTAAAGGTCTATATGTGACTCAACATTCATACTATCTTGCAACACACTTTTAAGAGTATCTTCTTAGATCTATAACACCCTCTTGATTCCTGAACAGTTCAAAATTTAACTATAAGATTCTATCTGTCTATTCTTCAACCACCTCAGAGACCTGAGAGGGATAAATATATTTGCTTATATAGGAAGTGCAGAGCCTGCAGCTTCCAAAACTAAGAAAGAACATACCA
>CAJQZJ010013540.1:4205311-4224784 GCA_907164525.1 Lophiomys imhausi
ATCCGTAGTTCCTGTTCTCTTCCCTTGGTTCTCCACTTCCTCTTTTAACTCTGACTGTGTTTTCTTTATTGTTTCTATTTCTATTTTCATGTCTTGTATGGTTTTGTTCGTTTTGTACATTTCCTTCTCCAGCTTGCTTGTTTTTGTATGAAAATCTTTCATGGCTTTTTCCTTTTCCTGTTCAAGCTCTGTCACCTTGGCTTGGAGCTCTTTAATGGTGTTGTTCCTTGTTTTGATTTGTAGAATTGTGGTTTCTTTGAATTCCTTCATAGATTTAAGTTCTTCTTGCAGGGACTCTATCACTTTCCATAATGCAGAATTGTCAATGTTTTCATGTATTTCTGCTGGTGTGTGGTCATCCGAATTGGATGAGCTAGGGTGGTTCTGCTTTGTTGGAGTCATAATTCCTTGATTTCTATTTTTTTTGACCTTTCGCCATTGGATGCATTTAGCTGTCTTTTTTTCTGTGCTTGGAACCACAGTGGATGATTTGGTGCAGGGGACGAGTTACTTGGCTATCTGTCGTTGCTTACAGGGGGATTTCAAGGTCACTGTGATTTTAATGGCCAGAGGCACTGTGATCTGGTGCAGCCTATTCCCAGGTTGTGAGTAATGGACCAGGATTGTTTCACTGCTCCCAATTCAGACTTCTCTATGTTGCACTCTGAGTTATCAGCCTGTAATGGTTCTGATGATATGGGCCTGTTTGCCCAGGCACAGATTCTGTGGGCTTTGTTTGTCGTCCCGGAGGCTGACAGGGTCTGGCTCCACACCTAATATGTCTGGATTTTCCAGGATACAGCTATGGTCCCGATTTCTGGTTTCTCTCTAGTCTTCTCGCCACAGGGCTGGACCCTGTGCCTGATTTCCTTTCTGTCTGCGCCGCCACGGGTCCCGTGGGTACCCCAAGCCCCGGATCCTCCGGCTGCCTGAGTGCACCTCTCGTCCCAGCAGCTCCGCCGTGGGTGGACGGACCCCTGGTCCCACCCACGCCTGTCTCTCTCCCCAGATGACCTGCCGTGGACTGGCGGGGATTTGGCCCTGCCAGCAGTGCTCCCTCCCCAGCTGCGCTATCGTGATTGTGCGGGATTTGGCCCCTCCCACCTGCTTTTGTGTTCCCAGCTTCCCGCGCTCTCTCGGAACCTCCCGCCCTCGCTTCACGAGCGGCTGCGGACCACCCGCTGAGCCCCCTGTTTGTTCCTTGCTAAGGCTTCCACTATCTCGCAACCTTTTCTAAGTGGGTATAAGTTCAACCTGATGTGTGGGGAGCCCAATAGGACAGCGATCTATGGCCAAGTGGACCCTGATTCTGCCTGCTATAAGTTGGGATCGATCTTACCAGGTGCCTCACCAAATGGGATTTCCCGAATCCCCGGTTTAGTGGCCTCCGTGTCTGTGAGAGATGGGGAGAGCCTTGCCCTGGGACTTTTGACAGTCCCTTGGGAGCTGTGAGCGTTCTGGGGGGGGGGGTCTAGCCCCTCCGGTTTTTTGCACAGTGCCCAGTAACTCTGTGTTTTTTATGGCTCTTTTTTCCCCGCGTTCAGAATGCGTCAGTGTAGGTCGCCGCCATCTTCGCTCCCCCATGTCCCACTCTCTTAAAAGACACTTCCTAAAGGATTTTCTGTATCTATGTATATATTTGTGTATTCATGTGTATGTGTGTTTGTGCGCACGCATGTGTATGTGTGTGTGTGTGTGTGTGTGTGTGTGTGTGTGTGTGTGTGTGTGCTTGCCTGTGTGAGTTTATGAGCACCAAGTGCATGCAGGTGTCCACAGATGCCAGAGAGGCTGGATCTTCTGGAACTGGAATTACAGGCAGTTGTGGGCAACCTGAAGTAGGTTCTGAAAACTGAACCTGCTTACTCTGTAAGAGTGGTGTTTCCACCTAACCTCTAAGCTATCACTTCAGCCCCTATTAAATGTACTTTTAATGGCAACTTCTCACGTTTTCTCTAGTATCAGTATCTTCCCCTACCCACAGTTACCTTGACCTTGTTTTCAAAATAACAACACACAGGTGTTTTAATTAACACTGTCACTAACCATCTGAAAGAAACACGTTAATAAAAATTCCTAGTGATGCTATATTGGAGGTTTCTGGCTTGAAAGTCAGAGTGAAAAGAGAATGAAGGTCTGAAGAAAAAGATGTGGTTAGGGTAAAAGGGTTATACATTGGACCTGTGCAAATAAGAATCTGTTGGAGAGAATTGAACAGAAACATATGGGTTCTATGTATTAATATGAAGGGTAACTTTCTACACATTTGAGTTTCTATACAAATACCTAGCCATCACTAGTTTTTAGCAAAGAAATAATGGTTTATACTCATACAAAAAAGATAGGAAGACCCTGGAACACATAATGAAGATTATTGCCTATCATTATTTGGGCTAATAAACAGAAACAGTGTCTGATTTACAGACCAGAAAAACTTTCAATATAAAGAATTGTACAATTTGTTCAAGGTCACTAGGAGAGCTATAGGGTCCTATTCTTAGAAGATAATTAGTAAGATTGGGTTTAAATATAGCTCCTAATTGTAACTGTGCATTTGCCTGGCTTAGTCCTTCCATTACACACTCAATTTCAACACTAGCAATATATTTTTCCAAGATCTAATTGAAATTTAGCATCCCTATACCTTCATTTACCTCATCCAACTTGTTGCTGAAGTTTTCTAAATGCCGAGTTTTTCTACACAGACTAGAAGACAAAGTTATTAAAAAAATACTAGGTTGGAGGCACTGGATGTACCTGTATGCTCTTAACAGAACAATGTGCTTAGTTGACCCATGTTACACAAGGAAACACACTGCCTTTCTATGAAATGGGCTTGGAGATTTCATCCAGCAAAAACACATGAGTACATGTGGAAGTTCATTTAACTGATTCTGCATCATATTGAATAGATGCCCATTGTGTTAGAAAATAAAAAAACTCCTATGACCTGTGTTAGTCAGTTTTATGTTATAGTGATCAAATACCTGAGTCAGCTTATCTAATGGAGACAGTCATTACTGTGGCTTACAGTTTCAAAGGTCCGTGGTCATCTTGCTTCATTACTTCCAGGACACTGATGAGGCAGAAGATTCTGGTGACTGACTTCAGGGAAGCTAGAAACCAGTGAGACTAGTAATGGTAAAGAGTTTGGGCCAAAACATAGACTTCCCTGCCCCTAGAAGTGCTGCAGGTGTGTCTGCTCTGTCAGTATGTGGCAGAGAAGAGAAAGGCTGTGTCTGACAGAAACACTCAGTGTTCTGACCTTTGAACATCTGAATGATTAGTAGACTAACATTTCCTGAAAAAGGGAGCCTGAGATGACTACCAGTCCTGCACCAGGCAGCTTAGACAGGAAGCTATCCTGACACAACTACCAGTTGGTGCTCTGCAGGCCTAGGGGATGGGTGCAGATGGGGAGAACGTGCCCAAGATGAACCTGCATGGTGTTCTGTGGGCATATCAATTCTGAGATCACTCCTGAAATAACCCTAGACACTCAGAGACCCCAGGTGCCTCTAAGAGAAACAAGTAAGTGGTAGACAAATGGAAGAGAAGGAGAAATAGAAGGATGTGGGCACTATAGAGAGACAAAACTGTAGCCTGGAGGGTAGTGAGAAACAGCCTGATTTGTGTAGCCAGTGATGCCACCTGGGATCGTGGTGGGGTTCTGGCCTCTGCTGCCACCAGGAGCCACATCTGGGTCCATGGTCCTGATGTAGAAGGGGTCTGTTATTATCAAAGGCCCATCAGATTGCCCTGGTCTGGGCTGCTGCCCAGGGACATGTTGATGTCTGAAGGCTGTGCAGAATTGGCCTCATACCTTAGCTGTTCATCTTATCAGAGATAGCCCTAGGGGCATGAGGGCAGATCTATCCCTGCCCCTCACCTGCTGCAGTACTTGAGAAAGTGGCCCTGTGCATTGTGGGAGCCGTGTGCGAGCTGGCACCAAGGATATGAGCCTGAGACCTGACCATGCCACCTGTTTCTCTTGTGGTATAGATGAAGGGGAGAGACCTTCCTCCTCTTCCCCCTTCACCACCTGCGGCAGGTAGGAGACCTGGTCCTGTGATCATGAGATTAGGAAAGCTGACCGTACTCCTCCCCAGATGCAGCACTCAGGAGGCTGGACCTTGAACTTTGCCTGGGAAGCACAGTAGAGCTGACCCTACTGGCGGGAGAATGGGTGAGCCAGAGGGCATGATTGTGGGAGAGCTGGTTCTGCCACATCTGCCATGCAGTGACATGGGCAGGGAAGAGATGGCCCCCCTCTCTTGCCCCTTGCCGCCTATATCAGGCAGGAGAGCTGAGCCCGAGGTCACCAGAGTGGGAGATCTGGCCTTGCCCCTCACCTGCTGCAGCACTCAGGAGAGCAGGCCCTATATCTCACCTAGGCACCAGGGTAGAGCTGACCCTGCATGTGGGGTTGTGAGTGAGCCATCTCGGAGGGAATGAGTGTGGAAGAGCCAGCCCTGCCTTCTCTCTGCTGGGCAGTGGTGCAGACAAGGAAGAGATGCCCTCCTACCTTGTCCCTTGCATCTTTGGCAGGCCCGAGAGCTAGTCCCAGGGCTATGAGAATGGAAAAATGGGCTTTGTCCTTCACCAGCTGCAACACTCAGTAAAGTGGGCTCTATACCTTTCCTGGGTAGCAGGGTAGAGCTGGTCTTGGTTGTGGGGATTGCTGATAAGCTGGCCCCAAAGGCATGAAAGCAGCAGATCTGACAGGCTGACCAACTCAGATACCTCTCAGGCCGAGATCCAGGACTTTGAATGGGCCCACCCTAACATCTACCCCATCAATGAACTGGTGAAGGGGCTGGTCCTACAGATACAAAACTACAGGATCTCTATGGCACAGGGCATCAAAAGGATATCACAGAGGAGTCCCAGTGAGATTCCAGTATCAATAGAGTAACATAAGCCAGAAGTCTCATATCAGAAAAAAAAAGTCATTGTAATGACATTTGCAAGCAAAGAAGTATTGACAAAAGCATATACTGTGGGACATATTGTGACACACTACAGCTTCCACAAGATTTTTTTTTTCTCCATTGGGGATGGCTTGCAAGAGTAGAGGGGGAAGATGAGTGGGATTGGGGTGCATGATATGTAATTCACAAAGAACCAATAAAAACTAAAAACCAAAACAAAATAAAACAAAGAAACAAACAAACAAAAACAATCATAGACTTCAAAGTCACATCCTTGGCAACATACTTCTTCCTGTCAGGATCCAACTCTCCTAGTCCCTATAATAACTGCCTAAAAATAGTTATGGACATTTTTCCTGATTTTTTTTTGTTCAACTGGACATAAGCTAGAGTTATCTGAGAAGAAGGAATCACAATTGAGAAACTCCCTCCATAAGATTGGCCTATATATATGGCAAGCATATATGTAACCGAACTTTTAAATTATTATTTAACACTTATTTATTACTAAATTCACTTAAAACAAACACCAACAATTTCTTAACTATTAATCCTATAAATTCCTACAACCCCTTTAACCTATCCACTAAACTTATTGATAATTATAACAACTACTTTCATAACCTTTTAGAATGATACAGTCTCTGGGGCAGGTCCTCAGTCATCAGGAACACAGTCTTTGTTGTAGATTCTTTAACGCACTTAGCAGTCCTTTTTCTGGATCTCTCAGATGCAGGTTCGTCAGGGTAGTTGGTTATTGCAGTCTCACCTTAAATAAGGCCTGATGCTTTCTTCTCTGTGGGAGACCCCAGCCGTCTGCAGGCCAACTTACTTCTTTTGAATCAGGAACTCAGCTGGTCTGCCTCAGTCCTTAAAGCCAGGCACCGTTTCATTTAGGCCACTGATCGGACAGATCAAACCCCTCCAGGCAAAAGCTGAGCCACAGGGTCCAGTCCTTGGCCTTTTGGTGTCTTGCTCAGGCTTTCTTTGTTCACCGGCTTCTTTTTGCTTCAGGGAGAGAGCTGGCCATCAATGGCCAGCCCTTTTTTCAGCAGGACTCTTGGAGCTCTCTAGCATCAGGGGCCTCTTCCCTTTCTGGGCTCCATGCACTGTCCTTAAATAGGAGGAACTCTGTTTCAGCTTAATTTGGGCTCTGCCCACTTAGCAGCTGAAAACAATGTCAGGCCAGATACTTTGTTTCTTCAAGTCTATTGAGTCTTTCCTGTTTTTCCTGACTTCATGCTGATAATGCTCTTCAGGCCCCGAATTAAGAGACAGTATCAGAAACTCCTATATATTTTCTAAATCTAATTTATCTAACCCCTACACATATAGGTCAGTTTGTTGATTAGTAATTGATGTGGAAGCACACAGTGGCTCAGTCTATTCTAGATGATGTCACTCCTGGGTCTTGGGGTATATAAGAAATGAGCCTGAACCAGCTACTGGGAGCAAGATAGTAAGCAGCTTTCCTCCATGGCCTCTGCCTCAGCTCTTTCCTCCAGGTTCCCAACCTGACTTCCCTCAGGGATGGATTTTGACCTGAGAGTTATAACCTGAAACAAACCCTTTTCTCCTGTTGCCTTACAGCATGGTATTCTATCACAACAATAGCAACCCTAACAAAGATAGAAATCAGTACCAGGTTTTTAGGATGTTACTATGACAGATGTGACCATGTTTTTTTAGGAGGATTGTGGAAGGACTTTGGGACTTTGGCTTAAATAAGGCATTGAGTGATCAGATTTAAATAGGCTGTTATTGTGGGAACTTAAAGATAATTCTGAGAATGGTAAAGATAATGAAGGCCTGGTTTGGGAAGTTTCAAAGAGAAGCAAAAATTCTATCAAGGCAATTATTGTGCTATTTTTAATTAAGAACCATTAATGCAAAACCTTTATTTTGCTGAGACAGTTGATACTGGTCATCTAAGGCCGAGAAAACAGCTGTGATTAAGATGAGAGAAAAATCATTTAGGTAAGATCCTCTGGAGAGTATTTTCTCAGGGTCAGCTCACAGGATCTGTGGTACAGAGACTGCCAAGGCTCTAGCTCTACCTTGAGTTGCACCTCAACTTGTTAATGTATAAGAGTTTCCCAAGAGGTACTGGTTTTGAAAGCATGAGGATCTTAGAGAGTAGCTGAAGATTGGTACCTTGTGGCAGAGTCAGAATCCCTGAAGAATGTCCAGGAGAGGCTAGTGATGAAGTGCAGTCCAGTTGCAGTAGAGACTCCAGAATTTTGGAAACACTAGTACCCTAGTACCATGGGATGAGCCTCAAAGACAGCAGCAGCTGTGCAGTGGAGCTGGGGTGAACCTACAAGACAGTCTATATGTACTAGGTGTGGATGCTCAGGTCCTTAGGAGCCTAGATGACTATATGTAAATCCTATATGTCTAACACTGAAAATTTTACACCATTGTACTTTAATTTTGATTTGATTTGTGACTATGCCCTGATTTCTTCCCTCTTGGAATAAAATAGTATGTAACTTATTTTTGATTTTATAGAATCCCGCAGTTAAGAAAATTTGGAATTTTAGAAGTCTAGAGAGACATATTTTAGATACTTTAGACACTTTAAAAAGTAACTTTGAAATTAGAGACTTTGGATGCTTTAATGAGAATGAACTTAAGATTTTGAATTTTAAAGACTTTTAAAAGGCAGACTGCAGGCTACCAAAATAGAAACATAAACACCAACCCAGCCACAGAACTTTTGATCTAAATTCTGTCCTGCCTACAAAATATACTAGGGCAATAGTGGCACAACATTTGAGGGAGTAATTAATCAATATCTAAGATCACATAAGGCCCATTTCACAAGATGGAACACAAACATAACACTGCTTGAGTAAACATCAATCCCTTATTCAGCCATCATCATAGAAGCTTCCTCCTACAGCAGACAGAAACAAACACAGAGACCCATAGCTAGACATTATGCAGAGAAAAATAGAGGGAGGGAGAGAGAGAGAGAGAGAGAGAGAGAGAGAGAGAGATTGGAACAGTTAACTGTAATAGAAGGTCTCCATCAAATTCATAAACTTCCTTTTGTCATAAATTGGGGAACCCATGGAAGAGAAGGTTGAAAGAATGCAAGAACCAGAGGGAATGGAGGACACCAAGAGAACAAGAACAAGGCCCTCTAAATCAACTGAGAAAACCTCACATTAACTCACGGAGCAGGTCCTCTGTGTATATATTGCAGCTTTCAGTTTAGTGTTTTTGGTTGTGAGCCTAGCCTTAACAGCTGAGCCATCTCTCCAGCCCTCAGTTTAGTATTTTTATGGGAATCCTGAGTGTGTGAATGAGTGGGTCTCTGATTTTTGTACCTTTTCTTGGGCTTTTTTCCTTCTACTGGTTTGCCTTGTCCAACTTCAATGTGATGGTTGTTTTATTTCTTTATATTTTCTTTTGTTATGTTTAAAAGGTTGTACTGTTTCATAGTGTCATATTAACAAGACAGCTTAGGGGCAACAAGAGAGGAAAGTTTATTCTTTTAGTGATGTGTTTGTGTATCTTGTATCCAGTTGGCAGAGTGTAAATTATCCTCATTATTTTAAACTTGATACAAATAGTTATCTGAGAAAAGATAACCACAAATAAGAAATGCCAGATTAACCTATAGTCAAGCCTATGGGACATTTTCTTAATTAGTGATTGATGTGGTATAGCCCGGCTCATTATGGGTAGTACCACCCTTGAGCAGGTGGCCCTGGGAGGTATAAGAAAGCAGGCTGAGCAGTTATGAGTAGCAAGCCAGTAAACAGCATTCTTTCATGGATCTTATTTAGACTCCTGACTCCAGGTTCCTGCTTTGAGTTCCTGCAATGACTTCCCTCAGTAATGGAGCTATAATCTGAAATCAACCCTCTTTTTCCCCAAGTTACTTTTGGCCATGGTGTTTTACAACAGCAACAGAAAGCTAACTAGGACTGCATCTTTGTTTTGTATTGAGTTTAAATCAATTGACATTGTTGTTCATGCGCCAGTGGATGGCCTTACAACCATGAGCTTGATAGAACTGATTAGATTCACTTAGCTATAAAAATTAAATATAAGTAATTGAACAAAAGGAAAGAGGATATGTGAACAGAGATCCAGGAAGAATTGGAAGAGAGGATAAGGAAGTGGTTATGATCAAAATATATTGTATATATCTATGAAAGTAACAAAAATATTTTAAAAAGAAAAAAAAACTTGCCCCTCTCTACATGTTTTTGTTATTTATATGCATGGTGTTTTAAGTTCACAAGGTAGTACTGAGGACTGGAGTCCAAGAAGCTCAGGGTCTAAATGTGAGACAGCATTTTAGAATGAAGAGATCACTACACATTCTGAGAGGCCTCCCTGAAGAGGTGACATCTGAGGTAGGACTGTCCTAGGCCAAGCACTGTAGGCTGAACATTCTAAATGGATATTTCAGTGAAAGTGCGAAATAGAATGAAGTGCAATTATGGTTCCAGGGGAGTATGTTGAGAGCAGAGTTGCCCATGGGGATGCAAGATGGGATGCTAATAGATACACACAGTTTTGTAGTTCAGCTAGCCTAAGAGTTCATAACTCACTACATTCCCTTTCCTTAGACAAAGGGAGGTGCTTATATGCCTGCTAATACATTCTTTAGCCTAACAGAGACACACTGGGTTTCAAGAGGAATTGCTTAAGAAATGTTCAGTCCCTATATTTTATGTTTTTAATATTTTATATTTTAATCATCCAATTCCTTTCAGGTGCTCTTTTTTCAATTAATACTTTTCTTTACCTCCTGCTAATGTGTGATAATATATTTATAATAGGTATTTGCAGAAATACTGTTAACAAGTATTACAGTGTAAATTCAAAAGAAATAAAACATTTATTAATAAAAACGTGGTTTTTGTAAAAGCTCATCACATCACTCTTTTATATACCTAGCCACTGTGAACACATTAACTCTTTCTGTCTCTCTAGGGATTTAGAGACATGCACCTCTACCCATGGGCTAGATTTGTGATTTAAATGCAGTGTTATTCCATCTTATGAAAAGGCTCTAATAATATACAGATATTAACTTATCTGTGCCCTAGTAATTTCCTTCCAAATATAGCATAAGAAAACTCCATCCATTCGACAATGTAGTAAATGAGAATTCCACATCCAGCAAGGATCTGTCAAGGAATGAGCTCTTCATCCTTCCCATGCTGCTTGCACCTCATGCCAGCAGGTGACAGACCGCTTTGATTACACTTACTGCTTTATTTAAATTGTTGTGGCATGCCTAATATGAAGCTCAGTTGATTCCATTTAAGGGTAGTTGATGTGGTGGGAGAAAAATAAATGTTAAGCAACTACCCTATCCCTGTCTTCCATGATAGACATCGGGAAATATACTCAGCCCTACAGTCTATCCAGAGTTACATAGTTAGCGAGTGTGAGATTAGACTGCAATTAGCATGAATGTCTGATTATGCAACACAGTTGGGCCATTCTCTCAAGGGTCAGGACATTCTCTCAGTTGGCTTCCATTTCCATTATAGACCTAGGGAGATTTTGCAAAGGATCAAATTAGAAGGTCTATTTGTAAAAGGTAAATGCTTTGAAATTTTTCCTGAATAAAGAACTGAGCACAGTGACTCTTGGGGGTTTGTTTTAGGGAAACATGAAACTCGTTCTCAGGGTTGCTCTTTACCATTTTACTGCATTCTCCAAAATCTGACCCCAGTAACTTGCACACAACCATGTCATGCTGCTGTCACTCCCAAGGTATTAACGGTTGGTTCCTTTTTTACAGGAGAAAAATGGGATTTGAATCTTTACAGGACGTCCAAGGTGACATTGTAGTAAGGAAGCTACTTGGCTGCATTTGAGGCAAATTTTATTCTCAACTTCAAGTTAAATTAGTAAATAGAATAACATTCATTAGAATTAATCTTTGTGTAATAACATAACTACATGAACACTATTTTATCATCACAAACAACTGTGAAAATTTTTTTAATAATTTATTCTTTATTTCTTCAAGTTACATCTCAATCGCAGTTCCCTTCAGTCCCACCCTCCCACCCTCTTCCCCCCCAACCCCCATCCTCTTTCCTTTTTTTTAAGTTTAAGGTATATCTTTTTCCCTTCAACAGCTCCCCATTTCAGCCCAAAAAATGGTTCTTTCTCTTATGACAATAAATACAATACAAAACAACAGAAATAAATAGGCCACAATTATGAGAGTTATATGGCTTAGCAAACATTCCCAATGTCCAGTCCATATGTATTTGGCACCTGACTTTAACCTTCTACTATCTATCCATCTCCATGAGTTTAAAGTTCTATATCTAACTCAGCTTTCATACTAACTTTCATCACAATTTTAAAAACATCTTCTTAGATCCAGAACACCCTCTTGATTCCTAAACAACTCAAAATTTAACTATGAGACTCTAGCTATCTATTCTTCAACCACCTCAGAGACCTGAGAGGGATAAATATATCTGATTATATAGGAAGTGCAGGGCCCGCAGCTTCCAAAACTAAGAAATGACATACCAGTGGCTGCCTGGACAGTTCCCATTTTCTCTCCATACATTACAGCATCAATCTTCAGCTGTTTGGTCCCGTTTCTCTGACAGACATTGATTGTAGAGCAGGAATTTTGAAGGACTTGCCTACCCTGTCTTGGCAGAGCTAGGCTGTCGACTTACCTACTTCCAAGTTTTGTCCTTTTTGGACAGCATTCTGTCTACAGCTGAAGCAAGGGGTTTTTCTTGCCAAGAGATAGGCTTGCCACCAATTCAACCACCTCCCACTGGAGATTCTTCGATGCTCATCTTCTACTTGAAGTAGAATAGGGGGTGCTGTCAGGAGCTGACATGTATTGATATCAAAAAATCTTAAGTTAAGAAAACATTTTTGAATGCCATAGTCTGCAGATCTCTTGAGGTTTTTGAAGATGCCCTATCTATCTCTTATATTTAGATAAGCAAATATTGCTTATCTCTTAGCCACTTGATTTCTGATCAGCTTAGAAAATAGCTGTGATAGGCTGTCATAGTACCTAACAAAATGACAAGCTTACATGACTATTAGTTTGCATTTCTTAATTATCCTAAACAGTTTATAACAGTTGGTAGCAAAAGACCGAAACTTCACATTTCATTTTTAAGCATTACTAGGTACAATACCTTTAAAAAGTGTTACCCTTAATTTTGTATCAATATACAAAGATCAATACCAATGTGGCCAAATATAATCTTAATTTTATATCCATATACAAAGATCAATTATGATGTAGCCCAATACAATCTTAATTTTGCATTAATATACAAAGCTCAATACCAATTTAGCCAAATATTAATTTTGTATCAATATACAAAGGTATAAGGGCATATTCAATAATCTGTCCTTTTTTCTTGATCTTTCCTATATTATGTCTATGTCCCATTTTTTCTCAAGTCTGTTCACTCCTACATAGGAGAGAAAGAAGGATACAGAAAAGAAAAAGAGAGAAGTCCCTGGGTCTAACCTCCAAAACCCATTTAACAAGACCATTTAACAGCTTGTAGTCTCTTCCCCTAATATAACAAGATTTTCTATTATCCATCAAATGACCAAAGGGGGGGAAACACCCTCCCCACCTTCTGGGGATGGGACATCGCTCTCTTAAAATGACTTCCTGCTGATTTGGGACTAGTAAACCTGTTTGGAGCCCAAGTAAGAATGGAAAAATGGTTAAAATGATTTAATTATCTTTTTTCCTTATCAAAATATTAAAACATGGGACAATAGTTTTTAACAAAAAGAAAATTCTCCTAAACTTATATATGTTAAATCCAAGATATGCTCTTCTGTATTCATCCTATTGATGTATATATAAGGAATAATTTAATTATCATAAAAATATATAGATATTCATTGTATTTTATATTTAGGCTTCCCCGATAGTGATTTTTGTCTCTCTCTCTCTCTCTCTCTCTCTCTCTCTCTCTCTTTCTTGAAAAAATTTAAGTAGTCCTTTAGCAGAGATTTTAGAACATGGATATTTTATTAAAGCCAAACAAAATATCTCTCAAAGTTCCAAGCAGTTTTTATTAAAGATTTTATCACTATTTGGGCAAAACTAAACAGTATTTTTTAAAGGCTATTTTATTAGATGAGTATTAAAGAGAGAGAGAGAAGAAGAAAGACATTAAATTATTATTTAGACAATCTGTCATGGTGTAAAGAATGAGTCTTTTGGTAAGATCCATTTTTTATTAAACTCCTAATAGGTTATCATTGAACTAAAACTTGACATTATACTTTTGAGCACAGTCATTCTGGTTGTGGGCAGTTTGCTGGGGTAACTCATGACAATCTGCTATTTGATTTTACTGGCTCTCAAGGTTTGCTTTGATAATTGCTGTATTGGTAATATGCTCATCCTTATAATCTTAGGCTTGAACTCCATAGTTTTATTAGATCTGTCCTTATGAAAACATCAAATGTATGGATACCAATATCCTTAAACTTAGAGTAACTGTGTATTCAGGAATATTGAGTTTTAAATAAATTCAGTTTTACAGACTTCTTTTTAGAAATAGGGTCTTCAAAACATCACATCTACCCTCTTTATTTTTCAGGCCAAAGAATCCCAGTGAATTAAACTGACCTGCCTGTGATGACACAGATTTGGTGTCAACCTGCAGTATAGCTCTGTTATTCTTTTCACTACAAACACTGCCTCATTTGGAGTCTTTCGGGGGTAATTTTGAGTTATTTACTGATTCATGAATTTCTGGACTGAATCTGACTCTAGAATTACATAGCATAAAGCCTAACAAAATCTTCCACAATTAAGCAAGTGAATATTTCGGAATGCCATTCAGTAATGCCAAGTTTCAAATCCGAAGTTAAGACAATTACATTCCAAGATATTCTGAGGTGTGAATAGAATCATTCAATAAGCTATAACTGTGATTTTTTTTTTTACAAACTAGAGCTGTATCAATTTCTACTAAGAATGCTATTCTTTCTATACTAAATTTTCAAATTCCAATAGAAATGTGGTTGGAACCATCTTCTTCAAAGACTAGCCTCATTTATAGACATAAAATTAGAAACTTATACATTTAATAGAAATTCTATTTATTACCTTCTATAATTAAATTCCTTATATGGTCCATATTGTATAGCATTTCAAAGTAATTTTCAATAAAATAAAAATAGAAGAATAGTCAAAAACTAAAAAGCAATGAAGAGAACATTCACACAATAGTTTCTACTACAGAAAAACTGCAAATAAGATGATTAACCTCAATCTTTTCATATTGAAACAGAGATGTAACACTATGTGAAAGGAATAACAGGAGACATATTTATTGTGGTTTGTTTTATCCCCCCATCTGATAATAAGAGCCCCCAAGTGTTCTTTTGGACCACCATTATCAGGCAGGACGAAACCTACTCTTGGCACTAAGAATCACACATGATCTAAATCTGGGCAGGTAGAATGCCATACTCCACACACACTTCATCCTATAACTCAGAGTGGTCTAAAATGGTGCCAAGATTGGCTCCCCTAGACTTCTGCATATACATATGGAAAAAGGAGGGCTCCTCCATGATCATTGCTAGTAGACTCACTGTGGAACTGACATGTCACCACACCGAAATGACCACCCAAGAACAAATCTGGCAGAGAATTGAGAACAGAGAGCAGGTGTGGTGGTGAAGTGAGTGGGTGGGTGGGGTGGGAGTCCCGATTCTGTGAGACTGAGATATGCCTAGACTTTGGCACTGTTTTTGTTATCAACAGGACCAAAAATTTCCTTCTTATGCTTCTGATATTTGGGGCTGGATTCCCCAACACACCTTTGTTACCAATGGTATGGTGGTGTACCAACGTTGAATACTGACAATTTAGAAAGTTTCTCATCTCTGGCATAACATGGATGTGTCTGTAGCACCTCTGCTATTTGTACTCATGTTTCAGTTATTTATGGTGTGGGGACTTGAATGAAATGTCTGCCATAGTCTTTGGAATTTGAATATTTGGTCCCTAGTGGTGACACAGTTTGGGAAACTTTGGGGGTAGGGCCCAAATATGATTTCTGCTCTTTAGAACTTAGTAAGAGAGATACAAGTTCACACTCGGATAAGCACAGTGAACAACATGCCATAGGAGAATGTACAACACACAGGTGGAAGAAGGGTGTTTGCCCGTGCAGAAGAAACAGATAAGTACTATTAAAAGTAGGCATGATGGTCAGCTGAGAAGACATGTGAGCTTCTCTACTGGGACTTTTCAGCCACTTCTAGATACAGTATGCATCAGATGCAAAAGCTTGAGGGGCAGAGCAATTGTAAATGAAGAAATTGTGGGTTAAGGATCATTTCACACTGAAACATAAAATACATAATGCTAAATGTGTGGACATGAAATCAAACAAGCCCACCCTTTCTCATAAATAGCTTGGCAAATTCCAACATTGTGCCTCAAGTCCTTCTTTTTCTCTCAATGAAATATCATGTCCATTTTTCTGTAGATAGACATATCATAATTATATTTATAAAAATTTGATCCTGGGAGGGCCAAGATGGCAGCGACCTACACTGACACATTTTGAACGTGGGGAAAAAAAGAGCCATAAAAAACACAGAGTTATTGGGCACTGTGCAAAAACCGGAGGGGCTAGACGCCCCCCCCCCCCGGAACACTCACAGCTCCCAAGGGACTGTTAAAAGTCCCAGGGCAAGGCTCTCCCCCATCTCTCGCAGACATGGAAGCCACTAAACCCGGGATTCGGGAACTCTCATTTGGAGAGGCGCCTGGTAAGATCGATCCCAACTTAGAGCAGGCAGAATCAGGGTCCACTTGGCCATAGATCGCTGGCCTATTGGGCTCCCCACACCTCAGGTAGAACTTATACCCACTTAAAAAACTTTGCGAGATAGTGGAAGGCTTAGCAAGGAACAAACAGGGGGCTCAGCAGGTGGTCTGCAGCCGCTCGTGAAGCAGAGGGTGGGAGCGCGGGAAGATGGGAACACAAAGGCCGGTGGGAGGGGCCGAATCCCGCGCACTGACGGCAGCACGCTGGGGAGGGAGCCCGGCTGGCAGGGCCAAATCACCGTGAACCCACAACAGGTCAACTGGGGAGAGAGACAGGCGTGGGCGGGGCCAGGGATCCATGCACCCACAGCTGAGCTGCTGGGGCTAGAGGACCACTCAGGCAGCCGGAGGATCTGGGGCTTGGGGTACCCACGGGACCCGTGGTGGCGCAGACAGGAAGGGAATCAGGCACAGAGTCCAGCCCTGTGGCGAGAAGACTAGAGAGAAACCAGAAATCGGGACCATAGCTGTATCCTGGAAAATCCAGACATATTAGGTGTGGAGCCAGACCCTGTCAGTCTCTGTGACGACAAACAAAGCCCACAGAATCTGTGCCTGGGCAAACAGGCCCATACCATCAGAACCATTACAGGCTGATAACTCAGAGTACAACATAGGGAAGTCTGAATTGGGAGCAGTGAAGCAATCCTGGTCCATTACTCACAACCTGGAAATAGGCTGCACCAGCTCACAGTGCCTCAGGCGATTAAAATCACAGTGACCCTGAAATCCCCCTGTAAGCAACGACAGATAGCCAAGTAACTCGTCACCTGCACCAAATCATCCACTGTGGTTCCAAGCACAGAAAACAGACAGCTAAACGCATCCAATGGCCAAAGGTCAAAAAAAAATAGAAATCAAGGAAATATGATTCAAACAAAGCAGAATTAACCTAGCTCATCCAATTCGGGTGACCACACACCAACAGAAACACATGAAAACATTGACAATTCTGCATTATGGAAAGTGATAGAGTCCCTGCAAGAAGAACTTAACTCTATGAAGGAATTCAAAGAAGCCACAATTCTACAAGTCAAAACAAGGAACAACACCATTAAAGAGGTCCAAGCCAAGGTGACAGAGCTTGAACAGGAAAAGGACAAAGCAATGAAAGATTTTCATACAAAAACAAGCAAGCTGGAGAAGGAAATGTACAAAACGAACAAAACCATACAAGACATGAAAATAGAAATAGAAACAACAAAGAAAACACAGTCAGAGATAAAAGAGGAAGTGGAGAACCAAGGGAAGAGAACAGGAACTACGGATGTGAGTATCAACAATAGGATGCAAGAGATGGAAGACAGGATCTCAGGCATGGGACATTCGATGGAAGAAATCAGTACAACATCCAAAGAAAATGAGAAGGCTAAAAAATCTCTCACCCACAACATCCAAGAAATCAAGGATTCAATGAAAAGATGGAACCTAAGAATTACAGGTATAGAGGAAAGAGAGGACTCCCGACTCCAAGGTCCAGGAAATATCTTCAACAAAATCATAGAGGAAAACTTCCCAAACCTGAAAAAAGAGATGCCAATAAAAATCTAAGAGGCTTACAGAACACCAAACAGATTAGATCAGAAAAGAAACTCCTCTCGCCACATAATAATTGAAACACCAAATGTACAGAACAAAGAAAGAATATTAAAAGCTGTAAGAGAAAAAGGTCAAGTCACATACAATGGCAGACCCATCAGAATTACACCTGACTTCTCCTCAGAAACGTTAAAAGCTAGAAGGGCCTGGTCAGATATACTACAAGTCCTGAGAGATCATAGGTGGCCAGCCAGACTACTTTACCCAGCAAAACTCTCTATCAACATAGATGGAGAAAACAAGATATTCCATGACAAAATCAAATTTAAACAATATCTACCCACAAACCCAGCCCTACAGAAAATCCTAGAAGGAAAATCCCAACCCAGAGAAGAAAACTCCACCCAAGAAAACAAAGGGAATAGAAAACCCCTCAGCAACTAAAACAAAAGAGGCACAGGACCACCACCTATACCAAACTAATGGGAAATAACAACCCCAGGTCACTAATATCCATCAACATCAATGGACTCAACTCCCCAATAAAAAGACATAGGTTTACAGAGTGGATCCGCAAGCAAGACCCTTCCTTATGCTGTATACAAGAGACACATCTAACTACGAAAGATAGACACTGCCTCAGAGTAAAGGGCTGGGAAAAGGTTTTCCAAGCAAATGGACCCAGGAAGCAAGCTGGAGTAGCCATCCTAATATCAAACAAAACAGACTTCCAACTGAAGTTAATGAAGAAAGACAAAGAAGGGCACTATATACTCATTAAAGAGAATATTCATCAAGAGGAAATCTCAATACTGAACATCTATGCCCCAAATACAAAGGCACCTACTTTCGTAAAAGAAACACTTCTAAAACTTAAAGCGCATGTCGATCACAATACATTAATAGTGGAAGACTTCAACACCCCACTCACAACAAGGGACAGATCATCAAGACAGAAGACAAACAGAGAAATATTGAGTCTAACAGAGATCATGAAACAAATGGACCTAACAGATATCTACAGAACGTTTCACTCAAACACAAAGGAATACACCTTCTTCTCAGCACCCCACGGAACCTTCTCCAAAATCGACCACATAGTTTGTCACAAGGATAGTCTCAATAGATACAAGAAAATTGAAATAACACCTTGTATCTTATCAGACCACCACGGAATAAAGCTGGTCTTCAACAG
The DNA here is from genome assembly GCA_907164525.1 of Lophiomys imhausi. Taxonomy (NCBI): domain Eukaryota; kingdom Metazoa; phylum Chordata; class Mammalia; order Rodentia; family Muridae; genus Lophiomys; species Lophiomys imhausi. Next base: position 4,223,820 of record CAJQZJ010013540.1, read on the forward strand.
CAAAAGAATCAACAGAAAGCCTACACACACATGGAAATTGAACAGCTCCTTACTGGATGACCACTGGGTCAGGGAAGAAATAAAGAAGGAAATCAAAGTCTTCTTAAAATCCAACGACAATGAAGACACAACATACCCAAACCTATGGGATACATTGAAAGCTATGCTACGAGGAAAGTTCATAGCACTAAGTGCTTTCAGAAAGAAAATTGTGACAGCTCATATTAGTGAACTAACAGCTAAGCTGGGTGAATTGGAAAAAAAAAGAAACAAACACTCCCAAGAAGAGCAGAAGGCAGGAAATCATCAAACTTAGGGCTGAAATCAACAACTTAGAATCAAAAAGAACTATACAAAGAATCAATGAAACCAAGACTTGGTTCTTTGAGAAAATCAACAAAATAGACAGACCCCTAGCCAAATTAACTAAAAGGCAAAGGGAAAGAACCCAAATCAACAAAATCAGAAATGAAAAGGGAGAAATAACAACAGACATTGAGGAGATCCAGAAAATATTTGGGCATTACTTTAAAAATCTGTATTCCACTAAATTTGAAAACCTAAGCGAAATGGACAATTTCCTCGACAAATTCCTCCTACCAAAACTAAATCAAAATCAGATTAACAGTTTAAACAGCCCAATGACACCCAAGGAAATAGAAACAGTCATTGATAATCTCCCAACCAAAAATAGCCCAGGGCCAGATGGCTTTAGCACGGAATTCTACCGGACCTTCAAAGAGGAACTAACACCATTACTTTTCAAACTCTTCCACCACATAGAAACAGAAAGAACACTGCCAAACTCATTCTATGAGGCCACTGTCATTCTGATTCCTAAACCACACAAAGACCCAACAAAGAAAGAGAACTTCAGACCAATCTCTGTCATGAACATAGATGCAAAAATACTTAATAAAATACTAGCAAACCGAATTCAAGAACACATCAAAAGTATCATACAC
>CAJQZJ010013540.1:4230730-4245197 GCA_907164525.1 Lophiomys imhausi
TCTCTCTCTCTCTCTCTCTCACACACACACACACACACACACACACAGACACACACTCACAGGCACATATACACACATAGTCACACATACATACAGTCACATAGTCAAACACAACTAAATATACTTTAAAAATATTTATTTGTTCCCAGTATCATATATGTAACTTAGATTACATTCTACCATTATGTTTTCCTATTTCTCTTCCATTGACTCCCTGCTTCTCCCTCCAAAGTCCCTCTTGTATTTCATCATTTTAATGTTTCTTTTCTCTTTGTGTGGCCCACTGTGCTCCTTCTATATCTAAAATTTACAACCTTATTTGGGCCCCTATAACCAACTATGTTACAAAGAAAGAGACCTTGGCTCTTGATGTTTTCATTGCTATGAAGCAAATTAGTCTTTCTAGTGTCATCCCATCTATGATCCTCTCTTGAAATTTTTTTGCCTGTGATATTAAAGAGCAAATAGGGTAAATCTGAAAGATATGCCAGATATTTAGGCTAAAAGTCTCTTCAAGGCCCACTTCCTGCATTAGTGAAGAACAGAGAGCAAGAGAAGATAAAGACGGTGTTGAGGTTCTGATGGCATTAACATTTTTCCTTGGGCATGAGCTTGGAGTAAGACTCTAGATTTCCTTTGAAATGGTTTCATACTCTACCATTTTCCCCATTTTAAGGTAAAGTGAATCTACCTTAAAAAACCATCCTATGGACCAATAGTACAGGCCAAGCCTCCATAATTTCATCTGTGTTAGAATAAACTCTGGAACCAATTTGGCTGCAGAAGTCCATCTAATCTACAGAAGTGAAAAATATCATAGATGGAGCAACTACCAACTAAAGGTTTTTATAACACCCAACATCAGAAAAAAGAGCCATGAGGCACCCTGAAGTGCCAACAGACAAACAGAACCAAAGAGAACCAAATTGAACCATCTCTATACTGAGATGCTGAGAACCAAACACACTCGGGGCTCAATTCCTCTTCTATTGGCTCTGTAAGCCATCTCACAAGTTGTGTTCAATCGGAAGTTAGATAATAGATACAAGAAAAATATTTTAGCCAATGGTAAGGAAACTGATTTGTCAATTTTATATTGTATAGGGTCAGAATGTTTTGTTATTCATCAATATTTATTATACCATGCTTTCCTTATTGGGTAGGTTATTGTTTTTCTATCTTCAGTGTTTGCCTGACATTTTGTAGTATAAGACAGATTTTGTTAGATTACTGTCTTAATTTTTAAGAATGTAGGTATCAGTAGGTGCTTGAGAAAAAGCTGGTGGAAATAATGATAGACATTTGCACCAAATGTTTCTCAGTGTATGGCAGTTTAGAATTAACATCTTCTAAAAATATTTTCTCCAATTGGTAACAAAGAGCTTCATGCATATTCTGTATTTGGTAGATTTTATACTTAAAATCTGAAACACCACTAGTGCAGATAGCCAAAACACGGCTTCAAAAGTCAATCTTTCAGCTGGGGGGTGTGGTGTAGACCTTTATTTTTTATTTCTTTTTTTTAATATATTACTTCAGGTTATATCTCCATCACAGTGTCCTCCTAGTCCCGTCCTCCCACCCTCTACTCCCTATCCCTTCTATCCCACTCCTTTGGAGTGGAGTGTCCCTACATAACAGTCTCCTGCCCCAGTTCAGCATTCATATAAGGGCCAAGAGCCTCCTCATACACTGGGGGCATATAAGGCAGCATCATGAGGGCAAAGTGTCTCACTGACAGGAAAAAAGTCTGTGTTCATGTTCCCTTTGGTGCCTTGGTTGTAGTATAGCTATCCTGTACTATATGGCTAAAATCCGACTATAAGTGAATAGATGCCATGTGAATCCTTCTGGGTCTGGTTTAGCTCACTCAGGATGAGCTTCTCTAGTTCCATCCATTTGGCTGAAACTTGCATGATTTCATTGTTTCTGATAGCTGGGTAGTATTCTATTGTGTAGATGTACCACAATTTTTTAATCCATTCTTTGGTTGAGGGACATCTGGGTTGTTACCAGTTTCTAGCTATTACAAATAAGGCTGCTCTGAACATAGATGAGGAAACTTCCTTGTGATTCAGTGAGGAATCATTTGGATGTATACCCAGAAGTGGTTGGCTGGGTCCCGAGGTAGAGCTATTTCAAATTTTCTAAGATATCGCCAGAGAGATCTCCATAGTGGCTGCACAATCATGCACTCCCACCAGCAATGGAGATGGGTTCCCCTTTCTCCACACCCTCGCCAGCATGTGCTGTCATCTTCACCAACCTCACCTCTGACAGAGGGCTAATATCCATAATTTACAAAGAACTCAAGAAATTAAATGCCAAGAAACCAAATAATCCAATCAAAAAATGGGGAACAGAGCTAAACAGAGAATTCACAAAGGAGGAATTCCTAATGGCTGAGAGACACTTGAAGAAATGCTCAGCATCCTTAATCATCAGAGAAATGCAACTCAAGACGACTCTGAGATTCCATCTCACACCTGTCAGAATGGCTAAGATCAAAAGCTCATATGGTGTAGGCCTTTAATACCAGAATTTAGGAGGGAGAGGCAGGCAGATCTCTGTGAGGTCAAGGCTGGCCTGATCTAGAGTGAGTTCCAGAATAGCCAGGGCTACACAGAGAAATCTGTCTCAAAAAAACAAAAAAACAAAAAAAAAAAACAAAAACAAAGAATAAACAGCAAACCAAAACAAACAATCGAACAAAAAAACCCAAAAACAAACGAAAAAGTTATTGTTTCTGCTTTTATCTCCATTTTCCTGAAAGAGAAGCCTTTCCTGTTAAGACTGAGAGTTGCTGACCACATAGTATTGGATTGTACAAATTGTAGAGGAATGTTAATCAAGCTACATGGCTGCTCTGGCAAGGGATTGCATCCAAAGGCCCAGGTCTTTGTGATCCAACTGGAATACAGACACCCCCTTAGTATTAAATACATTTAATACCTCTGAATGTAATACACACATTTAATACCTCTAGCTGGAATGTAGTATACACCTCTAATCCAAAAATAATGAGATAGACAAAATGACAAACCAGAGAAGGATTTACACAATGAGTCAGAAACAGCTGAAGAGCAGTACAGAGAGAGAACAGGGAGTTCGTTGACACAGTGGAGTAGAGTTTGGGAATACGGTACAGTTCTGTGCAGTTTGGCACAGTACAGTTGAGTGCAGTTGAATTAGTTCAGTTCAGTTTGTGGAGTTCAGAGGCAGTTTTTCCAAGCAGAGCAATTCAATGTGAAGCTGAGAGAAACCAACTTGAATCAGTCAGATTTGAGAGAGGTTTTGAGCCAAAACTAATGAGTTGAACCAGCCAGCCAGAGTTCAGAAAGAACTAGGAGGGGTGAGCTTATTCAGCAGTAAGTCTCAGAGGGTGAACACATTCTAGGCTTAGGTTAGCAGATGGAGGCTGGAAGCTGAAGCCTTCAAGGTCCAGGCTTGCAGAAGGTTAGATGGTATGGAGGCTAGAATCTTCCAGGCCGAGGCCTGGGGATAGTTAGATAGAAACACTCTGGACTCAGCCCAAATCATGTGTTTGTAAAGCTGGAGTGATGCTCTTATTTCATCTCCTCTTCTGAGGAAATAAAAACTACATTTACAACAAATAAACTGATAGAACACGCACACACACACATATATGTAATATATATATATTATCTGTATATGCACACGCACACTTGCATATATAATCATATATATATATGTATGTATATATGATTGACTTACAGGGTGTTGTCTGTGTATGTAATAATTGCTATTTAACACTGGAGAAGTCAAAAGTCCAGGTGTTGTTTAGTCCATGATGCTATGTTTCTCAACAGTACTAATGCATTCAAGATCTAGAAGTTTGTAGAGAACTGCTGGTCTTCAGACTATACTAGAACCCCAAAGAAGCTGATCCCAATATAAGCCATAGAATGCTACATCAACAAGATAGATTATCTTACCAGCTGGAGTGAGGGCAAACAGGCACAAAGCAGTTTCCTCCTTCTGTGTTCTTTCATCTAGGCTGCCACCAGAAGGTGACATACATGTTAGTGTGGATCTTCTTACTTCAAATAATCTGATCAAGAAAATCCTCCACAGGAGTGCACACCAGCTATATTTTAGTTGATTCTAGATATGTTGAATTTGACACCTTCTAGGCAAGATCCATAGTCATTGCAATTATAAACTCACAGTAGCTTCAAATTCAATCACAGGGTCTCCACAAGAATAGACGGGACCTCGGTCACGGATGGGCGCAGGCACCATACCTTTCAGTGATAAACTATTTGCTACTGAAAGACTCAGAGAGAGGTGCTGTCATTGCCTTGGTTGTACTGACCCCGCCAGCCTGCGGGGCAATGTTCCAATCCAATGAGAAGTTCCAACCAATATTCATACACATAGCCCTGGTTAAACTAAAGAGGCAAAAGACAAAACAGATCCAAGAATCCAGGGAAGGGACTAGTGGGGAAAGAAGGGCTTGACTAGTGTGGGAGAGAGGGTAGAGACGGTTTATCAAAGACAAGGAACTAGGATATTATATATACATGCATGAAATTGTCAAAGAACAAAACTAATAAGCACAATTATTTTTAAAGAGTAATCACTGCTCCCTTAGGACCTAACAATTTGAAGTCTTTGGTAACATATCACAAAATCGCTGCACAAACATTTTTGGAAATGATCTTTTATTCGTGTTTGTCCTTAATAAAAGTCTTGCTGACCATCAATTTTTTCATATCCTTGTGTGGATCGCATTATTTTTTTTTAATCACTAGGATAATGATGTGAAGCTTTAAAACTGACATCCCTGTCTGTGAATCTCGGGCTGGGTTGCTCCTATCTGTTTGCCAGAGTTATCTGAGAGTTGAGCAGATCTGTAAAACATTCCGTATGCCTCTCAGCTCATTATACATGCTCAATATATTATAAGCATCATTGGCATAGGACCACTTCCTTATTAATTTTTTGTAATAAATCACTCTCCAATCGCTGGTCCATTAGCATTGCTGCTGTAAGATCAGACACATGGGGCTTCCTATGGGTAAGACTTGTGAAAATGTGTCATTAAGCACTTTTATGGTGTGTGTGATTGTAACTGGGCAATTCTACCTGTGAAACAACCTTTCTGTGCCCTTGAAGGCAATTTTGGCACACACATTTACTCTAGCCTTGCCCTGCCCGTAGAGCTCAGCTTCTTTGACAGAATTAGTAAGTGGAGTCATGTGTCTTTCTATTCAGAACACTCAATAGCAGCTGCCCCAAGTTCAAGCTTATTGTTCAACCAGAACTTTCTTGCAGCTATGTACAAGCTGGGTTTATATTTGTGGTGATGGTGATATTTGAGTTGAAGGTAAGTCTACCTGTTAGCACTCTCCAACTTCCCAAAAAAGCAGAAACAAGAAACAAAATTAGAACAAAAAAAAAAAAAACAGAAGAAGAAAAGGCGTACAATCTGAGGTTGCATAAAGGAAGGGCCGTATATAAGGTCAGTGAGGATATGGAGTGTCCTGTTGTTTGAGCAGCGGATCCTAGCAGGCACGATTTCCAAGGAATATAAACCCTCAGGGAGACAAGGCTTACATTGTTTGTTGTGGTTGTTCATTTCTTCTATAACAGACCTCCACATGGCTTTTATCATACTAATTTCAATGTGAAAGTTGTCCTACAGCTACAAGACTCATTTATTGAGATGCAGTTTTGAGTGAATAATATTCAATTATGTTAAAACATATCATTTGCAGCAAAATGGATGAGAATGGTGTATAGCATGTTAAAATTAATAGGCCAGAGCCAAAAAGGCAAATATCGTGCATGGTCTTTCAAATGTGGACACAAAAACAAAAGACAGAAGAACATAGGAGTTAGAGATAGGGTCCCGTGGTTAGAAGAGTTCACTCACTGCTTTTTCAAAGAGCACCTTGAGTGGTCAGCATTGTAAGGGAGAGTATGGTGGAAACACAGAACCAGACCGCTCAATGGATAGGAAGGTTTGTTGTAAATGTGAAACTCCCATGTGGCTATCTCTCTGTTGGTGAAGAGAAAATAGCCAGAGCCATTTGAGGGAGGGCAAGGCTGCCATGCATCTACCTCTCGTGGTGGAAATGAGTAGCCAAAGAATCAGGGAAAGCCTTGCCAGTTATAAAGAGATTGGTAGCTATGGTGGGGAGGAAGCTGTAGACTGGAAAAGCCTGGAAGTTTAGGGTCAGGAGAGCTGGTGGCTTTGATAGACATTACAGATAGGTGTTAGCAGAGACCTAAGAGGTCTGGAGGTTAGTGTGGGGGCTTTGATATGGAGCTTGAAGCCTCATTTTCTGGAAGTAAGGGGAGATAAGAGAAGTGACATTTATGGGCAGACAAAAACTTTTTCCATGGGTTTCTGAAGGTGCTGGACATAAATAAGACATTATTTATCTGCCAGAAGTCTTCTGTGTCCTGCCTTGAGCTGAGCCCACACTATTTAGGACATTGTCAATGGCTCTGTCATATTGGAGGTATGGAATTGGGGACCTAACAAATAGGGTATCTTTGTGATGTTTCTCCATCACCTATAGCTCTTGTCAAGTTCCAGGTAGTCTATTAAGTTTTCAAATAATTTTCCCACACAGCTGTTGGCCAGAGATATACTCTGTTGATTATCCTGTGGCAACAGATATTTTTAGTCCGAATGTTCTTATTTGTCCCTTCAGCTTTCTGGGGTCACAGTCAATCTGAATTCCCATTCCTAGCTTCAGGAGACTTCGGAGGTCATGGTTACCCTAGAGTTGTGTTTATTAGAGATCATGTGAGTGGTCTAAAGAGCTAAAAATGATGTTGTCTAGCCGGGCGGTGGTGGCGCACGCCTTTAATCCCAGCACTTGGGAGGCAGAGGCAGGCGGATCTTTGCGAGTTCGAGGTCAGCCTGGTCTACAAAGCGAGTCCAGGACAGCCAGAGCTGTTAAACAGAGAAACCCTGTCTCGAAAAACCAAAAAAAAAAAAATGATGTTATGAAGACCAGGTGATTGATACCTGGATACACACCCTCCCACACCAACGTATTCACTGGAAAGGACTGGTTGAAGCAAAGGGCTGTGGAGATTCTTATTCATATAAACTGTTTTCCTATGTTCCAGCCTAAGCTAACACATTACCAAACATAAAAGAGAGGTTTACTCATCTTAGAAGATGATTAGTGTAAAGCTCTGTAGTCATAGAGCTGTGAGCATCTTGAGGAGACAAGGCAGGAGGGTAACCGAACTGCACTGAGGTACTCCTGAGTGTTGTGGCAAACTCACTGTGAATTTTGAAAGGATGTTCAGTATCTTCACACAACACCTAACTACTAAGAGTATTTTATAACAACTAAAAAGACTTTAATTCATGTTGCATGTGTTATATTTGCAAGTTGCCCCTAAGTTGATATTCATATTTAGGTGTTTGTAGCTGACCAATTAATAAAGACAACTGTTAGGTATTTTCCTTTGCAGTATGTATACCACTAAAATGTGTCTGAAATAGGAAGATCTTCATTAGCTGAGAAAGTTTAGATATTTTTGCCTGTCATCATGGCTGTTGTGACCATGCAATGAGTATTAGCTATTTCGTAGAAACAGCATAATGAGATAGTAATTTGATTTTTTTATTCTTCCTCTATTTTCTCTTATCGTATTACTTTTCCCAACATGTATATCCTTTGTACTTTCTGTTTTGTGACTGTAGAGGAGTTTTTTATGGTAGGGTAAAGCTTCATGCAGAAGACTTCCCGGGTGTCCCCAAAGGCCCTTAATGAAACCAGTTATCTTGGAAAAGAGGTGTGTGCTTCATGGGAGTAGGAGGATGAGGGAGCTCAGTCCTCTCATGGAACTGAGATGGCATTCATAGCTCCTTCAAATAGTAAAGGAATGCCTGCCTTGTTGCTGTGCTCCAAGAGGTATGCGCAGGAGAAATTCCTCAGAATTTATTAAAGACTGCCTGGCATGTCTTGATTTAAGTAGAGCCTAAGAGCAAATGGCCTAAAAAGTAGAAAGTGGACATAGTTGGTCTTGGGTCATGTTGCTGTAGTCTAGTTTATCCCATTAGTTCATACAGGAGTGTTACAAAGGGATTTTATTATTTTTGTACTTAATTATTTACTCTAATTTATTTTACTACACTTAATTCCTCTCATCCAAGCCTCGTTCCTTCCAATCCCCCAACCCTAGGTGGGAGAGAAAGAAGGTTAAAGGGAAAAAGGATGGAGTTCTTTTTGAGCTACATCCTGCTGATTAGGGTCATTGGGTTCTTTGGGGACAATGCCAGTCAGTCTCAGTAGAATTCCAGGAGACAGCAGCAGGAAAAACAAAAGCAGTTTGGAGGAGCACCAGTTTCTGGAAGAGCAGCAACCTCTTTCTTCTTTGTAGCCCTTTCTCTTCTTTGTAGCCCCTTTTCTCCTACTTCTTTGTAGAGTCCCCTGCTCCTCTGGCCTCTGGCCCTTTATTCCTCTCTCCCAAGTCCTCAGAGTTTACATGCTGCAGCTGGCTAAGCCACGCCCCTGCTAGCTAATGAGACAGTTAATATTTTACACCTATGTCTTAAGCAGCCTCACACCTGGGATTAAACAAAAACATTCTCATAACTGGTTATTTTAATAAACTCATATCACATTTCCCCCTTTTAGTTCTAAAAAATAGAATATATATATGCTACACAGAGGCCTCTAAATCTTCATTTCTCCCCATGTGTTGTCCCACTGAGATATATGGCCACTTGTCATCATTATGTTTTTTGTCTGTTTGTTTCTTTTAATTATTGACAGGGTCTTGTTTAACTTCCCAGGCACTTCTCAAACTGAATCCCCCTGCTTCAGCTTCTGAAGAAACTGAGATCACAGGCCTGCACTACCAGGCATGACTGAAGTCAGTGGAGAGTATTCTGGTGGAAAAGATAAGACATTTTCTCTGATATCCTTCATATCCATATCTTGGGGTGGTGTATCTAGTTCTGTTGTTTTGGCTGTGACTGACTAGTCCTGTTTGGCTTGAAGGAGTCTTCCGCTTACACAGTTGCCTTTTCTTTCAGAGCAAGGCAGATCTGCTGCAAGGGTTTTCTGCACTTCTTTCAGAGTAATATTTAGCAGGTAAGCTGGCACCTGTTTCTTGAGGTGGTGCCTTGTGGTGGTCAGTCCTTTTATCAAGGACCTGATCACCTGGTACTTCCTTTGATGATTCCTTGGTGCTTGAACAGCTTTTTCAGCTCCATATGGGAATGTCTGACCTTTCCTCCAGGAGCCCAGATGTTTTAATGATAGAGTCACTCTTGGTGGATTGGTGGCCTGCACGCTTCTTCTTGTTGCCCAGTATTCCCCTGTCATGGCTTCTCTCTTGGAAGTTTTATCTACAGAAGGAAAGGTAGCCACCAGCTTCTAGTGAGAAGCCAGCTACTTAAGCCTGTGCCACAGAAAGGACCTTCCCTCTTAATGTTTTGATAGGAGCCTGTAGGGAGCCTCTTTGTGGATTTGCTTCAGCCTGTTGCATTCTTGGTGCTACTGGGGAAGCGCCATATAGCAACTGGCTGTGTATCAGTTACCTGCCCTTCCTTAACACAGATCAGACACTCCCCTTAAATAAAATTGTTGCTAACTTTTAAAAGAGAGAAAGAATGTGAGCAAGTAAAACATAATAATTGACCAATATAAAGTACACGTGAGTTTTACTTTTCAATAAGAAGGGAACTAGATCAGGAACATAGACTTTGTTACCTATCAAGGGGACAATTTGCCCTAGGGTTGGTACCATGTAGGCCCCCAGTGCAAGAGGAAGCTCTTAGCCCTCATATGACTGTTGAACTGAGAGGGGCTGATATGTAGGGACTCTCCACATCAGAGGACTGGGATGGGTGGGAGAGGGAAGAGAGGGTGGGAGGGTGGAACTGGGAGGGCTAGAAAGAGAGTACTGTGATGGAGATGTAACTTGATATAATAAATAAACAGTATAATAAAAGAATTTTAAAATATAAAAAATTTAAAAAATAAGGAAACTTGAGATGTCAGACCCATGTTACAGGTCAGCCAGGCACAGTTTTATTTCCAGAATCATCTTCAATTGACTAACACATGTTGTAGCTGTGGACATCCCAGTGTTAGTGCCAATCGTATGCATGTGTTCTCATTTTCACAGTGGGGAAAAAAAGGAGCTGAAAAATGTGTAAAACAAAGCCCCCTTAACTGGTACTTGGGATCTGGACAGGAAGGAGCTCCATCATCATGTTCAGTTCTATTCAGTTGCCAGGAGAAAATGTCCTTAGACAACAGGTGGGTGTTTATGTGCTGACAGTCTGGGTGCTCTTTTTGGCTGGACTCACTTGAAACACTCACAAGATCTCCTCTGCATAGTAACTGTCTCCACAAGGATTCAGTTGCCATGCAACTACATGGCTTTCTCCATAGTACTGCCTTCCTTGTGATTACAGAGTGAGGAGCTTTTATAATCATAATAATACCTCACACTCATGCCAGGCCTTTTACATAAGAAGATCCTGGTAGAGTGAATAGAGTTAGTTGTTCTTTATGTAAGTCATTTCGCCAAGAACTAAAAATACTCATGCTTCCAATTTAGCTGCATGGCTGCCATCCTCTAACTGCTAAAATATACAATACATATTTTGGTAGGAGGTGATACCAAGGATTGTTCATCAAGTTTAAAATGCAGAGATATTTAGGAGGACATAACAAAAAGAGATCTCTATTAGAAGGTATCTTTGGCATCACATCAAGGGAGCATCTCTTCTGACAAGTATTTTGATGGTATCTTGGTTCGTTTTTGTCAACTTGACACAAAGTAGATTTATCTGGGAAGAGGGACTCCCAATGGACTGGCCTCTGGAAATGTCAGTGAAGGCCATTGATTAATGAATGATGTGGGAAGGCCTAAGCCACTTTGGTGGACACCTGCCTGGGAGAGGTGGTCCTGGGGTGTATGAGGAAGTAAGCTAAGTGAGCCAGAATTCCCCTGTGTTTTCTGCTTCAGTTCCTGCCTCCAGGCTCCTACTTGGGTTTCTGCCCTGGCTTCCTTCGATGGCAAAGTGTGAATTGTGAACAAAATAAACCCTTTCCTCCTTGAGTTAGTTTTAGTCATTGTTTTTACTATAGTCAGGAGAAACCTAACTAGGAAAACCTAGCCTTTGGAAACCTGGAAGAGTTCTTCTTTCTCCTTGTGTGTGAAATAAGACAGTAATTGAAAAGAAAGCCAGGTTAGTCATGGCTGAAGGTGTCGGGTTTAGAAGGAGGTGGTCAGCATAGTTTCATGGCAAAATTTCCACTCAGCATTTGTTCCAGAATCTTATTCTGTGTCAAATGGCCTGCTTCTCACCCTGTGAAGATCACTACACAACATTCTGTGTAATCTCTTATGCAGAAATTTTGAAAAAAAAATCAGGTGTTTTAGGAAGTTATTTTTCAATTTTTAATTGTGTGTATATATGGGGGTGATGTAGGCTTATGTGTATATGAGTGAAGGTCCCCAAGCATGCCAGAGTCATGGGATGCTCCTGAGGCTGGAAGATACAAGTGGATGTGAACCAGAAGACATGGATGCTGGAAACTGAACTTCGGTCCTCTGCAAAAGCAGTGAATGCTGTCAGCTCTTAACCATTAACTGCTGGTCCATTTCTAGAACCAAGATTTTGGTTTATTTTATTTTGTTGTTGTTCATTTTTGTTTTTAATTGAAGGAACAAGGTTCTTTCTGAAAGTAAAATAAGCTGTTGGGCTCCCGGAAAAGTACATTGCTTAGCTTTTGAAGTAAAATGAAAACAACTTAGTGAAGAGAGCAGAGCTGAAATGATCTTTGCCTCAATTTCATTATCTAGCTAAATACAAAATAGTTTGAAAGTAAAGGCTTTGTTTGCAAGAACAAAATAGCTTATTTTTTGACAATTCGTCTTCTAATGTTCTCTGTCTCCTTTTGAAACTCACTCACTGTCTACAGCCATACCACCCTGAATGCACCCGATCTCGTCTGAAACTCACTCACTTGTGGTCCATCTCTTTCTGCTCCACCTACTGCCACCAGCACTAGAATTATTCCTGTCATGTCTGTACTGCAGTAATTGTCTAGTTGTCCTTTAAAAATTATATGGCTTTTAAAATGTATGTCTGTCCTGGTTTAAGACAGCTTTTTAAGTCTCTCATGTAGCTAAATTGGACCATGAGTCTAAATTCTGACTGGTAAGATTTGGATAGTGATGATTCATGCAAACTTCAGATTATTTCTCTTGTCTTGCTGGAACTCAAAAAATGGGACAGTTCCTTTTAAGAGCAAGGGCCATAACCATGATGAGTGTTTAGAGGTGTTGAATGAAATGGACTGCTATGCCTAGAAACTTCACACTCTGTATTTAAAGGAAATCAGGCCAAGATTCAGCCAAGATTCACGAGAGATAGAGAGATGATAGATAGATAGATAGATAGATAGATAGATAGATAGATAGATAGATAGATAAAGAAATTATAAAATGAGCTTCCCAGAACAAAAGCTCAATCTGTGTTGGAGACTTTACAGAGGTGAGGGGCTGATTAGGACTTTAGGTAAGGGCAAAGAGGTGAAATGTCGTGGGTACAGAGCCACATTATTTTGGGTGATATTTGCTACTCATAGGTCACTTCCATAATCTGAAAAATATCTTTTCTTGAAACAATAAATAAGTTATTTTGAAATGTGAGTCAGTTTTTTTCTTTTTTTATTTCTTCAAGTTTCATCTCAATCTCAGTCCCCTCCCTAATCCCCCTCCAGTTCCACTCTCCCACCCTCAACCCCCCATCCTCTTCCCTTTTTTTTTCTTTTAAGTTTAAGGTATATCTTATTTCCCCCCTACAATTTCCCCTTTCAGTCCAACAAATGGCTCTTTCTCTTATAATAATAAATACAATACAGTACAACAGAGGTAATTAGGCCACAGTTATGAGGGTTATATGGCTTAACGTACATTCCCAATGACCAGTCCATATGTATTTAGTACCTGACTTTAACATTCTACTATCTAACCATCTCCATGAGTTTAAAGTTCTATATCTGACTCAACATTCATACTAACTTGCAATACAATTTTAAAAGTATCTTCTTAGATCTATAACACTCTCCTACACACAGACAAGCACAAATATATATAAGTAAAATTTATAAATAAAATATTTAAATAAAGAGAGAGTAGTATATTTTTCCTATATGAGGTCTAAACTTGAAATTTGTAATAACTATTTGCAACTAATAATTTAAATGACTTAAATTCTCAATTGACTATATTATTACTTTGTTTCCAAATGTATGCATCTATATATTTTCTAGGTGTACTAATGTGTCTTTGCATATAGATAAACTTAAATATATTGGGTTAATTTGAAACCAAATCTTCAGTTGGTTTTTCTTCCAATTTTCTACCTAACTCACTTTGAACTCTGTCTGTTGTGTCCCCAAGGTTAGCCATTTTTGTCACAGAGTCTACCCTGATTTATGTATCAGAATTCTTCATGATAGAAGTTATAATTTAGTCAATTTGAAAACATGAAGCTGAGTTACTGAAAAATAACATTGTTATTCAGTCTATCATAAATAATATTTCACATAACAAAGGGAATAAGACAGAGTTTATTCTGGTGTCAAACAGGAGTGACTGCAACTTGGGTGAACAAACTTGCATTACCCTAAATATAGTATTCTAATATGTGATGGGGTGGTGTTAAGCATTCTAAATGTTGATTGGTCCTGTTTACTGTCGGTTACTTAATTGACTCTGATTGGTTAAATAAATGCTGAGGCCTGGAGATTGGGCAAAGAGAGGTAGGCAGGACTAAGGTTTGCGGGCTTTTTAGAAAGATACAGAGCATCTTGGGAAGAGATTGCAGGAGAAGAAGCCAGGAGAAAACAAGGAAGACATGCCATGGGGTAGATTAAAGAAGATCCTTCCATGTGGCCTGGAACATTGGCTTGGCTTGGAGAATAATAGTCCAAAGGGACGTATGTATATATGGGGTTATATTTGGGTAATAGAATCATGAGCCAGCTTAGATGGGCTATGATTGCACAACCCAGGCCTAAGCTTGTTAAGATCCACCTGGTGTCTGTGTGCATTCATTTATAATGGCGGTTAAGGATTAACACCGCCGCTGACCAATTAAAGATAATGCAAACTACTTAAATAGTTTAAGTAGCCATATTTTTTTCTACAAGTATGTAACATTATCTTCATATTTTTACAAGAACAGAACAAAGAAAGTCATAATTCAAGATACTTTAAAAACACATTGGTCTAAAAGCAGGCATCAGAGTCTATGTCAGAGATAGTTCCCATTGCACTTGGTAGGGGATGCACATGATGACCAAACTGCCCATTGGTTACATATGTGTAGGGAACCTAGGCCCACATCATGAATGCCCTTTAATTGGTATTTCAGACTCTGTAAGTCCCCATGAGCCTAGGTTAGTTGTCTCTGTTGGTTTTCATGTGGAGTTTTTGTCCC
>CAJQZJ010013540.1:4245207-4276794 GCA_907164525.1 Lophiomys imhausi
TAGGGGAGTGAATAGAGGGAAGAGGGATGGAAGGCAGAACCCAGAGGAGGGGAGGGAACAGGCTGTGATTGGGATGTAAAATGAATAAATAAGCTTAATTAAATTTAAAAACATACATTGGTGTGAACATGAGGCAGACAGGTTATAACAAAGTGGAGACATCTTTAATGGAGGTATTAGATAATATTTGATGACATTCTTAGCTTTTGGGTTGGTGCCAGCTAGAAGATCGTTATTATATTTCATTAAAATATTTTATTTAATATTATCTATGCACATAATATGCCTTAGACAAATATATTCCTGATCCTCTCTCTTCCCATTCCCATCTATCCCTTCTACCACTTTCTCTCCCAATTTCATATGTTCTCTTTCTTGAAATTGTCATAATACCCACCGTGTCAATGTATTGCAACCTATGTATGTATGTGAGTGTGGGACACCCACTGGAGCATGCAAGAATCTCAGGGCTAGAACTCTGAATAAAACTGACTCACATTTCAAAATAACTTATTTATTGTTTCAAGAAAAGGACAAAACCTGGAAGCAGGTAAGTCGACAGCCTAGCTGTGCCAAGACAGGGTAGGTAAGTCCTTCATAACCCCTGCTCTACAATCAATGTCTGTCAGAGAAGCGGGGCCAAACGACTGAAGAGCGATGCTGTAATGTATGGAGAGAAAATGGCAACTGTCCAGGCAGCCACTGGTATGTCATTTCTTAGTATGGGAAGCTGCAGGCCCTGTACTTCCTATAAAATCAGATATATTTATCCCTCTCAGGTCTCTGACGTGGTTGAAGAACAGATAGCTAGAGTCTCATAATTAAATTTTGAGTTGATTAGGAGTTTGTTCACATGAGTGCTGTGCCCTTAGAGGCCAGAAGAGAACATTGAATCTCCTGGAACTAGAATTCTAAGTAGTTGTGAGCCACTCAATATGAGTTGTGGGAAGTGTACTTGGGTCCCCTACAAGAATGTTATGTGCTCTTAACTACAGAGCCATGTCTGCAGACTCTGAAAATACATTAGCTTCAGTCAGATTAGGACAAAATTATTACTACTTAAATACATTTCCTACAGCAAAACCAACGTTCCATTAAATATATACCACTAATTCAAATGGTTGGAAAATAGATGAATTAAAACTAAGATTACTTCATATTCAATTGTTTTAAAAATTGTAGATGTGTAAGGTCCTGTAGTGCTTCTCAAATATTTTGAGATTAGATACTCTGCATGCAGTAATTTGCTTGGGTTTTGGTTTTTAGTTATTACAGGAACCTACCATTTGTATGTTTTCTTTTAAAATTGTTTAGAAAATTATTACAGATAATGGTTTGGGTATCTTATATAATAGTTTCCATTTAGAATAACTATGGTGATAAATATCAGTTCTAGTTACACGTAGTTTTAATTTGCTAATGGAATGGCTACACTGTAGCCATCCCCACACAAAATCATTTAATAAAATAAAAATCAGAATGAATATTCAATGGGTAAATGTGATTGCTGCTCCTTGGAATACTTACGAAGGGGAAAGAAAAGAGAGGAACACGAAAGCTGTCATCTGGTCATCTGGCCTTCACATTCATTCAGCGGCATTAACACCAACATATGCCCTTCTCTCTCTCTCTCTCTCTCTCTCTCTCTCTCAGAGATATACAATAACATTTAAAAGGGAAACATTTTTCATTAAGTCTTAAGTTGATAAAGTTTTCAAACAAGTAAATATTAAAATACAGTGAATAATTGACTATTTTACACACACATGCTTCAGTGTGCATATATATATATGTATATATATTTGCATATTTAAATATTTCAAAGGTTGCAGCTAGGAATTTACCAAAGTTTAATCTTTCATAGGACACTTTTATATCTCCCTGCTTTTCTTATTTTTAACTGAGCTGATAATGAGTTGAAAACAATTCAAGACTGTTATTCAACAAACAGGAATTCAGAAAAACTAGAATTCCATAAAATCCATTTTGCCTCAGATCAGTTATATACACTTTGCAACAACTGTTCACTAAGTGATTTATCCAGAAGAACTTGCTGAGAAACACATTCCAGCACAACATACTATTTCCTAGATGAGGAGTCTCAAAACTGGCTATATTCCCTCTTACCCTGTCTCATTTAGGCCTGGTGGGAGGAAGAATACCACACAGGAGCCCAAAAATGGATTCTAACCACAGTATTCTCATTTATATGTCATGTAAATCATATATTCTGTGTTCCTTTAGGATAAAATACAGATATCTAAAAATTAATCTTAAATGTTTATTTCATCCTGTGTAAATTTAATGTAATGTGATGCTCTTATAACAATACATGTATTATTTTGATAAGATCCTGGTCTCTTGGGATAGTCACAGTGGTTTTTAATTTCTATTTTGCTATTATGGATTACAAATATGAGTTTATTCCTCATCCTAATATCAGTATATAAGTGCAAGTTTAGAAGATTTAGTCTCAAAAATGCAACCTGTTTGGTGTCCAAATGGTATATGTAACGGACATGAAGCTGTCCCTTTCTGAAAATTTTTTTACCTCACTCTCAAACCTACACCTTAGATGTTATATGTGATTTTTCTACCAAACATGGTTTTTGACATATTTTATCCATATAGTACAGGATAACTATCCTACAACCAACAGACTGAAAGGAACAGGAACATAGACATTGTCACCTGATAGTGGGACACTTTGCCAAAGTGGAACTGCCATATAGACCCACAGATCAAGACGAAGCTCTTAGCCCTCATTTGACTGATGAACTGAGTGGGGCTGATATGTAGGGGCACCCAAACTGAAGAAGTAAGATAGGTGGGAGAGAGTGGGAGAGGGTGGGACAAAGAGGGGTGAAGGGAGGGGACTGTGATGGGGGTGTAACTTGAAGTAATAAATAAACGTAATTAAAAAAAAAACCCTCTAACATTTTTAGAACAACACAAGCATCAAAATAAAGGTGAGAGAGCACAGTCAATGAAAATGCATTATGTTCATACACAAAAGGAAAAAAACTGTGCTTGACAGCAACAGGAAATGTATAGAGGAGGAGTGAAGAGAGAGGAGGAGGAAAGGGAAGGAAGAAAGAAGGAAAAGAAAAAAAGAGGGCAGGAGGGAGGGAGGAAATCTGTACACCCTCTTTTAAAATGTTTCTGTAAGTGACAGTTGCTGATGCCTGTCATTCATAGATCCTGGAATGGAGAGGCCTTCTTCCCTCGCATCTCATTATAATAGCTGAGAGAGGCAATAAACAAGCAGATAAGTAGGTGCATCACTAAGTAAACGATATATAATAGAATGCATCAACGGTACTAAATTGAGATCGCAGGAGCGAATCTTGTGTACTCTGGAAATTCTTGTTTATGTAGCTTTTACAACACTGTCTGGTAGATCCTATTACAATTGCACCAGTGAGGAAGCTGAGCCACAGAAGAGGCAGACCATTATCCGAGTTTCTATAGCCAAAGACTGACGTGGAAATATAAATCCGTCTGACTACTGTCCTCAGCGCTGGCTGTTGAGAGTGAAGGCAATGGTGAGGTTCTCATTCAGGAGAAGATTTGAGTGAGCATGTTATTTTGACCAATTTGAAACTTTGTCCAAGAATATGTAAGGATTTAAACTAGTTTGGAGAACATGAAATTATTTCTGTTCAGATTTTTGGTTTGAGATGGTACTGACGTTTCCAGTCTTGCTTCAGTGAGCAATACTCGCTGGCATCCTTATCTGCTATAAACTTCCGCAGATAACTATATTTAGATGAACTAAATGAGGAAAAGAAGCAAGAGTTTCGAGGACACTATTGTACACTCCTGCTTTCACTGGTTCTTTCATTATTCAGTTTAATTGCCAGTGGATATTTTCAAATACTTGCTCTGCATGAATGTAAGTAATACTATATTGTGCCCATTCTGCTGAGATAGTCACAGCATTTGGTGTTGCAGAAATTGAAAGAAAGGCCAAGAGGTAGCTCTGTATCATGTAAAACCTCCCTCCATCCCATCAGCACACTGCACTGAGGTTTAAACATTTTCATTAGACACATTGTGTTTTGCCTTGCAATCAATTTCTAAATTTCTCCTAGATCCTGTATGACAAAGTGCTCATACTTATATGAATTATCTCTTTATTACAGACAGTGCCAAATCAATAATATAATGCAAGTTTTCCATCCCCAAAATCCCCCTCACACAGCCATCTCACTGCAAAATAAATGGAAACCCATAGATTCCAAAGGGGATTGTTTCAGGGGAACAATGGGGGAAGATAGAATTTTACATTTTACTTCAAACCATCTTATTAAATTGTTATAAAATATCATACAGTTGTAGAAAATGTAACAATGCTTATACCTGTTTTTTTAAGAAATATAAACATACCACTACCCTAAGCAAAATCAGCCCTTAGAATTTTCTGCACTAGATATTTCCCTATGCATATAATAGTTGCATAACCTCAAGCAAATCAATTTAGCTTCTCTTTGCCTCAAGATTCCAATTTGTAAAATGAGAGGAATTAGAGTGCCGATCTCATGAGATCAGTGTGGTTATGGGATGGGGGTGTTGATGGGACTACAGCACACGGTGAGCACTGCACATGTACTTGCTGACAATGCTGTTATCATAAATTCTGTTCTTGTACATGATCACTGCTATTATTATCATATGCCATGCTCTGATATGTTATTTTTCATATAAATTAGTTTTTCAATTACTTAGTTCAATGTCTTCTGTCCATAGGCATTGAAGTATGTACTTCTTGAAAAAGTAAGCGAAGGCATGCACGGCTCCTGTTCCTATGGGGCTTTCATATTAGAAAAAAAAAATAAATGGCAAAAGTAAAAATAACTTAAAAACTTATCTTCAGTAATACATAAACATGCGATGACAAGTGTTTTTGAGAAACTTAGTTAGGTAAAATAATTTTCAAGTGCAATGATAACAGAAACATTGTTTTTGGATTTTGTAACATAGATAGACAAATGGTCATTTGTCACAGACATACTTAGTAATGATTTTCTTTCCCAATTCCACTTCCTGTTACTATCATGGTATCTGCTAGCCAGGAAGATGCTGTTTGAATGGGCTACAGGAGAAGGTAATGGGGCTGATGTAATGGAATTTTCCAAATCTTCATAGTAAGCATGCTTTGTAGTCTTGGTGCTGCCATTATTCAGATAAATAAAGCAGGGCAAGGATGGATTTCATGTCTTGTGCATTGTCACATGAATAGAGATAAGCCAAGCAAAGAAGTGCAGGTGTGTGGCAGTTGTAGGGACAGTGCCCTTTGCAATATCTACATTTAGAGAAGTGAAAATATTTTTATAGCTGTTAGAAAAATTAAATTTTCAATTTTCTCTGATGAATAAACAGTGATCTTTCAAACTGTTGCTACTAAGTCCAAAGGGTTCAACCGTAGAGATTTTCACTTATTTTACTCCTAAAGTAGAAGTGTCGCTGACCATGTCCATTAAAGTACTAAAACACTATCAGATTAATCTGAGCTTTAATTGAATGTGGTCACACAACTGTCCATTTCTCCTGTGCATACCAGCATGACATTATTAAAATCTGACTCATTGCTGATATAATTTACTTTCTATTCCTACTAAAGTTACTAAACATTTCCGCTACTTATTCTCCATCTTAGTTTCTAATTTAATGATTAATAGATTTCTGCTACTTTTATTATCTAGTACTCCAATGAATGTTTATTGCATGTCTATGAGGTTTAAGGAAATTATAGCCACAGGTAACTGGTTAGAAAAAAATATATATGTTGCAAATAATTTTCCAGTTTTTACTTAAATCCATACTCCATAATACTTCCTTCTTAATTGTATTGAATATTTATGTATTATTTTTTCTTGGTTTTCATTCAATTTCATATTATCATTAGATGGACCATTTCCAGATCGTCCTTCCTTCCTTCCTTCCTTCCTTCCTTCCTTCCTTCCTTCCTTCCTTCCTTCCTTCCTTTCATCATCTATATGACCATTATGAATCTATAACTATCAATTATCTCTCTACCTGTCCACCTATTATGACTTTATTAACCATTTATCAATCATGAATCTACCATCTATCTAGCTAACTAGCTAGATATCTATCATCTATCTATCATTTTCTATCATCTATTTACCAATCTATCATCGATTATCTATCTATAATCTACTTATGTATCTCTGTCTGTCTTTCTGCCTGCTTGCCTGTCATCCATCTCTCTCTCTCTCTCTCTCTCTCTCTCTCTCTCTCTCTCTGCAGTCATCTCCTCCCCTATGTGAGAAACCATGAAGAATGCCCTCAATTGAGCCTGTCCATATTGGCATTCTGATATCTGACTCCCATCCTCTGAAACTTGGAGAAATGAGTTTCTGTTGTTTAACACAGTCTATGCCATAGACTCCATAGAAAATGTTTATAGTATCTAAAATTGAACAAAGTGTCCTTGAAGTAACTCATACCTCTGCATATTTAACGAGACCAAAATACAATTCACAGGGATGTTCTGTGCTACACTTTGAGTTACAAGTATCCAGATTCATTTTTACACCATGAATTATGAAGCCTCTATATATTCATATGTATGCAGTTTTCTGTTTAATTTCATTAATTCTTCAAATGCATATTTGCATTTGTGACATAATACTTATATATGCTTTTCTTAGAAATTTTGATCTCTTCTATTGATTTATAGTCTTATCCTGTACATGAAAATCAATGTAGATTTATATAATAGCCCCTTCCATTCAGCATGGCAGAAAGGGACCTCATGAGGAGAAAAGTCTACAAGCACCTTGATCTTGGCCTTCAAAACTAGACATGTTTCTAAGTATTACAAATAAGGTTGCTATGAGCATAGTTGAGGAGATGTCCTTGTGGTTTGGTGAGGAATCGTTTGGATGTATACCCAGAAGTGGTATGGCTGGGTTTTGACGTAGGGCTATTCCAAGTTTTCTAAGATATCGTTAGGCTGACTTCCATAGTGGTTGTACAAGTTTGCACTCCCATCAGCAATGTAAGAGTGTTCCCCTTTCTCCACAACCTCACCAGCATGTGTTGTCATTTGAGTTTTTGATCTTAGACATTCTGCAGGTGTGAGCTGGAATCTCATTGTCATCTTGAGTTGCATTTCTCTGATGATTAAGGATGTTGAGCATTTCTTCAAATGTCTCATTGCCATTAGAGATTCTTCCTTTGTGAATTCTCGGTTTATCTCTGTTTCCCACTTTCTTGGGGATTATTTGGTTTCTTGGTGTTTAATTTCTTGAGTTCTTTATAAATTATGGTTATTAGCCCTCTGTTGGAAGTGGGGTTGGTAAAGATCTTTTCCCAATCTGTAAGTTGCCATTTTTTTTAAAGACAGTGTCTTTTGCCTTACAGAAGCTTGTCAGTTTCATGAGGTCCAATTTATTGATTGTTGGTCTTAGAGCCTGAGCTATTGGTGTTCTGTTCAGGAAGTTATCACCTGTGCCAATGAGTTTGAGGCTTTTCCCCACTTTCTCTATTATTAGATTTAGACTGTAGCTAGAAACTGGAAACAATCCAGATGTCCCTCAACCAACAAATGGATTAAAAAGTTGTAGTACATTTACACAATGGAATACTACTCACCTATCAGAAACAAGGAAACTATGAAATTCACAGCCAAATGGATGGAACTAGAAAACCTCATCCTGAGTGAGCTAACCCAGACTCAGAAAGATGCACATGGCATCTACTCACTTATAATTGGATTTTAGACATGTAGTACAGGATAACTATCCTACAACCAACATACCAAAGGGATCAGGAACATAGACTTTGTTACCAATTAATGGGACACTTTACCCTAGGGGTGATGCCATGTAAGCCCCCAGTGCAAGAGGAAGCTCTTAGCCCTCATATGACTGCTGAACTGAGGAGGGCTGATATATAGGGACACTCCACATTGGAGGAGCAGAATGAGTGGGAGAGGGAGGAGAGGGTGAGAGGGTAGAACCGGGAGGGGTAGAAGGAGGGTACTGTGATGGAGATATAACTTGAAGTAATAAATAAACAAACAAACAAAAAGTAGACATATATAAGGCATACAGAGTGTGGTAATTTCTTACAAACTTCTGATCTAACACAATATTTTAAAAGAACACTAGTGTTGTCTTTAAATAGATGCCATATTTTTGTACATCCCATGAGTCTTCTTGTGGAATCCTTTTTATTTCTAGTTAATTTCCTATTGGTGGACTTTGAATTTTCAGGTGGAAAAAGTGTGTATTTTTCTTAAGCATTTAGTATTTGGCCTGCTACTTCTATTTTTAAATATTCATTTATAGATCATCTTTAAGATGATCTTTTTATGTTCATCACATAGGGACTTTTAATTTTGTACTTGTATGCAGAATATGCCATCTGTTGAGGCTTGGATTTTTGTATCAATTCACCAAATCTCTAACCTTAGTGGACTATAGTCATTCTGAGACATTAGGGAAAGAAAGGAAAATCACACTCCTTAAGGAATTTTACACAAGTACTTGTGAAAAATTAAGCAGCTATGTTCAGCCGTGTATGACAAAACTCTCAGGACTTTAATTTTAATCCTTCATTAAATGTTTCATAGAATAGAAAGCAGACTTTTCTTTTTTTTACTGTACTGAGTTAAGACAGGCTTCAATGGTAAGGAATCTTGACCAGATATTAGAAAGAGACTGGAAAGAAAAGAGAAAGGAAAGAAAAATGGGGGAAGAAGAAGAAAGGGAAGAAAGAAAGAGAAGGATAGAAGATAAGATAGAGAGAAGTAAGAAACAACCAATATCATACAATCTCCTAAAATTGGAAATGTTCAATTTTAAGGACTATCTATGTGATACATATTTCATGTCTCTTTTTTTGGATTAAAACTACCCTTTACTTTTGGAAATTTTGTGGCAAAACTTCATAGGTCCTTTTCATGCTTGAGAACCATAGTCAGCCTCCACTCACTGTTTTTGAATTGTGCTACCCAATGACAGTAAGAGTCAGTGACTTGTCTACTCCTGATCAGCTGATGTGTGTGTGTGTGACACTGGTGGCAAGTCATCTCGTTTACCTGGGTACTGTTTTCCCATACATGTAGAGAGATTTCATCCTTATTTATTCACATGCTGTAGTTCAAAGTACATTTGTCTAAACCCACTTAAATTATCACTCATGATAAAAATATTTCCACTTCCTAAAATGTCTGTCTTATGATTTCCTTATTAAAAAGACACCTTTCAACCTTGGCTCTGTGATGAAAGACAACTTTTACAAGAGTACTTTACTACCAAAAATAATGACACATTAGTAAACCTCTCGATCACAGTATGGGAGCTGTTGCTAGATTGTAAGTGGTACTTGAGTCTGTTTACTGAGATGTGCTAAGATTTTAACACGATGTGGGGGGGGGGCAACTGAGAAAGGGAGGGGGGAAGTTTATGTGAGAAAGACACATATGATATGTTCTCTTTTCGTCTCAACCTATAGTCCCCTCCTTTCTAGGCATCTACAAAATCTTACAAGGAGTTTCATTACATTAAATGGAAATCCTGTTCTAATCAAAAGCTAGACACATAAAGACCTGGAAATCCATGATGGGTATTAAAATGTGTGTTAGAGAATGTCAAAGAACACACAGTAATATATATTAAGGTTATATAGAATAATATAATGTGTTGATTTTATTTCTCCCCAGATACTTAGATGTTAAGCTAAAAAAAAAAAAAAAAAAACAAATATACAAAACATAGCACAGCCCAAGTTGTCATTTAAGAATTAGGAAAGCAACCTGCAGATTACTGTTTTTATGGTTTGTTGGTGCATACAGATATTTTCATAAGAAGTTACCTATGAATAGAAATGTTTAACTCTAAAAAGGGAGCTTATAAGCAGAAACCATCTACAATAAAAGTTACGGTGGGAAAGTGACAAGAAAAAGTGTAGAGGCCTGTGTGTATTGATATGGACACATTTCTTACTAAAAATCTATTTTGGCCCATATGAAGCTTAAACAGGTTTTATATTATCAGCCTGGTCATAGTATTCCTTTATTCCTTCCTCCCCTGTCTTTTTCCTTTCCTACTTTCTTCCCATTCTTTCTTCATTCACTTACTTCCTTTCCCTTTTTGGCTTGTCATAACACAGAATAAGACACAGGAATCATCATGTTACATCATATACAAACTTAACATGTTTTTTAAAAAAATCTATTTTCATCATTTATTCTGAGAAAAACAAGCTTGAAAATTTGGATTTGTCATATTTATACTCACACAAGTACATAAGTATATTGTGTATGTGTAGGAACAAGTATATACACCTCCAGTCACAGTCCATGTCATAAGTTATACACACAGATTCAGTGGAATATTAAAAAAGAATCTAGAGTCTCTCTGGGAAAACGCAAGAAATAGAATGACTTTAAAACATTTCTGCAGTGATTCTGAAGGAGTTAGAAGCACATATGCCATAATCACTATACATTTGACTTTGGTTAAAACGCTGCAGTCCAAGGGAGACCTTTGTTCTGTGTATGTGCACAGTGCACGTCCTTTCTAAGCGGGCTAGTTTTGTTCTCATGCCATGGGAGCAGGTGGCATGAAGCTGTTTTGATGAGGTTAAAAAGACTCCTCCCCCCCTCCTCAAGCAGCAGCATGAAGTAAGTCAGCAGTAATTGTGTGCATGGCTCTGCTGTGCTGGGTGGGTGGAGGTAAAATTGATATCAAATAAGGGCATCTAACTGAGATCCCAGAGTCCCGTTTAAGTTGTTGCTCGCTTTTATTAACCCCACTATGGTGAGAATCTTATAACTTAGATACCCTCAACACAAGAACAGTAATTCTGATGGCTTTAAATTTTCCTCTCCAAAAAGGCTGATTTAATGCTACAAAGTGGATATAAATGAAGAGGTTTCTTTATCCTCTTTTTATTTTGTTGTTGACAAATCAGACTTTAGCCCAGTTAGATAAAAGAGACGGGTTCTGTTGCTTGGATGTGATGTCTTTAATGAAGATGGGGGACCCCAGGGAGCCGAAATCATTGCTGCTTTGGGGGTTTCTTGCCATTTCTTCAGGCTTTCTTTCTCCTTCTCCAGTGGGCCCAGGGTGTGGGAACTATCCAAGGTACTAGGACGCTGGCAGCTTTGCTGTTCAATGCAGGAGGATTGCAGAAGCAGAGGACAGAGATTACTGCTTATTTCAAAAGGTACGTTCTTTGTTTCAGAATCCCTGATTAATCAGCAGCAGCAGCAGAAACAGACTAAGGCAGCTGGAGAGAAGAGGAGGAGCAGGAAGGGTGGGAATTGTGAGGGAGGGAGGAGAGAGAGAGAGAGGGAGGGAGGGAGGGAGGGAGAGAGAGAGAGAGAGAGAGAGAGAGAGAGAGAGAGAGAGAGAGAGAAACACAAGAGCCAGAGCGAGCTGGTTGTCATGGGGGAGGGACGATGCTACCAGCTAGGTTTCTCCCAACCTTCTGTATGTATGCAAGGAGAAAGAGCATCTTTGGGGCTGAAAGGAGACATTTAGAGAAGATGTGCCTGATTTTTTGCTTCCATTTATTTTTATCTTCACAGAACATGATCAAATGAGGTACCTTAGCCAGCTTGGTGATTGCTTCGGGTATTGTAATCATCTGTGTAGCAAAGTGGGTAAAATCATTCAATTTCTTCCCTGCTGGACCTGGAAGGAGAGGGGCTGTGCTCTCACCCCCACCCATTAGCTATGCCCTCTTTTCTCCGAATGTCGATTTAAGGAAGCCAGTACCTGTCTTCTGCCACTGAATCTTCCTAGCAAACTTTAAAGGGCATTTTACCTGATAGAACATCGAAAAATGCTCTGATCTCTAATGATGAAGAATTTTGGATTCGACACTTTTCCCATCCAGATATAATGCACTTTAATTGAAGAAAAACTGAACTGAACCTACAAGTCTATTTCTTATGGTGCTGGATTACTCCTACCGAACTGCCCCGAGACCAGCCTTGAGAGAGGGCACTGACAGACCCAAGTCACCTCCTGACTATTCCACTTAGCTCTCCCTGGGGACTTAATTTTTGGTATGTATGTCATGTTTTAGATTCTATGAGCATGCTAATTGAATCTAGAACTAAAGAGAGGAAGCAATTGGTTATGGAATGGGTTGGATTTCAGTTAGGGATACTTAATGCTGAAGTTTGCATGTTTTATTAGGTGGAACAGAAATGAAGATACTACATGGGCACCCACGCTGTTACTGAGCCCCCGGCTATTTTTAATCCTTTACCCAGTTAGTGATTACCATGGAAATGTTAAATGGATTTTCATTAGTAAAATAAGCTATGTCGAATTATTAAAAGAATTGAAAGAATTTCCATGCCATTAATTGCTATTCAGGTTGTGCACGCTGCTATTTATCATAATTCCATACCATAAATATTTTACACAGGTTCAGTTCATTGGTGTCAACAGTGGGAGCCCAGTTTTGCATTCTCAGAAAAAAAAAGATGTACACTGTATCACAAAATATTCAAATTGCTACACATAGTGTGAAGGTAAAACTGCTTATTTCTGGCTGATTCCAAATAGGCATTTTCCAAAAAATGTGTGTTAATATCAGTCAGTGTCACGAGAGTATGCTTAGTCTTACCAAAAATGTGCATCTGTTGTAGAACTTCAGGTAGATTTGTTTAACTTGAGACATGCACTTATTTCATTGAAACAACTTCATTCTTATTTTCCAAACTACCAAGGAATATTTTCAGTACTTGGAATATAGGCATTGCACATCTGGGAAAATATTGTGTTTAAAAACATTTATCTTTACTGAAAAATACTGAAATTGTTTTTGTACTAAGGGACTATATTTACTTTTCTAAATGTAGTGAAATATAAAGGCACTGAGTGGAAAAGACTGCATGGTATAATTTTGATAAATATAGTATCCATGAATTTATGATCCATTATTATAAGTAATGAATAGAGTGTAAAAATAAAAGTTAACCTCCAAAATGTTCACATTTTGAGTGTGCTATAATTTATTTGATGTATAGTTAAGTGTCAACTTAAAAATTAGTGAAAAAATATGATCCAGGGATGTACAAATAGTTTTCTTTTTCTTTGAAAAGTAGAACATACTTTTGTCCAACTCAGAAAAGAGGGGAATTCTGTGAAGGACATTTAATATTTAGGAAACTGTGGAAATAGTCCTATGAGAAATACTACAACTTTGCAAAGGACAAGCAGAGTTATAAAACTTGAATGGTTTGTAGAGTTGTGTAGAAGTGCCAAGATCTCAGTGAAAAGAGTGGTGGTCATTGTTTAAAATAAACCAATTAGTCGTAGACTCCCAATTCAATTAGATGGCTTCCGTTGTAGCTCCAGTCAGCAATTTATTAAACTGACTGTATCTGCTTTGCAAATACTGCCTTGTAAGCGTCTGGAACCAATTGGCCCAAGGCTCCACAAAGTCCCTCAGCCACTGGCTCTTTGCTTGAGCTTCTCTGATATTAGAAAGGGTGTGTGCAATCTTTTAAGACGTTTGGTTAAAAGACCCCACGACAAACTGGAAGTTAGGAAAATGCCTAGTATATGATGCTACTGCATTTGTATGATCTATGCCCACTTCTCAATTTGGGAGAGGGAGATAGTATAGCAAAATTCATTGCAAAGAAAGCTGCTTTCTGAGAAAGAAGCAATCAACGCCTTTGTAGTTACTCCTGCAGGCTTTCTTGGTGGTAACTTCTTTCTTATCTTGTACAGAACAGCTGCATTTTGAGAACACTGACAATAAGAATATGAACATGATCATTTGTAGGTTAGGGGACAGGATTCCAAGCACAGATCAAAATATCTAACACTAGTATTTGACAGTTCATAAGACTTTTATTGCGAAAACAATTTTGACATCGCTTGCATGACTATGGGTTTTAACTGTGCTACCTACTTTGAAGTACTAATCTATAAAGTTAGCAGATTTTAGATTGAATTTGCATATGTATTTAACATATGTATGTGAAGCCTGATTACTACTTATATTTCCACATGCAATGTGTGGTGTGTGGTTTTAGGTTGGTGTAAGTACATGCAAATAATGTAAAATGGTCTTTATACTACTGAAAAATGCAACAACAAAACAGCAAAATAGTCAAAATCACCTGGGGAAACTTTCCTTTTCCTAAGCCCCTAGCATTCTCCACCTTTGGGGACATGCAATGATGAGAATGAGAAGGAAAATAAAATTTTAAGAACTCAAATTCCAAGAACTTCATATAACTTCAAGACACGTGCCCTTTGAGAGCCTAAAAATAGATAAAAGAATAGAAAGTAGGAATCCTGCACCATCATGAAATAAATTGAAACATAAACAGGGAGCAAGGATAAAACATCCAGTCTTTCATCAAAGGATTTATTCTCGTCTATGCATTATGATGCTTCAGCACATCACAAGTCGTGTTCTGACAACAGCATAAAATGAACATTACCTTATTGTAGTCATACAAATATCTTACAGGAGTCACTGTGGCCTAAAATATAGAAATGCTTATGAGACTTTGAATAATGGGGAAAACAATTCACTCCCAAGTCAGATTGTTTTTCATTCTTAACCACTCAATATAGGTAATAAAATTAAGATTAAAGAAGTTGTTAACCACTCTGTTTCTTGGAAAAGCTAAATCTCATATAGAGAGCAACTTCATTTTAGAAATTTGGGTTAAACAGTTTAGGGAGAAAAAAGAAAAGAAAAACTACCAGTGACCAAGAGTCTAGTGGACTGATTCACTCGGAGGATGCTGATACATATGAAACTCTGCCATGGATAAGTGGAACTATCAGGTTTACCATATGGCCCAGTCTTATGGAGCAAATGTGTATCTCCAACAAGCTGCCCTTACAGAAGTAGAGTGGTGGATATACTAATGTAGGAGGTTACACTAATTGAAGAATTGACTCAGAATTTTAAACAAAGGAAAGAGGGAAGCTTGGACATAGATGAAAAAGAACCAGACAGCCTGAACATTCATTTGACTCTTTTTGTGTGGCTTCTCTCCCACACTAGCATGTGTATTTGAGGAATTCAATCTCACCATGAGTTGGTGCCATGTTAAGTAGACTCTGTGAACACACAGTACGCACAGTGGTGTTCTTCATTGGTGGATGGAAAATACTACATAAGCACATGATCTTGGTGAAATTTGCATGCATTTATTTTCAAAAATTCTCCCTATTTAAATTTATTTTTAATACTAAGTATTACATAAAGATTTAGCTCTTGAGTTTCTTTCATGAAAGTATCAGCTACAAAGAGAGAAAAAGAAAATGGAGATTTTGTAATTTTGTGTTTCTATCAATTTCATTTGGCCATACATGATTTTTGCTCTGAGTGTTTGTTAATGGGAGCTTTGTTTCTGTGAAAATGTTTGGAAGAATTAGTATCACTATCAGCTCTAGATTCAGCGCTGGTAAGTGACAATGATGACTGTGCTAAGAAATATGTGTGAAAAACTCAATATGATGTTAAATGCTTAGTTTGCTTCTTTTGGCCATGGTAAGAATTTAATTAGTGCATTTTAGTTAAATCAAGTCTCAAATTTTAGGAAGCGGCACCATATTACACACTGTAATCTTTGTGAAGGGTGGTGGTCAACAAACTATAAATAATTGAAAGAATAGTATAAAATGAAAGCTGAAAATCATCATCCACTTTAATATTTAACCCAACACCTGTAGATTTGATAGATCAGACATGATTGTAGACACGGTAACCTAAATATTAAATGGACAGAATCTCTGGAAATGAAGAGCATAGAAGTATAGGACGGCATACAGTAAAGACCTTAATTTCACTGTGTATTGCATGGGAATTAATTTCATTTGTTTTAAACAAACAATGGGCACACAAATTTATTGTTGGCCATCAAAAGGCAGACATTCTCCTTCAATCTAATGTATTCTTCTGTTGCTATATCTAATTATAAGTCAAATAAGGGAGGTGGTAACTTACTGAGAAAATACTAAAGATGTTACCTAGAATTCAAAACCCATTTGCTTTTAACAGTATTTCCTAAGAGACCAACTAAGGAATTCACTGTCTGTTTAAACAGATTTGTAATTTAAGAGGCAGGAACTACAACCAAGTCTTTGATGGGCTAGTCATAGAGCATGCCTTTCTCAATATCTATCTTATCCATAAATATACATTCTAAAAACACATTTGTGAGTTATTGGATTCTCATGCTAAATGCAAGAATTGGGAGCAGTTGTAACAAGGTAGACACCCAGAGTTCAATTTTCTGCTGAATCTGTCCACTGAAACAGGGATATGGTTCATTTATCTGGAAAAAAATATCCTTCTGCTTGGAAGGGCAAAATTAGAAGGTCTGAGATGGAATGGGCTTTGTTCTCCATAGATCCGAGTGCCCGTGTTTTTTTTTTTTTTTAATTTGGACAGTTGGAATTGATATAGATAAGTATCTTGATTACAAATTATTTGGTTAGTAAAGAAATATACTAACTTCAATATCGGCTCCCATGGAAAAGACTATGATGAAGGAAATTGTATTGTCTTAAATATTCTACACACCTGTTTCAAAGTATAATTTGTTTATCAAGGAGCCATGTTGTTAAATATAATTATTTCCACAGTTAATTGGCAGAGCCTGAATGATGACTCAAAGGTAGAGACATTTGTGTGTCACCTTATTACCTGAGTTCCATCACCAGATTCTAGAGGTGGTAGGAGAAAATGTACTAGTAAGAGTTGAATTCTGACCTCTATATTTATACTATACCAAAGAGTACACAAAAAGCACAAACACACACACACATACACACACGCACATAAACATATATACACACATATATACATAAATAAAATCAATCAATAATTATTTTAAGCACCAATAGCTGGTGAGTGAAAGATGGTTCATCTGGTAAAAGCGCTTACCATCAAACCTGACAATCTGAGATGAATCCCCAAGATCCCTGTGATAGGACAGAGTAGCCAATTTCCTCAAATTGTCCTCTGATCTCCACATGGAAGCTGTGGCATCATATACCCCTCAATTAAAAATAAATCCACAAATGACTGTAATAAAAACATTTTATTTTAAAAGAGTTGGTGAAAGGCTCTACTAGCAACATCCCCATCAGGCTTATTGAATACATATACATTTGCTTTATTAATTAGGTTTATTTATTACTTCAAGTTACATCTCCCTCACAGCCCCCTCTCTCCAGCTTCTCCTTCTCACCCTCTCTACCTCTACCCCCTCTCTCACCTATCCTACTCTTCCAGTGTGGGTACCCCCACATCTCAGTGCCCCTTAGTTCATCAGTCATATGAGGGCTAAGAGCTTCCTCTTGCACTGGGGGCCTACATGGTAGCTCCACTAGGGCAAAATGTCCCACTAACAGGTAACAAAGTCTATGTTCTTGTTTCCTTTCTGTCTGTTGGTTGTAGGATAATTATCTTGTATTATATGGCTAAAATCCAGTTTTAAGTGAATAGATTTCATGTGCATCTTTCTGGGTCTGGGTTAGCTCACTCTAGATGAGCTTTTCTAGTTCAATCCATTTGGCAGAAAATTGCATGATTTCATTGTTTCTGATGGCTGAGTAGTATTCCATTGTGTAAATGTACCACAGTTTTTTTATTCATTCTTCAGTTGAGGGACATCTGGGTTGTTTCCTTTCTACCCAGTCTTCAGTTCCGGCACTGGAGCAGTGGGTTCTTGGCCATTGCGCACTGCCCAGGTGACACACACACATTTTTTAAAACCAAATCCTCATGACATAGTCAATTTCAACTGCCATCATTCTTTAAAATGTAAAGTGAAGCTTGAAAGTATTGATTAGGAGTCTGTAGATGTGACTCAGGAGTTAAGAGCACTGACTGTTCTTCCAGAGGACATAGGTTCAATTCCCAGCACCCACATGAAAACTCATAACTGTCTGTAACTCTAACATCTGACACTCTCACAAAGACATACATGCAGGCCAACATCAATGCACATAAAATAAAAATAAAAAATAAATAGATAAAGAAAGAAAGGAAGGAAGTATTGTTTGATACAAAACCATAGTCCTAGAAACAATTTATTTGATATTTTTTATTTTTTTATGTTTATTTATTACTTCAAGTTACATCTCCATCACAGTGCCCCTTTTCCATCCCTCCTGGTCCCACTCTCCCACCATCTCCTCCCTCTCCCACTCAACCCACTCCTAAGGAGTGGGGTGTCCCTACATATCAGTCCCCCTCAGTTCAGCAGACATATGAGGGCTAAGAGCTTCCTCTTGCACTGGGGGCCTAAATGACAGCACCTCTAGGGCAAATTGTTCCATTAGCAGGTAAAAAAGTCTATGTTCCTGTTCTTCTGTTGGTTGTAGAATAGTTATCCTGTACTATGTGGCTAAAATCCAATTATAAGTGAGTAGATGTCATGTGCATCTTTCTGAGTCTGGGTTATCTCACTCAGGATGAGCTTCTCTAGTTCCATCCCTTTGGCTGAGACTTGCATGATTTCCTTGTTTCTGATAGCTGAGTAGTATTCCATGGTGTAAATGTACCACAATTTTTTTTTTATCCATTCTTCAGTTGAGGGACATCTGGGTTGTTTCCAGTTTCTAGCTATTACAAATAAGGCTGCTATGAACATAGATAAGGAAACATCCTTGTGGTTTGGTGAGGAATCGTTTGGGTGGATACTCAGAAGTGATATGGCTGGGAGATTTTTTAGAGCACATGGAAAAAACTTTCACCAGTGCCTACAGGATTTCTTCAGACACCCATACATCACATATTAACTTCCATGGGAACCAGCAAGCAAAGTACTGTGAGTTTAATAGTTGACAGGATGCTAATCTTGTTTTAGATGCCATGTGTAAATGTTGAGAAGTTATACCTAATTATTCTCAAAAACAGTGAAAATAAAGAATTCATGGCCAGCTAGTGATGTAAGCAGTACCAGAATCAGATGGGATGCAATCATTCACTGTATGACATCTAGAAGATTACAATTTGACATTCATCACCACCTTGTCTGTAATAGAGGACCAATAGAATCTTAACTAGATGGATGATCATATGACCAAATGCCTTCCTCGAGATGGGTATGGACACATACATAAATATGCGACTTACTCCCATAATATGAAGTTTGACTTGACAAATGGCTGACTTTTTATCTAAAAAATCCATGTGAGTTAAATAATATACCTTTCCCATGCATAAACATTTTGCAATAATATTATTTCACATTTTTTCAGAACAACAATTTAAACTCCACATAATCTGAAAGGCTATTTAGAATGATAATTAATGTTCAGAAATAACCAGCTAATCTTGTTAATAATCACAATATGTAAACTGTGTAAGAATCACTAAGGTTGGTGGAAAACCTCAGCAAAATAAAAAAAAAATAAATAAATAGACACCTTTGGATAATCATCCTTCTTGCATCCGGGAAAAATACAGTTTTGCTGGAGGGCAGAATGGGAGGATCACTCTAGCCTGGGGTGGTACCGCTAGCATGCTTATAACACTGAGTTGGCTTGCTTAACTTAGGCAAGATTAATTGCCATAAAGTTAGGTTGGTCTTTTTTTAGCCTGGGTACCTACTATGGATGTTCTTGATGCAAGTGAATTCCTGATAATGGTAATGCTTTTGATAGCTGAAAGACACCTTCCTGCATTTCCTGCATTTCTCTCACCAAAATGGAATTCATTCGTAGTAGTAGCTTTCTTCTCTTCTAGGTGCCCACCACTTAAGCCTGTAATCTGATGGACTGATGGAAAAATACAATTCAATTGCATTATATAGTCGAAATTAAAAGGCTGTTTAGTTTTAATTCACTGGAGCTTAGAAATCAAACAAAGCATAATAAAAAATTAACATAAAATTCCAAACCCAACAAATAACTTTCAGTTTCCAAAATGTCAAACACAGGGAAAAAGTTTCACTTCAGCATGTGATTCAATTTTGGATTAAGTGGTAGCTAAAAGGCTAATAAATTCTGATATGAAGTGAGTTTAGATAACTGCAACCCAGGTTATGAAATATGATTTCCATTTCAGAATGCATGATGCATTTTAAAAAGAAAATTTGACTTTTGCAGAAAATAGATGGACTGCACAACATTTCTATGATTTTTTTAAAGGATGTAAGTTTTGTTTGTTTAGAGATAGTCTCTAAACATGACAGACATGTGCTACACACACTTGTGTCAGTTTTCTATACCACAGTAAATGGAAATTTAGTGAATTCTTATTAACATAGAATATTAAATTTTTTATTTTTGTGAAATTTTGATCTTTATTATTGTTAAGAGAGTTTTTCTAGCTCATCCTGAATACATGGAAAGTTCTTCAAGACATGATGTTATCAAATTCTTGCCTGCCTAACCGTCCATCCACCTACCTATCCATCCAGGCAAGCATGCATGCATCCATCCATCAACCCAAACATCTACTTCCCATTGATATTGTTGCCAAGCTCCTTCATTAACATTATCATGATATTATTACAGTTTATTGTGTGTACTATTGTTTAGTTCTACTCTAAATTCTTCATAAACCTCCCTTCTAGAAACCACAACAAGTCGTTTTAAAATGGCTTGATTTGGCTTTGATTTATCAACCACTGCTCTTGTGACTTAAGTTTTTAAAGTCCTAAGACTTTTTTAAAATTATTTTAAAAATATTTATTACTTCAGGTTACATCTCCATCACAGTGCCCTCTTTCCACCCCTCCCAGTTCCACCCTCTACCACCTATCCCTTCCTTCCAACTCCTCTGGAGTGGAGTGTCCCTACATAACAGTCCCCTGCCCCAGTTCACTACTAATATGAGGGCCAAGAGCCTCCTCATACACTGGGGGCCTACAAGGCAGCACCACTAGGGCAAAGTGTCTCATTAATAGGAAACAAAAATGTATGTTCCTGTTCCCTTTGGTGCATCAGTTGTAGTATAGTTATCCTGTACTATATAGCTAAAATCCGACTATAAGTGAATAGATGTCATGTGCAAACTTGGAATAGCTCTACCTCAAGACCCAGCCATACCACTTCTGGGTATACATCCAAATGATTCATCACCAAACCACAAGGACGTTTCCTCATCTGTGTTCATAGCAGCCTTATTTGTAATAGCTGGAAACTGGAAACAACCAAGATGTCCCTCAAACAAGGAATGGATAAAAAAAAAAACAAAAAAAAAACAAAAAAAAAAAACTGTGGTACATCTACACAATGGGAATACTACTCAGCCATCAGAAACAACGAAATCATGCAATTTGCCGCCAAATGGATAGAACTAGAGAAGCTCATCCTGAGTGAGCTAACCCTGACTCAGAAGGATGCACATACCCTAAGACATATCATTATTAATTCTATAATGATATTAAAGATACCTGCTTCTAGACTGTTGAGACTGAGTATAGTCCTGATAATAAACAATATGAGTCATAGTAAATTATGATGTGAAGCAATTATGGCAGTCCATTTTGAAAATAACACAGGGTCACAAGAATATACAAATTAAATGCCAAATGTGTTTTTCCTTGATTGATGTTATATTTTGTGTAGACATTTTTAGGTTTATACATTTTCACTTAAGCATTTAAGGAAAAATGCAATTCAATTTTTCTCCAACATAATATATTTTTAACTTAAATATACATGGAAATATCATTATGATAATGGAAACAGAAAATTTGGATCTATGGTATTACAACACCATAATTTAAGAAACAAAATCATGATTGTAATTATGCAAACCAAATACTTATGTTCAGATACAATGTTTATTCACTCATAAGGGGCAGGACAGAACAATGATCCTTTGTCCTGCAGATATTGCCTAGATGATGCATTTGATACTCAAGTAACACTCATTTCATGTTATTTCAAATACTCTGGGCGCTTGGAATTTCTAATGAGACATTTTCTTCAATGGAAAACTTAAATTAAAATTTATAAATCTTATTTTATTTATATAAAATTCATTTCTTTCAAGGGAACAAAGAGGTCTAAAATTACCTAAATGGGGCATGATCTTTTTAAAATTCCATTATTTTCATTAAAGGTCTTCTATAACAACTTTATGATCTAACTTACCATGATGTAAATGCATTTGAAATACATTAATATATTTAGAGTGTAGGAGTATTTGCAGATGATCACATGTGTGCCAAGGTGCACGTGTGGAGATCAGAGGACAACTTGGCATTTGTGTTCTTCCATAATATGGATTCTGGGACTCGAATCCAGGTCATTAGCCTTGCCAGCAAGCTCCTTTACCCACTGAGCCATCTTGATGACTATAAACTTAAGTGTTACAATGCACCAGGGCTTACATACATCCTGAGGAGTCTGGTAACTCACTGGAGGTTTGGGATGACAAAATCATAGGAACAAACTTAACACCCTTACTAAGGGTATGCTCTGTTATCAATCTGCAGAAACACCCCGTTTCCATGATACCCTCCAAGATGATGAGTGCTAATCCTGAAGAAGACCCTTTGGATACGTTTCTCCAATACATTGAGGATATGGGGATGAAGGCATATGATGGCCTGGTGATTCAAAATGCATCCGACATTGCTCGCGAGAATGATCGCTTGAGAAATGAGACAAATATGGCTTATCTGAAGGAGAAGAATGAGAAACGGCGAAGACAGGAAGAAACAATCAAACGGTAAGCATAAAGCACTGTGTTCCATGAATAGATCTACAAATCCTGCTAAGATTGTGTTCCCGGATCCTGGCCAAGAAGGGGCTGGTCAGGGTCTTGGTTAAATATGTAGTGAAAAGGGCACTGGGAGTCTACCAACAGCTCATCCATCCTGCTGAGAGATCCTGGCCTTTGTTAACAACAGTTACTTGTCTCTGCTTTGTACATACGGAGGTACAGATGGGATGAGGAAAGAATTCAATTTTCTCCCCAAAAAAGCTTGTGTTGAACAACCTCTTGATAAAAGAACCAGGGAGCACAGACACATTTTTAACAGCCAACGTTTGATGAGAATGTCTACCTTTAATGGCCTATGTTTATAGTTCTTACCTTAAAATAGAGTTCACCTAATTTCCTACAACATGGCCAAGACCAGTGAATAATTAGATGTGCATGAGCCTTTAGGAAGTTGGAATCCTTGGTGTATGATCCGGCACAATTTCATGGCAATTACACTTCTTGGTTTGGTATGAAGGGTCCCAAGTTTGTTCAAATGAAATTGCTTTCATGATGTAACACCTACTAGTGACAAGCTAATGAGCCTCAGACTGCAGCCTTCCAAATGGAAGTTAAGCTCCTAGTGCATGCACACAACTCTTGTTGTTTTATTTTTTTTAATAAAAATAAAGCAGGATTGTTTCCCTGTGTGTGCTTCCCTGTGGTCACACACTTTGCTTTAAGGAACCCTGTTTTATGACTGGAATTGATTTGCTAGGTTCAAAAATTCAAAATATAGGAAATTACTCCTTTCAGTATCTGCATGACCGAATAGTAATAGGATGTTTGGATAGTTATAGAGGATTTCCCATCTAACATGTTACTCACATAGTCTCTGGGAAGATTATGATATTAAGGAAATGAAAATATTTCTTCAAGTTCATTTATTTAGGTTGTTACGAGGTGAGGCAATGTTGCACAAAACTAGCAATTAAAAAATGTTTTCCATGTTAGAGAAAGATGGAGGGAATAAAGAGGAAGGAAGGTGTTAAAGACTACAGAGGGAGGTAGTGAAGCTAGAAAGAGATGTTTAAAAAAAGATTATTTTGAAAAAGTACACTATTTTACCTCTGGATTATTAAAATTTTACTAAGTATAACTTAAAATTGCTTTTTTGCTGGAGTATGTCAAATTTCTTTTCACAATTTTTTTTCCTGTATAGCATCTCTGACAGACTTCTGCATGTATATGAGTGTTTTATTTTAATTTTGAATGTTGAGTTTTTAAAAATTCAAAACAAAGAAGATGGATTACATGATTTCTAGAGAATAATAGCAGTATAATCTAATGTCTTGTAGTCTTGCAGTTGCAAGTCAACAATTAATTCTTTTGATAAGTAAACAGAATTATTTGCTGCAACATCCTGTTGGTCCCTCAGTGTCACACACAGGTCACCACAGTGTACACACCTGTCCCAACAGCTTCTGGGCTTCATTAACAGCCTATAATAGATTTTTGCATAGATATCTAAACAGAATGCTGAAACCCAACCATTTTAATTATTAAACACTTATTTATTAATAATTGTATTCACTTATAAACATTCACTTAACTACTAACCCTACAAATGCCTACAACTCCTATTACCTACCCACTAAACCTATTGATAACTATTACAACTATTTTCATAACCTTTTAGAAGGATGCAGTCTCTAGGGTGGGTCTTCAGTCGTTAGAAACACAGTCTCTGGGGTAGACCCTTGAATGCACTTAGCAGTCTTTCTTCCGGAATATCTCAGACATAGATCCATCAAGGTAAATTGGCTATGGCAGTTTCACCTTAAATAAGGCTTGAGGCTTTCTTCTGTCTGGGAGACCTCAGCAGTCTGTAGGCCAACTTTTTTCTTTGTATCAGTAACTCTGCCAGGCCATAAACCTTGTTTTTAGTCCATAGAGTCTGTCCTTGTTTCACCTGGCTTCCTCCTTGTTTAGTCCATAGAGACTCCCCTCGTTTCACCTGACTTCATCCTTGTTTTTAGTCCATAAACTGATAAGCTAATTGCCCACAGCCAAGTTGATCTTCATGCCCTGGATTAAGAGACTGTACCAGAAACCCCTAGATATTTACTAAATCTAATTTATATTAATCTATCTCCCTTTACAGCGTGCAACAACAGAAATGGCTAAGCTTGAAATGCTTTTACTGATATGTGTTTAAAGAGGCATGAAAAATGAGGTGGGAATCTGAAGTCTAAGGCACTCAGGAGCAAGTATCTAGATAGTTGGAGATACATCAAAATCCTGTCACTACACGAAGAGCAGTATGTCAGACAGAGATGTGGTTACATGAACTTGAATTAATTTTGTTGGACAAATCAGACTATTTCCTAACATTGCGTTACAAAGCACAAAAGATGCTTATCATAAGCATCGAAGAACCTCCACTGTAAGATGGTTGAATTAGTGGCAAGCCTTTCTCTTGGCATGAAAAAAACCCTTGCACCAACTGCAGACAGACTGCTGTCCAAAATGGACAAAACTTGGTATCAGGGAAGTCGACAGCCTAACTCTGCCAAGACAGGGTAGGTAAGTCCTTCATAATCCCTGCTCTACAACAAATGTCTGTCAGAGAAACAGGACCCAAAGGCTGAAGATTGATGCTGGAATGTATGGAGAGAAAATGGGAACTGTCCAGGCAGTTATTGATATGTTCTTTCTTAGTTTTGGAAGCTGCAGGCCCTGCACTTTCTATATAAGCAAATATATTTATCCCTCTCAGGTCTCTGAGGTGGTTGAAGAATAGACAGCTAGAGTCTCATAGTTAAATTTTGAACTGTTTAGGAATCAAGAGGGTGCTATAGATCTAAGAAGATACTCTTGAAAGTGTGTTGCAAGATAGTATGAATGTTGAGTCACATATAGACCTTTAAACTCATGGAGTTGGTTAGATAGTAGAATGTTAAAGTCAGGGGCCAAATATGTATAAACTGGACATTGGGAAGGTATACTGGGCCATTTAACTCTCATAAATGTGGCATATTTATATCTGTTGTTTTGTATAATACTTACTGTTATAAGAGAAGGAACCATCTGTTGGACTGAAAGGGGAAACTTCTGGGGGAAAGTGGGTGGAAGGGCGGGATAGGAAGGGGGAATAGGGAGGGGTTTGTTACTGAGATGTAACTTGAAGAAAAAAAAATAAAGTATTTAAAAAAAAAAACAAAGCACAAAAGATAGCTGAGATCACTTACCAAGCTGAAAAAAAAATGAAAATGATCTGCACTGACCTTCACCTTATACGTTAGACTTGAGTCTAGCATATCTTGATAATAGAATAAAGCCAACGTGTAAATCAACTCTCCTGTTTGACTCTAATTCACTAGAACTAATGGTGGTTGGTTGCAGTGAAATCACGTAAAGCAGTTAAATTCTGGGCTGTTGTTGCTGCCTATGGTGTATTGTTATTGTTTGACCTACCAGGATGACATTTCTACTTAATAAAATGGCAAAGACTGAAAGTGAAGCAAGTTTAAGGCAAATAGCAGGGAATGGATGTTGATTTCTGATGTGCAAATGTTGAAAATCCTTTTGACTGCTCAGGTCAAGATTCTGCATGGAGGCTTGGGTAAAAGACTCAGGACTTTGGGTAGAGATCAGAATAGGAGCTCTATGCTGTAAGAGTGAGAATCACCTTAATTCTTCCCATAGGTTTTTTAACCACGAGCTTACAGGACAACAAGAACACCTAGGACTTAAATTTTAAAGTGGCCCAAAAACCCAGGAATATTTCCTAGGAATACCCTCACAGGATAAGGACAGTAGAAGAGCCCAACTTGAGCCCTTGTCACTATTGTTTAGTCAGGGACAGGAGGACAGAGCAGTATTGGAACCACAGCATTGGTGGAAAGCCAGCAGGGAAAGAAACAGAAGGGGAGACTCACTGAACATGCCCTTCTTTCTGCTCTGCTAGAAGCTTCATTGAAACTGTATATGAAGAGTGGGAGAAGCAGCAGGACCCAGAGGCTTGGGACAGCTCTCAGTGTAATAAGGAATGCCAGGGAAAAGGCCAAGGTACAGGCCCATTCCTCCATAGATCTGAAGGGACAGGTCACAAAAGACCTACAGAAGTCAGCACTCTGGGAATTATTTATACCCAGAGATTCAATGGTAATAAAAAATGATCAAGTACACACCAGTGTGATAAATACAGAGCCTCCTCTAGACCAAGGTGAAGACAATCATCCCCCAAACATTTAACTCTTGCCCCATAATGGTTGCATGTTTTAGGAATTAAAAGATATCCTATGCTTTGTTATTTATAACTCAGTTCTTCCTTATTCAACCCTTCCCAAAATCTTTTTCTGGAATTGTAGTTTAATGTGTAAATATCTTGGAAGGGTAAGAATACTATGAGAGCCCAAAACTGATGAAACTCCTCCAAATCACATTTCTTTTCCAAAGTAAACCCATATGAAG
This sequence comes from Lophiomys imhausi, assembly GCA_907164525.1. NCBI lineage: Eukaryota > Metazoa > Chordata > Mammalia > Rodentia > Muridae > Lophiomys > Lophiomys imhausi. The sequence goes on from CAJQZJ010013540.1 coordinate 4,272,325, forward strand.
CAAAATGGCATAGATGTCTTCGGATGTGATCTGAGAGGGGTTTGGAGATAAAAAAAAATTAAAAAGTGAACAAAGCCAGACCAGAAACGGTTCTGTTTGAGGAGCCTAAAAGCCTCTCTCACTGCCTCATGAGAGGACTGGCTATGCCATATCCTCAGTCTACTCTAGGTACTATAGTAATGTCTGAATTTGGTTTTATTTTGTGCATATAAGGACCAGTGTCGTTGGTGTATGACAACTTTTAAGTGATGATAATCTCTCTTCAGTGTGCGCTTTTGGGTATCATTTCAACATTCCTAATTACTTAATGTTTATTATTTAGAAAGTCCGTCAACTGCATTCTATTCAAACAGGCATTTGAGGGTTCCTAGGATACTGGCAAACGGAACACTCGTGTTTAAATCTAGCACACATTTCAATATATTTTTTAACCTTGCAATTAATATCAAGTAGAAAAAAGCTCAACAAGGTATTAACGAACACCATCTAATTAATTAAAACTACTTCAGCGTTCTGCAGAATGTCTTCAAAATACATTCTGTGACTTAATATATGGGATATAAATGCCAGAAATTCTAAAAGGCTGCACATTTGACCTTGAAAAGGCATTGATGATAATTCTCTGTGAAATGCGCCAGTTGCAATTTCAAAAATGTGCAGACTGCCAGGCATGCTTAAAACATGGAAATAGGATTTCATGTGATTGACTTCCTGGACCACATACTGATGAAATGCTTTTTGTGCTCATGCTGGGGAGTTTAAGCCCTTCAACAAGCAATATCCCCCTTGCTTCCTCTGTGATCTCAGCCAGTTAGGTTTCTTGAGCTCTGTTCCTTATTTTTAAACCAACTTGAGCCCTTGTCACTATTAACTTCCTTGTATCTTCTCTTCTATCTGTCATATGGGCTTTACTGAAAAGACTTGCTGATGAAAAAAGAAATACTAAATAAAGAAAAAGAAAATGATGTTCTTAGGGCTTCTCTTAACAGTTTAAAGTGATATTTGGTAAGAGAAATCCTTAAAGGAGCGAATTAATGGAGAATGAAAACAATTGTTTCAGTGGTTCATCAACTCTGCTATTTTAAACACTAGTGGCTTTGTACTGGCACTAGTACACAAGATTTTTTTAAAGGAGCCCGTAAGTAAAATACACATCTAAGACCACTTTTCAATAAGGTAGTTCATTCAAGATGGGTTAGAGTGCCTTAACTGGTCATAAATATGGGGGAAGGTGAGGAACAAATTTTGGTGGTCAGAGTGTGCGGTTATTTTGGCCAATAAGAAGAAAGAAAGTGGTGGATGACAGATGTCAGGTAGGGCAGTATCTAGACACATCTCTGAAAACAGGTTTTCTTGGGAGGTCCTCTGTGTATAAGTAACCTCTTGCTAGGCCATCTCATAAGGACATTCACTGAAGAAGATGAACAATCAAAAGATCATTTTACACACCACAGGTACAAAAGAACTCTGGAATTCCTTTTCAGCAAAATTCCTTTTGAATTCTGGAATTAGCCTTCACTCCACCCCATTTGGTTGTTTTGAAGACAATGTAAAAAAATACCCCCTTAACTAAAAGACAAGAAGAAAATTCTCACATCTCTTCAACAACTGTAGTTTTACTGTAGGAAACAGTTGTTTGTTTGTTTGTTTTCCTAATGAAAGATACAGTATGTTAGTGAAATTCTCCAAACATTGTGAGTCTGGAAGATAGCTCATGGCTTTAGCAAAGTGCTTCTGACACAAAGGACTACTTAGGCTGATTACCAGTATCTCTATTCCCTGTGGATACCCACAGGGGATCTATAGGAGGTTATATTTCCTCTTTAAAAGTGACAGTCAGAAATGAATTAGATTATATATGGCTCCCTTTAAAAAAGCATGCAGTTGTGTATTCATGTGTTCTCTTGAAAACTATGTGGACTGAAGAGTTTCAGATTTTCTGTTATGAAAAGGGACTCCAAAGACTGCTATAGACTCTCTTGTACTTTTAGGGAGAAACTTACAATAAAAATTGAAATTTACATTTACTTTTTATTTGCTGATTCACTACTACCCCAAAAGGAAATGGTTGTGAGACCGAATTTGTAAGTCAGTTCAGTTTATTTACATAAACCCAGAGTTGCAGTCAGTTATAGAAATAGTCTTTAGTTAGTTTTGGGTTTTTAGAATTATCCTCTCGACATGATGGAAGACATTGTGGTAACAGTGAAAATGCACTGATGTGCATTTTGTGAATGCTACACCTACTCAGTATAGCATGAACTGTCCCCCTGGTCACATATAGCTCTCCTCAATGAATTTGTTCCAACGTAGGCATGCAGTGATGTGAAATTTCCTATTTTTTTCTTATCAGAAAGAACACTAAAAGAATCAATCCTAAGCAAAGCAAAGACAGCTAAATGAACAAAGGTTCAGAAACACAAGGCTCTACAGCTAACCTTACCAGTATAAAGAAATTGTCTACAGGTATTTCAGGAATGCCTCTGGCTATTCATTGCTTCTAGGCTTAGAAGAGCACTGGAGATAAGCCCTTGGCCATAGGCAGCCTGTCTGTGCCTGGGCTCCCTTGAATCTGTTGATCTGATCTGATGTGAGTTTCTGACCTAATTTTACTGTAGGACTTAGTGTTCAGGCAGAGAAAACAAGGTTAATGTGTTGATACAGAGTGAGATTAAGTAGCAGACACTCTCGTAATAACCCTCTCCAATTTGGGCTTCCTCTTGTGAGTGTGATTAATCCCATCCACTTTTCTATTAATCATTTCAGAGTACCACAAGCTGGGTTGCTTGTTTTTGGTGATAAACTATATATCCAGATTGTCTTCTTTTCTGAGTTGAATGAGATATACTGGCATAGCAGTAATTTGGGTTACTTTCCCAAATATGTAGGAATGATTTTTCAATTTATAGAACCCCAGGACTAGAAGAAAAAAATTCAGTGACCAGTTTTGACCATCTTTTGGTGACTATTCTTTACTAAGCCAGAATCCATTTTGACAAGGATGGTTGTATATGCATTAATTTATTGAAAGCTTTCCAGTGATGGTGGTGGAAGTTAATATTGCCGAATGTCTGAAAACGCTCTTGTGACATACAAATGATGTTGATTCTGCTATTTCACTGCTTTCAGCAAGGGTCATCCCCTGTCCTAAGATGATCAATATATATTTCACAAATCATCAACTTGTGATTTACATGATGCTAATATTTATAATGATGCTGGTAGATGGCCCTACTTAGTCACCTGCCAGCTCAGATTAGAGCCCACACTAATGGGGTCTCTCAGATCCCTTGTTTAAATTTTGCCTATTTCAGGTTCTCCTAGACTGATTTCAGAACAACTAGGTTTTCTGTTGCTTTTACTTCAATTATTATATCCTGGACTTGTCTGGCTTTATGCTTTAAGATGATCAGTATCTGTTCTGTATCTGAAATAAGCAGACAGATGCTAGCAAGAGGAGGGGCTTTTCAAAATACAGCCAGCCACATCCAGACAGAGCAGTTCACAGGATGAGTTCTTCTGATGCACAGGGAACTCACTGTGGGGAACAGAGTTTTGGACCTCCAATTCCAAGACAACTGAGAGACTTAAAGGAACCCCATTGCAAAGGTGAAGGTACCCTTTCCTTAAGGTGTAATGCTAAATTATTTATAGATTTTTTTTTAGGGTGGAGGGCTTATCAATTTCAATCTAGGATTATTTTGTTAGACAGTTTAAGGTATAATACATATTCTCAACCTTTTGTGTAAATATGCCATTCATAAATGTTTAAAAATAACAAATATAAAAAAGTAACTATTATGGAACTAAAATATGAATCAGGGAATTTTTCTTAAATTTTCTACTAAATGTGAAGTAGCTCCTGGGGAACATATCTGATATAATGAAATTGCCAGAGTAGAGCTTAAACATGCTAATAAAATTGCCTCTGAGGCTTCGGTCCAACTTTGAGGTTGCCTGAAGAAATTGTCGGCATTACAAATGTGTGGGTTACTTTAAAATTAATTATAATCATAAGTTGGTAGAAGGCAAATGAAACCTTTCCCTCATGAATTTCTGCTGGGCACATATGCTTTAGTTAAAAGTTATTCCCAGAGATGCTCATATTTGGAAATATTCATGGCCCTTGTGGAGTATAGACATAACCAGTCCGCTAAGATGCAGGAGTGGGGGGAATCTCCTTTACTTTATCTTCAAAAATAAGCACCTTCAGCAAGATATACCAGCAAGATATTTTAAGAACCCAAAAATAGACCAATATTTAGAATCCATTATTTTAATTAGTAAATTACATTTCAGCCTTTGTTTGGGGCTAAGCAAAGCACTTAGTATATTTTGGTGGTAGAAATGAACTGACTCAATGGGATGAAAATGGACATCAACAAGGAGAGGAGATTTTCTATCAGGCTGATTAACGTGTGTGTGTGTGTGTGTGTGTGTGTGTGTGTGTGTGTGTGTGTGTGTGTGTGT
>CAJQZJ010013540.1:4276804-4288273 GCA_907164525.1 Lophiomys imhausi
TGTGTGTGTGTGTGTGTGTGTGTGTGTGTGTGTGTGTGTGTGTGTGTCACACAGCTATTTGGTGTCTATATTACTTTTTTCATTACTCTATTATTGAGCAACTTTTATGTCAACCATTACTCTCTTGCCTAAGTTAAGGCAATAGCAAAGTTGTCAAAAAAGAGAAAAAGAGAATTGCATTTGAGTCATCAAGAGAGTGCAGTTTGAACCACGTTGCTCAGGCTGTCTCAGAAGGCAAGTCATATATGAGGAAAGAGCTGAAAGGGAGGGAGGAAGTCCTGCTGTCAGGAACAGCAGGCTTACAAGAAGAAGGAGCACGAGGAGAAGAAGTCAGAGGATCACTACTGTGAAAAGAGAGGGACTTTGGGGTTGTGCCGAGAACAGGGTTGAGCCAGTGAGGAGGGGAAGGCTTGATAATCAGGTCAGGATGGCTGGTGGATGGTTTTGCAGGGACCTTGAGGTTACTGACAGGACTTTAACTCAGAAAAACTCGCATGATATGGGAACCTACTGGGGGCCTACTGTAGTCATTTGAGATGAAGAATGAGACAACTGACTCTACAATTGAAAAGATGGCCTTCTAGCTGTTCTGCAGATAGAAAGGAAAGAGGCAGGTTCTCTAGCTAGAGAAAGACACTGAGCTGAGGGTCAAATTGTGGACCTTTCTCAAAGGTAGGATAGGTCAAATGTATGTCAGATTGGATGTCAGGTGTGAGAGCACCATTCAGGGGTGATGGTAATCTTAACTGGGATTGAGGGGACAGGACAGAAAGTAGGTTAGTGGCAAAAGATGTCATGCATATTAAGTTTCAAGTGACTACTAGGCTTCCAGAGTTTTAATAATATCTGTATTATTTATAGTTCATTTTCAACAATTTATAGATGTAAACTTGAAAACTTTTGTAGACATTTCAAATGTTTATAAAATGCTACCAGGTACATGAATGCATGCATATATATATATATATATATATATATATATATATATATATATATAAGCTCAAGGATAGATTGTAATGAAGATACTGATGATGATAATGATATGATGATGATGAAAATATTGGACATAGGATCTATCTACCCTCCTAACATTTTGTCCATGTATGATGCAGTAATTTCATTCAGAAAAATCAGTTATGCATCTTGGGAACTGAAATTTATATTCATTGACAAGCAAATGAGAGTGAAGGTCTACATTAACTAGAACAAATAGACAATTGCCCAGAGGCATTGCTTTTGTGTGTTTATTGGAGTCAGTGATCTTGATTCTCAGAGCTATATGATCCAGGCATTGTGGGATTGCTCATGTAGGTAAAAGATAACAATCCTAATCCTGTAATTGAAGAAGCAAGACGGAACACAGATGGAGGTCTGTATGACACTTGACATTTTCAAATGGGAACAATTCCTTTTTATATGAATATATTTAATCATTACTACCATTGGTAATGTTACAACCTTTTGGCAACTGTGGAGAAATGAATAATTAGTTTGCTAATTGATGTATATAAGACACATTCCCTGTTCTAAGGTCCTACCCCATTGCAAAGAGGGAATTTGGAGCCCTGCTGTGGACATAATCAGAGTAAAGCGTAGCCTAACAGTGTTGAAATCTGAGTGTCCAAATACAAGATGAGGTTAGAGTCTTTACTTGTTAGATTTAGTTAGATCCATACAAAATTCTTTATCCCTTCTTAAGCTTACTCATTTATTCTTTATGGAGAAGTTTTGTTGGATTGTTAAAAGATAGAAGAGGTAAATTATCATGTAGGGCTTGCTGGATTGTGGGGCAGCCAGCACACAGCTGCCTAGGGCTGGCAGCCTCTGTTACTGCAAGCATTGTTGTTGATGTTGCTATGATTGTTTTTGCAACCCCCATTTTCCCTTCTTTACCATATAAAGCTGCTCCATTATTCATTACCTGTAGTTCAAAATTCAAAGATGGTGAATTCTGTCAATTTTAAAAACCAATGTAGAAATATCTCTGCTTTGGGCACTAACAAATGGCACATACAGCCAAAAGCTTCCAACTTTTTCATCTTGTTTCATCACATCCACATATTTTATTCTTTTCCCTAAACTACTTAAGATTACACGAGGAAAAACTAGTTGTACAGATAGATTCAAAAGGATTCATCCATTGATGGGTTTGAGTCTTATTAAACTGATAGTCAAGAGAGAGGATAAACTATCCTTTCATCTATCCATCTTTACATTTTTAGAGAAGTATCAGCATTTGAGAAAGTCTTAATCAATGAGGTCACAATCAATCTTTGCCCCATTGCCTCTGGTTGATTAAACAAATAGATAATAAATATGTAATTGATGCTTTTTACTGTCTTCTGTTTAGATAAACTATCTCCTGTAGGAGAGTAGGCCTGTAACCTTTATCAAACCAAATTGTGATGAACTTACCTTGTGTGGTAAGGAACATAATATAACACAACACACTATACTCTTAGTACAATCTGCTAATCAATTTCTACATGTTTTAAAGGAATTACCTTGAACATTTCCCTTCTTGGAATATAAGCAGCTAATATTTTCTTGTTCTTTTATTGGGAATTGTGTCTTTTCTGTCCAAATGCTGTAGCTTTTGTTGTTGTTGTAGCTAAGAATTAATCAGTCACACATTGTGAAGATAAAACAAGTACCATATATCTCAAGAACTCATATCTAAAATAATGTCTTTCACTGCACTCCATTTGGGTTCCTCTTCTGGTGAGCAGTTCATTTTCAATACCAGAGTTTAATCTCCTCCCAAGACATTTCTTTGTTCTGCAAGTGTTTGAGGATGTTGGGCGGGCTGGCTCTGACCTGCTTTTAGCTGCCCTTTGCCTGGGGAAAGAGTTCTTCCTGTTTCTTTCCCTTTGGTGCATTAATTTTAACTCAAGCACGTCCAGCTTTTTGACAAAGTGTACTAGATACACATGGAGAAACTTGAGCTTCTTAAAATTTTCCTGAGGGGAATGCTTAACTTCCAAGGATGCCTGTTGTCAGTTTATAAATATGATTTTTAAATGTTGGTATGTTTGCTAGTCACTGAAATGTATAATTTTCTAAAAATATATGATATTTTATTTAGAGAGTGAATAATATTTTGTGACAAGAAGTGTAATAGAAGTCAGCACTAAAGAAATTTAAAAGAAAGACAATGGAGAAATAGAAATGTGTTCTGTAGATGGCAGAACATGTATAGACCCTTCTCTTACGAGGAGGGAGGTGACTGTCTTTGGCTCTGCTCCTATTCCAGTTATGAAGCAGTGTTTTTGAAGGCTTCTGGGATGATCCATCTTTACATTTTTAGAGAAGTATCAGCATTTGAGAAAGTCTTAATCAATGAGGTCACAATCAAGCTTTGCCCCATTGCCTCTGGTTGATTAAACAAATAGATAATAAATATGTAATTGATGCTTTTTACTGTCTTCTGTTTAGAGTCCACAAAGCCTATCTGGTCTCAGCAGATCAAGGAAAATAGTTTATTTTATTTATTAAAAACCCCTGATGATTTGTTTATAACCTTGTTAGTATAAACATTCAGTTTGAGAAATTAAGATGTCAAATACTTTTCTTAGATTGTTTCATCTTTTTCATATAATTATAATTGCATAACTTCTTAATGACTCTTTAGGAGTCATTTACTTTTTAGGTCTTCATTTTTATAATCCTTTCCAATTCAATATTTCTTTTTAAATTTTGTAATTGTTCTATTCAGTTCCCCTGTAGTTATTTAAAAAGCCTTGGCATTTCAAATAAAATAAAATAGAGCAGAACACATTTTTTAAAAATGGTACATAGTTCAACAGATTAAATGGGATAAAGAGAGATGGGGGAGGGGATAAAAGTGACTGCCCAGTAAAAGGCTTTTTAGCAAATCATACTGAATCTCATTAATAAAGGATACATCTACTAAAGCAGCACACAATCAATCTGCCATGTGCATTAGTGATGTCTAGCCCAATTCAGGTAGATAAATTTTTCTCTCAGTGTCGCTCGGCTGCTACTCAATCACAACACCAGCAGTTCATGCCTTGCTGCATTTTCTGTGAATCGTGACAATTTTTGATTTTTACAGAGTTGGACTAGACTCTACAGATGTAACAGAAGAGTGAAAATAAGAAGGGTGTCTAACTGGAGGGAGATTCAGTCACATAATGGATAGTATCTGGTAAGTGTTCTGCCAAATATAAGCTGGCAGGGCATAACCCAGCTGAACACTATTGCCAAGTGTCAGCTAAAAAGAAAACAGGAAAAGCATAGTCAACATAGACCTGGAGGACTGCAATGAGACTATTGTTGTAGTGTAGGCTGCTGTCCGTCACCGAGTAACATTGGGTCACAGAGAATGAGAGTGGAAGAGAAGAGTAGGAAGACGAAGTGACCCTTCATTTCCATGAGTTTTTGAATAACATTGTAGCCTGTTTTCTAACTATGATGTATTTAATGAAGAGGACCATGACTAATACCTTTTTCAATGAGCAGCTGTCAAGAACACTCATTGTTATAAACAGATACTTTTTACAAGCCCAATACAATGTGCCTTTGTGAGACTCTGGCTCCAATTGACACCATGGGATTTTTCTAAAGGAGTCAATCCATTTCACATATGTCCTGAAAACACAAGTACCTACTTTTGAACCTGTAGTCAGAGGGAAAATGTTCTGTCACTTTGCAAAAGATTAAATGTCTCCAAGGAGATATTGTGCATATAAGAGAGCATTTCAAAATGTGTTGGAAACACTAAGCCTGCACAGTTATATGATTGTATTAAAGTAGAGGAGTGAAAGATTAGAGTAGTATTGGGTTTTAGGAAGGAATACTGTTTGGGGATTTGTCCTTAATGCAGTGACCTTATCTGTCCAAGTCTTTCCATTTCAAAGTGACTTAGAATTGTAAAGAGAAGTCAGCTTAAAGGTATCAACCCAGCCCTTTGTGTAAGTTCCCTCTAGCAAACAGCCACTATCTTTAACTCAGTGCAATTGGCAATCTTGGTTTGAGACAGACTGAATTAGTTATCATGAGAAAGGAATGACCTCTGCCACCCCAGAACTGAATAAGGAGTTCAATGAAAGTTTGATGGCATATATGAAGTAATGCAGCAGAGAGTACCTGGAAACACAATGCAATGGCCATTGAAAGCAAAGGAAAGAAGAGAGAAACCCACCACATTGGGATACAATGCTGCTCAACACAAGCATGTGCATGTTCACTTTGAAATGACAACCTTTAATATTGTACAGACATGAGACCATTACCCATTTGTAATGATCATGCTCATGTTGATCAACTTCCAACAATGACTATCTAAACTCACAGCTTAAGTCTCTTGCTGGATGATAGTAAGGATACACTGTGCTTGGACAGGCAACAGGACAATATGCAGCAGATATATTCTTTAGTCTGAATTCTTTGACAAAGTACATTTAGTTATGAAAACCATGAATGTGTCCCATGGAAAGTGTGTCAAGTGGACACATGGAGTCATTTTGATCCTTACATGCCTGATATCATTCTTAAGATTATCAATGAAATGCACTATGTGAATCCAAAATCTAAGCTTGATGTTTTATTTCATCTACATTCATATCTAGGCTTTGGGGAAAAGGTTACTCATTCTTATATTTTTTTAATCCACTGCAAAAGTCTGAAGTATTTAAACTAAAATGTTATACTGTGTTAAAAAATGTTCACATGGCAGCAATGATTAAAATTAAAGTTTTTAGTCAAATTGTGTTTCTTATCCCATATAAGCTATTTGAATTAATCAAATACTTTATTTTTACACTTACCCTAAGAGTTTTCTAGTCTCAGTTTGTATTATTCAAACCCCAACTATTATCTAGATGCAAAGCACATAACCATATAAATAATACAACTCTTAAAAGCAGAGGACTATGAAAGGATTCTTACACATCATGTGGTTTAAAAATTAACATAAAGATTTAAATTTTCTATTTTAGCTTTGGAGTCCAAGAATTTGCTATATGCATACATGGTCAAACTTTACCTTTAAATGACTGCAATGTAATCATTATAGTTGCCCAAATATATAATGCGATTACTAACATTCTTCAGTCTAAGTAACAAAAGAGTCAACCTAAAAGTTTAAAATTATGTCAATTTCCAAAAATGAGGTTACCCTCATTTTTATTTCATTGTCTTCTACCACTCTTACCGCCTTAATTTTCTTAAACTTAAAGCAATAGATGGGAATAAATCTATTAAAAGAAAACAGTTACAAGGCAAAGGTGTCAAGGAATTTTTATTCAGTTTTCTAAAAAGACATATCTTATACCCTAGCTTCAGTCTCTGAGTATATGGGTTTACAGCATACTTATAAAAGCATGGTTATGTAAAACAATCCATGCAATTTTGTGATGTCATAAAAGAACTTCAATTAACTCCAGGTTCCTATCTAAACTGGTATTTCTTTATATCACAGTAGCATTTCTTTCTAGGAGTTAAACATTTTGCAACTGGAACTACCCATAGCCAAACATTAGATGGAGCTAGGGGACCCAATGGAAGATGGAGAGGAGGGATTATAGGAGCCAGAGGGGTCAAGGACTTCATTAGAACACAGCCCACAGAATCAACTAAGCAGGGGTCCTAGGAGATCACAAAGACTGAGCTGACAATCACTGAACCTAGATAGATCTCTACTAGGTCCTCTGCATATATGTGTAGCTTGGTGTTCTTGTGGGATTCCCAACAGTGGGAGTATGTGTAGGGGAGGGTTTCTGAATCCTTTTCATGTTCTTGGGACCCTTTTCCTTCTACTGGATTGCCTACTGGATTGATATGAAAGTTTATGCCTAGCTATATTATAACATGTTATGTTGTATTTGGTTGATATCCCAGGAAGGCATGCTCTTTTCTGAAGGGAAATGGAGGAGGAATGGATCTGGGACAGAGGGGAGGTGGAGTATGCACAAAGGAACGGAGTGAGGGGAAACTGTGGTCAGGATGCAATGTATGAGGGAAGAATTTAAAACATTTAAAATGAGAAATTGGCACTTTTCTTTTCTTTTTCTTTTCATTAATTAATTTGTTTGTTTACTTTATATCCTGATCAGAGCTTCCCCTCCCTCCTCTCCTCCCAGTCCTTCCCTCTCACCTCTCCTCCTTCCATCTCCCCTCCCTTTCTCCTCAGAAAAGGTGTGTGTGTGTGGGGGGGGGGGAATCTCCTATAGATATCAACTCACCTTGGCATATCAAGTCACAGCAAGACTAGGTGCATCGTCTTCTCTTGAGACTAGACAAGGCAACCCAGTTAGGGGAAAGAATCCAAAGGCAGGAAACATAGTCAGACAGCCCCTTGCTCCTGCTGTTAGAAGTCCCACATGACCACAAAGCTACACATCTGTTACATATGTGTAGGGGGCCTAGGTCTGTCCCATGCATGCTCTCTGGTTGGTGGTTCAGTCTCAGTGAACCCCTACGGGCCGAGGTTAGTTGATTCTGTGGGTTTTCTTGTGATGTCCTTGACTTCTCTCGCTCCTTCAATCCTTGCCCTCCCATCTTCTACAAGATTCCGTAAGCTCTGCTTAATGTTTGGCTGTGGGTCTTTGCTTCTATTTCCATCAGCTGCTGGGTGAAGCCTCTCAGATGACAGTTATACGAGTCACCCATCTTCTAGAATAGAAGAAGATCATTAATAGTGTCATAGGTGGGCTTTCATGACATAACTCTCAATTTAGGCAAGTCATTGGTTGGCCATTCTCTCAATTTCTGCTTTCTCTTTAAACCTGTGTATCTTATAGGCAGGAAAAAAATGTGGACCAAAGGTTTTGTGGCTGAGTTGATGTCTCCATCCTTCCATTGGTTACAGGAGGTGACTATTTCAGGTTCCATAACCCCTAGTGCTAGAAGTCTTAGCTAGAATCCCCCTCATAGACTCCTGGGAGATCCTTTTGACCTAGGTTTCTGGCTCATCCCCAAAATGCAACCCCACCAATTTCAGTTTTCTTTCCCAGTTCTCTCTCCCTCTGTCCTCTCCACACTTGATCCCTCCTGTTCCCTTCCCCTTCCCCTCTTCCACACAGTTCTCTCCCTCCAGCCACCCCTCATGACTGTTTTATTTTATTTTCCCTTCTCAGTGAGATTCAAGTGTCCTCCCTTGGACCCTCCTAGTTATTTGGCTAATTTGGGTCTGTGGACTGACTGTAGCATGGTTATCCTGTACTATATGGTTAATATCCACTTATAAGTGAGTAATACTATGTTTGGCTTTCTGAGTCTGGGTTACCTCACTCAGGATGATATTTTTTAGTTCCATGCATTTGCCTGCAAATTTAATGATGTCATTGTTTTTAATAGCTGAGTAATATTCCATTGTGTAAATATGCCACAGTTTCTTTATCTCTTCTTTGTTTGAGGGACATCTAGATTGTTTTCATTTGAAATTAATATTTTTTATTATTTTTATATATTATATTTTCTGTTTCTTTTCCCCTACCTCCTCCCAGATCCTCTCCACTTCCCTTCCAAACTAAGTCAGTTGATTCATTTTTTGGAGAGAGTGCTTTCATGAAAAAGAGACAGGAATATATTGAGTTCATGTCTATGGAGTGCTCATGTTCACTAACTACTGAGTCAATAAGGTATATCTACGCCCCAGCAACAACACTAGCAGCCTGTACAATCATACAAGTGACACAGTAGACAGATTTGCTTCAAATTTAACAGCTTAGTATGTCAGAATTTGTATATATATATATTAGTTTCTGTTGTGATGGGTTGTGGTAGAATTAGTGCATGTATGTGTGTACATGTATGTATATCTATATGTGTGTATGTATATGTTTATATTTGTATATGTGTTTGTGTGTTTTTATGTGTGTGCTGTGTGCCTGTTTTCTGTATATGTGTGTATTTGTGTGTATGTGTGTATACTGTACAAGTGTATGTCTGTGAATATGTATTTACATATTTGTGTCTGTATATGTATATACAGTGTAAGTACATGAGTACATGTGAGTGTGTATACATATATGTAATATATATATACATATATACAGTATAAGTGCTTTTGTCTGTGTATGTGCATATGTATATGTGTGACTTTTGTGCATATATGTGTGTGTATTTATGTGACTGGGTTAGTGTGTGTGTATATATATATATATATATATATATATGCGTATTTGTGTGTACGGATTTGTATGTAGTTGAATACATGTGTGTGCAAATTTGTGTGTGTGCTTGATTCATTAATATTTTGATGGATTTCATACAGAGCACATCTCACCAGGACGTCGTCCAGTGAGTAAAGGCACTTTAGTTATTAAATTGAGGTCCCATGTTAGAGGCCATTAAGAAAATTATTTAGTGCACTTTGCTTTAGAAGGCAAGGGCACAAGTGCAGTATTTTATAACTGATTAATTTCATGCTACAATTAAATTCTTGACACACGCTAGAATGAGAAACAATATGAAAGGGAAAATTAAAAAATACTTTCTTTTGCTAGCTTTCTGGATGAAAATGGATTTTTCAAGAATATATGTGTAATACTTAATATGTTCATTTTTGCTTTATGAAATGGTAAACTACCTGTTATATTAAGAACAATAAAGTAAAAATATATTTTATCTTTGGATTATATTTATTTTATTCAACCAGCAGGAGTTTTATTATAATAGACAGTAACTGACACTTTAACGAAGACAGTTTCAAAGGCAAATCAGTTTTAATATAGCACCATTACAGGACTGCATTATTTATGCTTATACATGTCTAATTTCCTGTTTGATGACAAGACTATGAGAAAGTATAGTCATATCTTTGTACGCTTGTGTGACAGAGAGATAGAGAGAAACATTAAAGTACAAACTTGTTTTAATTTGTCATAGTGGAAATCATTAAGAAAAATAAAAATCAGAATGTTTTCCAGGAATGTGTTACTAATAATGAAATCATCAGAAACTTCTACCCTGTCCTAGGGAATTAGCTATAAAGCACACTTACCTTTTTTAATGACTATTCTTTTTTGTAATTTTTTTTTATGTTTTTTATTACTTCAAGTTACATCTCCATCACATTCCCCTCCCTTCACCCCTCCTAGTCCCACCCTCCCACCCTCTCCACCTTCTCCCACCATTCCTATTCCTCCAGTGTGGGGTGCCCCTATATATCAGCCCCCTCAGTTCAGCAGTAATATGAGGGCTAAGAACTTCCTCTTGCACTGGGGGCCTACATGGCAGTTCCACTAGGGCAAAGTGTCCCACTAACAGGTAACAAAGTCTATGTCCATGTTCCCTTTGGTGCGCTGGTTGTAGTATAGATATCCTGTACTAGATGGCTAAAATCCAGTTATAAGTGAATGCATGCCATGTGCATCTTTCTGGGTCTAGGTTAGCTCACTCAGGATGAGCTTTTCTAGTTCCATCCATTTGGAAGCAAATTGCATGATTTCATTGTTTCCTGATAGCTGAGTAGTGTTCCATTGTGTCAACGTACCACAGTTTTTTTTAAAAATCCATTCGTCAGTTGAGGGACATCTGGGTTTTTTCCAGTCTCTAGCTATTACAAATAAAGCTGCTATGAACATAGATGAGGAGATGCCCTTGTGGTTTAGTGAGGAATAGTTCAGATGAATATGGCCAAGAGACACTTGAAGACATGCTGAACCTCCTTAATCATCAGAGAAATGCAACTCAAGATGAATGACTCTGAGATTCCATCTCACACCTGTCAGAATGGCTAAGATCAAAAACTCAAGTGACAGCACATGCTGGTGAGGGTGTGGAGAAAGGGGAACCCTCCTCCATTGCTGGTGGGAGTGCAAACTTATGCTACCACTATGAAAACCAGTCAGGTGATATCTTACAAAACTTGGAATAGCTCTACGTCCAAACCCAGCCATACCACTCCTGGGTATGACTCTTCTTCCTCAATGCTTATTTAGTGGCTTTGTGGTGTGACAGCATGGTTTATAGTGTGGGGTTTCCTTTGGATCCAGAGTTTGACCTTAACTTTGGGTTATGGCTATGACAAGGTTCTGACATTCTGGGTTGCACATTCTTTATACTAAAGTGGCCTTGATGTTCATAACACTGCATACCACTGAGAGTGTAGTAAGACATTAACAACATCCATCAGAGAGAAAACTGAACACAAGAGCTGAGAGTAACTGTTGACTCTAATCTACTGAACTTCATTCCTCTCCAAATACAGAAGCCTGGATCTGCTCTACCATCCACACCTAAAACAACATACATTCAAGGTATGTGCTTAAAGATTCACCGTTTGTATCATAGATCTTACTTATAAATATATAAGAATCTAGTAACATGGTAAAGAGCCAGAAAGTGCTTATTAAATTCTCCCTGATGGGAAGAATTCCTTTGATTGATACATCTCAAATATCAAATTAAAAAACTATTCCTTTGGCTTTCATATTGTCTCACTGTTTTTTTAATAATTTATTTTTTATTTCAAGTTACATCTCAATCACAATCCCCTCCCTA
>CAJQZJ010013540.1:4292014-4313298 GCA_907164525.1 Lophiomys imhausi
GTAGCATGGAAGTACTGTTCCATGTGTTCTGCATGTAATAGATTTAAACAGCCTTGCACTCAAAGAAGGCAGGATTGATAAAGCCTAGGTAAGGTATGGCACATCAATAAACTTGAAAGTTTTGGAAAGCATTCTAAATTGATCTCTGTTTTACTCTAGTAGACTCTCTAAATGTCTACTCTAAACATTATACTATCTTGATTCTGAATGTACAAGCAAATTAAAATTATGGGCAGCAATTTAAATAATCATGGACTACATGGTAGTAAGATTTTACTAGCTACTCTCTAATTCTCTCCCCCTCCTCTTCCCCCTCCCCTCCCCCTTCCCCTCCCCCCTCTGTGTGTGTGTGTGTGTGTGTGTGTGTGTGTGTATTGTATGTGTGTCTCCACCTCTTTCTCTTCCATTCTGTCTCCCTTTTCCTCTTTCTCTGATTATAACCTAACACAGAAAATGTATTTATGGTTGAAGTAGAGAATCTTAGATTTTGTTGGTTGAAGTAGAGAATCTTAGATTTTGTTGTTTTTTTTCATGTCCTTAGTAATGAAGATTCATAGCTCATCTTAGTTCATGTCTCTATATCCTTTACCTTGCCTACTCTACTACCAGGTGTCATTTGTACAAAGTTACTGATGCCTGGATCTAATATTAAATGGTATTGGGATATATGAATCTCATCTTACAATTCAAGATATTGAATACTCTGACAACTTTTGGTGTACTTAAACTGTTGTTGCCATGGCCTGAAGAGACTACTATAGAAAAAAAAACCCTCCAAGAGTTTTAGTTTCATTTTTTTATGTTTATTTATTATTTCAGGTTACATCTCCATCACAGTACCTTCTTTCAACCTCCCCCAGTCCCGCCCTCCCACCCTCTACCCCCTATCCCTTCCATCCCACTCCTCTGGAGTGGAATGTCCCTACATATCAGTCCCCCGCCCCAGTTCAGCAGTCATATGAGGGCCAAGAGCATCCGCATACATGCCCTAGCTTCATTAAAGGTAGACATGGCTTTAGTTCTTCACAATGCATTCCTTCTGATACAAAATTACAACTGAAGACTCAATCACCAAAAAAAATATTGTCAAGTATTGCAAATTCACTGATAGATGATGTTGCTTTAATACAGGGCTACTCAATGGCTTAATTTCTAAACAAAAAGATCAAGCTATAGAACAAGATAATAATTGACATCTTTCCATATTTCCAACAGAAGAATTAAGAATTAGCTGTGATAATCACCTTTAAAATAATGCCATCAGGGGCCAGGGAGTTGGTAGAGTTGGTAAAGCACTTACCTTGCAATCATGAGTACCAGATCTCTATCCCAAGAACCCATGTAGATAGGTGGATATAGTAGTGCACACAGATATTACCAGAAATGTAGAGGCAAAGATAAAAGGATCCCTGGAGCTTACTGGCCAGCTAGCCTACCTAATCAAGAAACTTAAAGTGAGAGATTCTATATTAAAACACAGAGGACAACTACTGAAGATCGTCACCTGTGTTTGAGCTCTGGTATTCACAAGCATGTGCATACACACACACACACACACACACACACACACACACACACACACAAAATGCCACCAGAAGAACAAGGATAAAGCAAATGCCATCCAAATGATGTATCCATCTACATAGTCTTCCATTCAGCAAGAAAATTCCAAATATGTTTTGTACGAAGAATTATGATGGAGATATGTACATGCTTTGGAAATATATACTTTATTCATCATTATATCATATATATACTCCTCAATTACTCTTTCCAAAAGTGCATGTAGTGTACATTTCTGTGCCTACTCTTTCCTAACCTAACCCAATATCTCATGTACTGTTACAAAACACACTATACTGGGACAATATGTTGGCATCCTATGTTCACGGTCTACTGTTCTTGGTCCTTAGTGATGTCACAACACTTAAGTCAGAAAGTTTCCTGGTGGAAACAATATTAGGAACACTTTGACCAGTAAGCATCTGTCAAGATAAGTCTGAGGACAAAAGTAATGTAGATCAAAGGGTAAAATATACTAAGAAATACACAAGCACAATGTATTTAGGAAGACGACATTCAATGTAACTGAAGACTGTATAGGAAAAATGAGATTTGCTGAAGAAGAAAGCAGTTGCTAAGTGGTGTGATGTGTGCATGTTTGTGAATATAGCAAATTGTACAGATGCTGTATGGAAAGACAGTTGATTGTGTGAAGACTGCAAGAAAGGTTGGCACTGCTGGTGTCTTGCCTCAAAAGTAGACATGGATAAAGATGCAAAGGTGTTGTGATATCACTAAGTACCAAGAACAGTAGACTATGAACATAGAATGCCAACATGTTGTCCCAGTATAGTGTATTTTGTAACAGTGCATGGGATATTGGGTTAGGCTGGAAAAGAGTAGGCACAGAAATGTAGACTATATGCACTGTTGGAAAGAATAATTGAGGAATAGATATATGATATAATGATAGATATAATATATATTATATAAATATAATCTATAAATGATAGAGCCTAGTTTGCAACAATGGAGAAAAAGTAGAGATTCACTCAGGTAAAAGAACAGAAGAGTAGAATAAGCAACAGGAGTACCTTGGAGAACAAAAAAGGTTGAGAGGTTATGATCACTGGAAAAAAGATCTGGCGATTATGCCGGTGTAGGGTGTGGGGACTCACTGCAGGGTTATAGGCTTTGGAGGTAGGTCACAAGAGTGTAATAGAAGAAGACATTACTGCTCTTGAAGATGATGGGAGAAACAAGAATCTTATATGGATCTAATTCCTTTGCACATCAATGATACCCAGAATGATGGCAAAGCAGAGAGTGAAGTGGATCTCACTGTCTTACCGTCAGCTAATGATGAGCAGAGAGTTTCAACAGAGCTAACAGAATCCTGTCGCACTCCAGGGACCAGCCATTATTTTCTGTGATGCTGGCTGACCAAGTGCCTAAGAGCAGCATCATGCAGACAGCAAAGGGCTAATTCCATTTTATTATTTAGAGGTTCCATTGGTCTGTAATAGCAAAGGAAGTAATGAAGAAATAAAATATGTGATAATCATTTCAGGCTATGTTGCAGCATGCATTTTGAGTTAACTGATGGCTAGTGGTTCACTTAGACTCTGTAATGTGATGATTTTGGTACCACTCTTAATATAAATGAAAACAAAGTATATCACCTGCCTCCATGACTTGGGATTTTTTTTAAGCTAAGGGCTAAAATAATGTCAATATATAGAGGATTATTAATGTAGGACAAGGGTTATAGAATGCTAGGTAGAGTGACTTAGGAAACAGAGAAATGATGTGAATTTAGAAAAAAAGTTGAGAGAGCTTGCTAGATTAATGAGTGACCTCAGACACAGGCCTGTGGCATGACAAAAGTTTGGAGATGGGGAAAAGATAGCTTTATGTAGGTGGGGCATTGAATTTACCCAACCCCAAGTCTGCCAAAATATTTGGCAGACAAGATTTGTTTAGAATTATGAGAACTGCTCTCCTTGAACCACTTGACTTTCTGGTTAATGGCAGACTCTTCTCTTTAGAGATGTCAATCAAAGTCTGGCTGCTTACCATTAAGATGAAGACATCTGAGATTTGAAGGGACCTTGGTGATCAGTGCTGTCCCCTCTAAGTTCATTTCATCATAGTGAGCAGTATATCTATGTTAAATTCTAACTGTAAGCCCTTCCTGATGTACTTATATTATGACCATACTCTATGGCAATGAGCTAAAATGCAAACTCCTGTGCCCCAGCGTGAATTCTTGTGTAGATTCATATTCTGAAGTAGCAAGCTTTACAATTGAGTGAATTTTCCTATAAAGCTAAGAGTAGACAACTCCTATACTTCCCATAATTATACTCACTCTGCATAATCTCCAGTGTTCAACTTGTTAAATGATAAGTAAATGCCTTTGATAGAATAAATCAAGTCTAATCATTAATGAGGCAGGATCACAGCAGGACCTTTGTTGATACTTTTATGTAAAACAGAGGGATACAGTTTCAATAAGATAATATGTGAATTCTGGAATCTAATAATTTTATCTCAGAGACCCAGTATGGTATTAGCCAAATAATTATTCTTGTACAATATTCTTAGACTATCTAAATCTCAGTTTAGTTAAAAATTGGGAAATTCATAAATACCCATCATCTAACTTACACACTTTGCCCAGTGTGTAACCAGAAACCAAAAATGTATGACTGGCTGAATGTTACCTGTATCCTAGGCTTCTATCAGAAAGTATGGATTCACTTATATGAAAGGAAGCCTAAGAAATGAATCATGGTCTTTACCTTGGTGAATTTACCAAGCATTACCATGACACCCTGTCATAATGTATCTGGTCTGCATTGGGCCATTCCAGAAAACTTCACTTCTGTACATTCATTAGTGGTTTTACCATTAAAATATTTATTTCTAATGTATGTGAGTTCCAATGTATCCAGTCTGCTCTGTGATATTTAGAGTAAAACTATAACTAAATGATGCTGTGGTTTGACAGAAAGTACGATGCTTCTCCCAAATGTCCCTTTTGCTCACGCCCTACTTCCATCTTCTCAAATTGGCACACAAAGGGTTTGTTCCTGCCAAATGAGTTATTTAAAAGATGAACATCAATTTATTTGAGTGGGCTTAGGTCACTGTTGTTCTGGGAAAGGTATTGGTGAGCATGCCACTCTGATACTGAGCCAGACTGAAAGGCTGACTTTGCAGATGAAAGATGTTTTCCAAAGAAGCAGCTCCATTCCACTTTAAGACACACCTGTAGCTCTACAACAAATGGCTTTCTTGGTGCTGCATGGTAGTGATGGTATTGGTTAGCAACTGCTTTTTAAAAGATTTATGTTTGGATATGCATGTATGTTTCACTGTGAGTCTATGAACGCACTGAAGTGACTCAAGGGAATCAGACCCTTCAGAGCTGGAGTTACAGGCATTCTGTGGACACTGGTATTATTACATGTGTCCTGAGAACTGGGCTCTTCTCCTTATGATTGCACAGCAAGTGCTTTTAACCATTGAACATCCTCTCCAGCTCTGTAACTGGCTTCCGTCATTGTAATACTTTTAAAAGCAGCTATAGCCTTTTCAATATATATTACTTCTATAAAGAACAATCAACCATTCAAATGTCCCATTTACTGATAGTAGACTGTATAATAATGAACATATCTCAATTAGTGAAAGATATAAAAAAATCACATACATAGTATTTGCATAAGCACCGTGATGCATAATGAATTGGTAGTAGAAGGCAAGGAGCAGGGTCTTAAAATGAAGGTAAAGCTAAAGTAAAAAGTAGAACATGAATGCGGAATGGGCAATTAGCCAGAGTTGATCAGAACTCAGACTGTGTGACAGAAGATTTTTGGGGTCTAAAGATTGGTGAATGATCATAAATTACTAAACATAAAAGGCAAAAATTGATTAAAGGTAGATAATAACCTAAAAGGCAGTCGCTACTGAGAAAGCATTACAGTAATTGTTGAGAAGACAATCCAAGGACTATAAATCAATAGAAACAAAAGACAGAATGACATAGGACTTAATTGTAAGTACCCTAGACACATAGGATACTAAATGAAAGTACAGGTTTTAATGAAAAGGTAGAGGACTGTGGATACCTGCAGGATTATCACAAAGAGAATCAAAGGTGAAAAAATGTTTGTAACACAGTGGCTTTTATTATCTTTGTTTTAATATGCATTCTACTTAATTTTACTGTACTTAATTCCTCTACCTCCCTTCCAACCCTTGTTCCTTCCAAACCTCCAACACTATGTGGGAGAGAAAGAAGGTTAAAGGGAAAAATGACATAGGTTTCTTTGAGCTACTTCATCCTGATTAAGGTCTTTGGATTCTTTGGGGCAATACCAATCTCAGTAGTCACAATATCCAGAAGTCCAGCGAACCAGAAAACAGCAGCAGGAAGAACCAGCAGCAGTTTGGGAGAGCAGCAGCAGAGGGAGAGCAGCAATCTCTTTCTTCTTTGTAGCACCCCATTTCTCCTCTTTTTTGTAGTGCCCTCTTTCTTTTTTGTAGCACCCTCTCCTCCTCTGGACTCTCCTTTTTTCCCTCTCTCAAGTCCTTCAAGTTAAAATTGCTCAGCTCACTAAGCCACGCCCCTCCTAGTTCATGTGACAGTCAATAGTTTCCACCTGTGGTCTTAACTGAAGCAGACTCACACTTGGGATTAAATAAAAAACCTCATAATTATTCCTTTTCTTCCAACCAGTTACAGACTGCTGTGAACTGCCATATGGGTACTGGGATTTGAACCCAAGTCCTTTGGAAGAGCAGCCAGTGCTATTAACCGCTGAGCCATCTCCAGCCCAGCTTCAACAATTTCTAATATCTCTAGAAATTACTACATTCTCTATTTCCTCAATCCTGTAACTATGGCTACATTTTAATATTTCATTTCAATTAAAATTTATAGCTGCCTAGTCCTCAAAAAACTCATAATTATTTTTTATTCATTTTTAATTTTATTTGTATTAATTAATATTTTCAAATTACATCTAAATCAAAGTCCCTTCCTCCTCTCCTCCAGGTCCCACCCTCTCATTCTCTCTTCCCTATCTCCAACCTCTCCTTCTCCTCCAATGAGGGAAGCCCTCACTTATCAACCCCCCTCAGTTCATCAGTCACATGAGTGCTAAGAGCTTTCTCTTGTACTGGGGCACGGTATGGCAGCCCAGCTAGGGTAATGTGTTCCACTAACAGGCAACAGGGTCTGTGACTCACTTCTGGGTGGACTTTTTCATGCTAGGTTCCTATCTTTTTAGGTCTGGGGATTGTAGGATAGTTGTCCTGTGCTATATGGTTAATATCCAATCTAAGTGAGTATATACCATGCATATCTTTCTGGGTCTGCATTAGTTCACTCCAGATGAACTGAGATCCATCCATTTGGTTGCAAATTGCATGATTTCCTTGTTTCTGATAGCTGAGTAGTATTCCATTGCATAAATGTACCACAGATTTTATTTTTTTATCCATTCTTCAGCTGAAGGACATATAGGCTGTTTCCACTTTCTGGCTACTACAAATAAAGCTGCTATAAACATAGTTTAGGAAATGTCCTTGTGGTTTGGTAGAAAATCTTTTGGATATATTCCCAGGAGCAACAAGACTGGGTCTTGAGGTAGAACTATTCCCAATTTCATAAGATATCACCAGACTGATTTCTATAGTGGTTTTACAAGTTTGCACTCCCACCAGCAATGGAGGAGAATTCTCCTTTCTCCACATCCTCACCAGCATGTGATATCACTTGAGTTTTTGATCTTGGCCACTCTGACAGGTGTGAGATGGACTCTTAGAGTTGTTTTGAGTTGCATTTTCCTGATGACTAAGGATGCTGAGCATTTCTTCAAGTGCCTGTCAGTCACTAAAGATTCCTTTTTTGTGAATACTCCGTTTAACTCTGTACCCTGTTTTTTTGATTGGATGATTTGATTTTTTTTTTGGTGTTTAATTTCTTGAGTTCTTTATATATTTTGGATATTAGCCCCCTGTTGGAAATGGGGAACTTTTACCACAAATGATGAAGCCAAAAGATAATTTTCAGGGAATAAGAATTCATGAGGGAAACAGATAACCTTATACTATAGGGGAAGTGAATATACAGGCAGGAGACTCTAAGAAAGGAGTTGGAGTAGCATGTAAAGTTAGTGATAACTTGCTTCAAGATTGGTGTAAAGCTGAGGCCGTCAGTGTAATATCTGTTAAGAGAATCACTTAAGTTTTCACAGATCTAGTCTCCATGAGGGTTATCTGGTTGCTTTTAACAAAAAGAAATGACACTTCCCACAGTAGATTCTGTGGTCTCACTCTTTGGGGATGGCCTATGTTTACAAAAGCATGCTGGTTTTTGTTTTTTGTTGTTTTGTTTTGTTTCTGTTTTTCTGATGAAAAATGTACATTTGATGCTCATGTTGGCTGTTTTTAAGTTTGATGCTCTAAGAATTTGTGCAGTAAATATACCTTGATTTTATTTTTTTAATTCTGTGTTTCTAAAAGTTAGTTCTTGTTGGCCAACCAGTTTCCCAACAATGTTGCTGTTTGTATCCAGTTTTTATCAGCTACCCTTTTCTGTTTGTAATATTCAACTTTGGGAGATACTTCCTCAGGCTTGAAACCAACAGTAAATGACTTGACATAAAAGTGAGTGGTTAAATTTCTTCCTATATAAAAATTCCTAACTAATTGTGACCAGCTGGCATGAAGTTTTAGACATTCCTTTGTATTGTGTGTCAAGCTAAGATGGCAGTTTTTGGTAGATACAGATAATTCCAGTAGGGACTTTCATAGTGAGTGAGTTAAATTCATACTGAATGTCCTCTGCTTATGTTCAGTTTTGCAAAAAAACTTGGTAATATTTTTAAAGGCTAAAACAGTATACGTTCAACTGATGGCAAACTAGTATGAGAAATATTGTCAAGTCATTGATTCAGGGGCAGGCTAGTTTTCTCTGTCCATTAAAACAATTAAGAGTCCCCATAGAAACTCAATGTATGGCCTGATTTTTTTCCAGACCAACATACTTGGAATCACTACAAGTTACTCCATGGGTACCAGCAGCTTTGCTCATCCTGAAGAGTGTGTTGTGTCTTATTAGGAATCTCGTTTATGTCACGACTTTATAATGGTGTTACAAAATGTTGATAGACTGAAAAGCTGCTGCAAAAATAAAATCTTCCATTGGGAATTTGAATAGGAGCCTATATACTCCTGAACTAAATGAGTTAATTGAGTATCTATATGCAGAAAGCAAAACAAAATCTGGCAAAACAAAAGTTAAAAGCATATTTACCTACAGAAAACTTACTGAGAGCCGTCATTCTTCATTTGGTCAATTTGCATACTTGTTCTATGCTGATAAAGGTTGTAGACATCTTAGCCCATTCTAGTGATTGCTGGTTAGATGTGACTGGAGTAGCATTACCTTCTCTGCTAGTTATTGGACAAATGACAGCACTGTGTAGAATCAAAATGGGCTTCAGACCGCCAGCACCCTTTGGGGGACAATAGGACGATGCAGCATGAGGAAGACACTTGTTAATGCCCCTGAGCACTCCTGCTCTCAGGAACCCGAAAGAAGTGCTGACAATATGGACGTCTTCCTCTTCCCACTCAAGACTATGAAGGACAAGAAGTGGAAAATGAAATCACTCTCTCTACACTTTAGTTACCACAAAGTCCTGTGTTATGCTACAGTTCCACTTTGGCTACCTTATTACAGCCAGTCTTCAGAAAGCATTATGTTTGGAGGAAAAAAAAATATGTTAGAAGTGTCTCATTGACATTTGCTGCAGAAAACATTAAAATCAAGCTTGTGTTGCTCATAATGTTATTCTAAGTAGAGCATGCCAACTTATATTTGCACAAGTTGCCAAACTATCACCTTCATCAGACTGCCAAAGTATTAAACAACAACAACAAAAACTTTTGTTTTAATGAAGCACAAAAATCATGTCAATTTAACACTAAATGGCTCTGATTCACTTTCATATCTGACATTTATTTTGTATTTTCACAAAGTTCTTTAGCAATATTTTATAACTATGGAAAAGCAAAGTCTCCAAGATTGCATGCAGAAAAGATTTTGTGTGTGTGTGTGTGTGTGTGTGTGTGTGTGTGTGTGTGTGTGTGTATGGGTGTGTGTGATTCTTGTATGTTGGGATTTCTGTTAACTGAGTTCAGATGCAAATGATCCAGATATATGATTTATGTAATCTGTTATTCCTTTTAAGCTGGCACTTAAATGACAAGGGCTTAAAACAAATATGAGCATCCCAATTTGGGCTAAGCCTAGAATAAGCTAAAATTCATATAGCATGTGAAATACTACAAAGAAGAAACTGAAAATAAACTGTTTTTAATTAGAAAGGAATGTTAACATGTAAATGCAAAATCCAGATAATTTCTCCTTCTAGAATTGATAAAATATTTTATTGATTTACTTATTCATAATGATCTTCATTTTTACCCTGGATTACATACTATTTCAGCATTTAAATTTTTATGGCTCATAACCATCGTTTACTTCAGTTTCAGGGAGTCCAATTCCTCTTCTGACCTTGGCAAGCAGGTATGCATATAATGTACATACACACATGCAAAAATCATACATGCAAAAAACCATACACATAAAGTAAACAAAATCTAAAATACTCATGTGAGTAAGTTCAAAGGAAGCACAAAGTACAATGACTAACACAAACTATGAGTTTGTGAGAAGTGAGAAGAACTGTCACTTTGGTGTCCCCAAATGATAAATTTGAATATTTTTAATTGATTGTGAAATACAATTGTGTACTATAGATACACCAAAAATATCATATACTTCAAAGAAATTGAAATTTCCCTGTTGGGTGGTAAACAGTCTATGTATGGAAGCAGGTTAATTAACAGGAATTCAGGATTAGTATTGCACCTATCAACTTTAGCTATTAAGGAGACCAAAGAGGAAAATGGGTTCAGAAATTTTGTTACTTAGACAGACAATAGTAGCCACCTCCGGATGGTGTCCACCCTCAGTGTAACTAAGTTTGATAAGACAGGTCTACTAAAGAGGCCAAGGGAATGACATAGTGCTGCTCTTACACTTAGAAATCAACACTGAACCACAGACAGATTGTTTCATAGACCTACTGGGGATTGTGTATGTATATATAGCCTAAGGCACAACAGAAAAAAAAAGATCAATGAGAAATCACCTCAGGATAGCTTCTTACCAGATTACTTAACACTCATCAAAAACCAGCAGAATTTAGAAGATGGTCTGCCAAAAATCTAATGAGACAAGCCAGCTTAACCTCTGTAGTTCATGGGATGCTTTCAAAGTCATCTGTGCACCTGCATTTTCTGAGCTGTTCTCTAACTGCTGTAGGCTGGACCATAGAATCCTTTGATTCTTTTGAAAGATATTTCAATTTTCTTCAGTTTATTTAAATGTGAACTGTAATTTTGTTTTGATTGCATTTTCCTATATCTACTTAATTTCTATTAATAACTAAAATTTTATATCTGATTAATTTATCTTAAAACACCATGGCATTTGATACTAATGCCTAACAAATGCTAACCTAGTACATAGATATAGAATTCTGTATTAAGGCGATAAGAACTGTCTATGTGTCTATGAACAGAAGAGTTTGTTACAAACCAATGAAATCTAATGCAGGAGTGAAGAGGTAACATAAAGAAGATATAAACAAGAGTAAGGTATTATATCCCCAAACCAATGGTTAGAGCCTCATATCTGTTGCCAATTCTTTAACTCTGTGGAGAATAAATAAAGGAACCTGACAAAATGGGTAGATAAAAGGGGCTGAAAGATCAAATATAATAAATCTGTGCTACTCAAAGCATTGAAGCACAAGGAACTTGGAAATGGCCTGGGAATGGTAAAATCAATGGCTTCTACATCTCAATGCAACATTTATGCTTAATTCAATATAAGCAATTTGAACTTACACCTCCCTGATCAAAAAAATTATAGCAGAAGATTCTGACAACAATGAGAGCACTTCTAAGCAGCTCTTCAAACAGACAAAATCTGTGTATGTTCTAACTGTTCTTGGGTCTGACCTTGGGGTAAAAACAATGCCAGTGGGAATTCGATTTGAAGTGGAATTTAGAATGACTGAAATGTGATGGAAAAGCAAAGGAACCTGAGAAGCTGTCCTGGTTTTTCCCCACCAAAAACTGGCCTGTCTGATTTGATGGTAAAGCCCTGCTGCACAGCTAGGGCTGGTAGCAGGAATCCAGCATGGTAGGACACAAGGCCAAGAAAGTATATGTAGAGTGAGCCAAATGCAGGGCCTGGGGTTGCACTAACAAATTAACATAGCACCCACTGCTTTTGAATGGGAGCTATAATTCAATGATGTCATAAATAACTACAATAGATAAGAGAACATGGGAAGAATGAGACTGAGGATAATTAAGGGATTATAGGAAACAAAGGGAGATCATTTGAACCTAAAGAAGCAAGTGGGTAGTAGGGAAGCATGCCTGATTTTTAACCCCAAGTCTTCACTTAAAGGTTTTTGAAGTATGTGTGTGTGTGTGTGTGAGTGTGTGTGTGTGTGTGTGTGTGTGTGTGTGTGTGTGCACACGCGCTTGTGGGTGTGTGTGTTTTGTGTGCATGTATATATGGACACCACATACATTCAGTGCCCTTGGAGGCCAGAAGACACTGGATCCCTTAGAACTGGAATTACAAACCATTGCAAGTTATCTTGTTGATGCTAGAACCCAAATCTGGAAACTCTGCAAGAACAGTAAGTACTCTTAATCACTAAGCCAACTTTTCATCCCCAGATAAGTTTCTTTGGATGGAGTGCTAGAATCAATGTGTCCGTTCCTTGCACAGTAGTTTAAAAAGAGGTATGAAAAGCAAACAATCCTAAAAACAAGCCTCTTACGGTAAAGCTATGGGTCACAATGCCTCAAAATGATTGATTTGTGGAACTTAGCTAGTGTACATTCTGCTGCCTAAGGACACATACACACACAATATACACATTCAAGTGTAAATGACTCCAGTGGCGGAGTACTTATTCCCGAGTACCCACACTTGAAGCTGCAATTTCTAAACTTTCAGATTATCCCTACTACTTAGAAGCAGTGAGTGGCGATGAAGGATTGCTTTTGTCATGCTCTAGAGTCGGTATTCACCAGTTGGGGGGGTTCAGCCATGAAGTTCTAAGTTTAGGGTGTTAATATTCAAGTCAGTTTGCAAACTGTGAGCTTTGTGTTTCGTTCATTACCCTCCTGGTTGGTGTATGCCCAAATGTACACTCACTCTGATGAGTAAAAGAGTACAAATGTGTTTATTGTGAGGAATTTCTGTACAAACTGTGTGAACTCCTGGAGCCAGTGAAAATGTCTTTGCTATAGTACCTCATGAATTATGTAGAATTCAACATAACAGATCAGGTAATTGTTAATAACTAAGAAATAAAGGTTTTTAACCCATCAAATATGGAAGTGCTGCCCATATACTCTTGGATGTGTGACCTTCCCCTGGAACATGGTTGACCTTCGCTTTTAAAGAAAACTAACTTTCCTTGTTCCAATTATTATCAAATGTCAATAGCTCCTTAGCTAGTGGTAGGAATTTGTAACTATCTCACGTCTCCATACTGGGGTTGTGCCTGGCTTGAACTTGCATAAGTCATTACTGTATTGTCTCAGTTACTGTGAACATATTTGCAATTGTCCTGCTGTGTCTGGAAAATGTTTTTTTGTAGTCATCTATAAGCTATGGCTCTTAGAATCTTTCTCTCCCTCTTCTATAGAGGTCCCTAAGTGTTGGGAAGGTAGAATGTGATAAATGCCCTCCTTATGATTGAGCAATAAAAGAAAGAGGAGGAAGTAAAAAAGTTGGGTAGGTAGAAAAGAGGGAATGGACCTGAAAAGAATTGTAGGAAGGCAGCAAATATGATAAAAAAATATACCTTATAAAAATTATCAAAGAACTAATGAAAATGAGAAAAATATATATGCAAAAATAAGAAGTACAGAAATACAAATTTATTATGTACATATCAAATAACAGATATTCTTATGACCATGAAATAATAAAACAGAACTGAGTAAAGCCCAAGAATAATGTTAAAAAACTGTACTGAAATATTTGATGTTCAGTCACCAGCAATTAGTCAGCCTGGAATCTAACTGTCCTAATACAGTAGAAGTACATCGTACAAGAACATTGAGAGACATGAATGGAATCATGTGTTCTACACACTGCCAATATAATAAGCTGAGTAAATATGAAGAACTCTTATATTATTGTAGATATCCCATATCTTTATGAACCAAATCTTTTTTGAAACAGGGTCTCACAATTTATCCCAGGAGGTAAATTGGTAATGCTCCCTCCTCTGCCTTCTGGGTACTAAAATTATAACTGTGAACTACCCTGCCCAGCTATAAAACTGTTTCTTGATATACCACAAAGCCCATTATAAGCAATATTGCAAGATCACTAAATTTATATAACATAAAATAAAAACTCAACATAATAGACTTTAATTTTGGAACATCAACTTTTAATATCCTGTCAATAAAAAGCTTAATACACACACAGGACATGTATGTGTTTGCATATGCGTTTTATTTATTCTTTGATAATTATATATGTCATATTTTTATCATATTCTTTCCTGTCCTCCAAGTTCTCAAAGATTCGTGCTCCCCAACCACCCAATATTTTCTTTCTTCTCAACACATGGAGTCTGATTTCAATTGACCAACTATTCCTAAGTAAGGGCCTTACCCGGAAGACACATGAAAGTTTTTATGTACTGTAATTAGTTCAAGTTATCTGCCACCTCATAAATAAGCATTAGATATTAATCTTTAGTGCACACTCTGAGAAACCAAAGAAAGGTTACATCGCCTTGATCCCTGCTTCAAGAACACACACTTTTGGGAAAAGATATCAGAGATATTGGAAACAATTCAAAATCCTCAGGAGGATGAAGCATGACCTGCATTGGTATGTGTGGGTAAGTCAAAGGCAGAGCAGAAAGCAACCCCCTACTACGTCAGGGATGATGGCCTTAAGCTGGCAATGCATCATCAACAGAAAAGTACATTTTTTCATTTAATTTCTCAACTGAGAGGATAGATTTAGTGGATGTGTCTAAAGTCAGAGAAACACAATATGTTTTTGCTTCTGAAAATATGGGTTCATTTTTTTTTTTTTAAGCAGGGATAGGAAACCCAAGCTAAAATGTTTTAGAGAAGTTGTTTGTTTAAGTTCAGTTAAATGAAAATCATGGCAATAGGGGCTCAGTTGATAATATGCTTCCTGGGCAAACATAACAACCTGAGTTTGGGTCCATGTACAGGCCCACACAGTAGCACACATCTGTCGTCCCAGCACTTCTATGGCATGGCGAGACCAGTGGCAGTGACATGACCCCTTAAAGTTCATGGGCTAGCTCTTCTGGTGTTCACAGAGGTGAACAACAGAACCATTGTCTTAAGCAAGGGAAAATCAAAGACTGGCGCCTGAGACTGGCCTCCAACCTCCACAGGGAGGCTATAGTGTGGACATGCACATACTTGTAGAAATGGACACACACATCATGCACGCATCCATAGATGCATATACAAAAAGAAATGGCAACAAGAGAAGTGTCATCAGGCTCAAACAAAGTAGAGAAACTATGCATAATAATAGTAAACAGTGATAACTGCATCCTTGGTTCCCCTTAAAGACATGGGCCTGCCTCAGTTTCTTCAACTGTGAAATGGGAATAAATTGATGTGACACACAAATTAGTGTATTTGGATACACATGATGCTTTTAAATATGCCAAACACCCTGCAAGTGAAGACAGTTAACTGTGTGTGTGTGTGTGTGTGTGTGTGTGTGTGTACAGATGTGCATGCAAGTTCATGTGTGTATGGTTATATGTGTGACTGTGTATACAGGTCAGCTGTCAACCTCAGGTGCCATTCCTCAGGCTGCATCTACCCTGTTGTTTGAGACAGGGTCTTTCATTAGCCTGGGCCTCACCTCTTAGGCTAGGCCAGCTGGCCAGTGAACTGCAGGCAACTGCCTCTCTGCTTCCTCAGAACTGGGACTGCATATGGTTTCTAGGGATCAAACTTATGTCTTCACACTGATAGGGCAAACAGCAGGCACTTTACCAGCTAGTACACTCTCTCTCCCCAGTCCCTAGTAGTATTAATCTTGCATTTTTAAAGCCTCAAAATACACATATATGCTACCTCTTTCCATCTCTCAGGGTGTGCAAGGTATCTCAAATCTCTTTGCTTAGTCATGCCTCTAACTGATCTTTTCTTAAGTCGTCTGCTATTGTCAGAAATCTCTCCAATGTGACCAAGCCTGGAGCTTTTCATGAGAATATTTGTGGGGCACATGAGAAGATAACTCTGGAAGGAGAGCATTCCAGGAAGCAGAACATGGTTACAATGGCCATGTAAGGTGGATGGAATAGTTAGTAGCAAATAAATAAACTACCATGGTCCCTAATAAGAGTGATTAAAAAATGAATGAAATACAACAAAAACAGGAACCAGCCTGTGGTGGTGTCTCTTTGTGAGTAATGGAGGGATTTGGAGGGCAAAGTAAGGCAGGCTTGAGGCAGGAGAACCAATTATAATCACCAGGTGCCCAGAGCACAGTAAGAATTCCATCTGTTCCTGTTCACAGTGAATGACAAAAGTCTTTATGTACTTGATCTTTCAATATTTGTATTTTCATTGTATAGTAAACATACAAGGGAGAATATAAACATAGTGTTTTTATATAGAAAATTACTTTGTTGTAGCTAAGGAAGATAATAAGGTTTTCCTTATACTCTAATGAATTAGACTTGGCAAAGCGCCATTACTACCTGTAAAAGTAATTTAGAGGCTGGAAATTACTGCTCTGCCTTTTAAAACCATGTGTATATAATAAGACCTAGCAGATGATGTATTCTTTACAGAAACCATTACTGACATTGCATTTAAAGTAACAGGTGGACCACTTTAGAGCAGATTGGAGCTGCTGGCTAACTCTATTTCAAGTCTAGCGTCTCCTCCATTAATTTTAGTCAGGTACTAATTTGGCAGCATTTAGGAAATATTAGATAAAAGTAATAGATCTAATATTGTGTTTTTTAGTTTCAGGGCTCTGTTACAAAATATGTTAATAAGAATGAAATGTCAGTTCATTTGTACATCTATTCAGCAACCATTTCATGACTTCTAAACCAAGTTCACTAAATTTGCATGATGTTAATGTGTTTAATCCTGTCAAAGACTGCAGAAGGTAGCCAGCCTTTTATCTTCTCTCTTTTGACAAATACACACATATAACACAACACACATACTAACTACTAACACACCACACACCACAGCAGAACACACCATAGGCACACAAACACACACACATTCTACACACACATTCTTGTATGTAATTCCTACTGATAAACATTAGACTTGAAGATGGCCAATGTAGATTCACATTTTTAAAAGTTGTGAAAATAATACACCACTTAACACACATCGTCATGAACCAATTTTGATATTGAGGAGATGAGAGACCAGATTTATTTATAGCTCTATACTCTGAAATATTTGGGTTCAAATTCTGTCTCTACCCATTATTTGGAATAATTTGGAGCATTACCAAGCTTAATTTCCCTAAAACTGTACTGAAAGTGCAGATGACAGAACAATACTGTCTACCTAAAGAGTGGTTGTAAATTAGAAAGATGGGGCTACAGCTGTCAGTGTCATGTGACATATACCAGAAGGTACCTGATAAGTGCTACCTATTGATATAAAATGTGCACTCCTGGGCAGTGTGCATCAGAGCTGATCTCTCTGCCTAAAGTTGGGCACCTGAAGTGGGGTGAGGATGACATTCCAGCTTCCAGAGTCCCTCAATAGATTTTGGGGCATCTCTCCTACAAAACTGGAGGCCTATTTCATGAGAACAAAATATTTTCTCTATAGTATCATTGCCTAGGTATCAGGCTGGCCCATGAGAGCTTCCTTTTACACCGCTTCCTCTTTCCTTTGTTATCCCTTAGATACTTAAAGATAAGTGGCATTTCCCCTCAGCTTGATTTGTTCTAAGCTAAGTAGCACAAGAGTGCCTAATGCTTTACTTTGATTAATCTCTTGTTATTGTTTATTCTGGTTTATTTCCTTTGCAAATCAAGTTTAAAAGACAATAAAATTGGGCCCTGGAGAGATAGCCCAGTTGTTAAGAACACTTCCACAAGACCTAAGCTCAAGTCTCTTAACCCAAGTCTGGCAGGTCACAAAGACCTGTAATTCCAGTTCCAAAAGATCCAGTGTCTTTGTTCTGACAGCCATACAGATGATGTTCTCTCACACATATGCATAAATTAAAAGAAATCTTTTTAATCGTCATAAAAACTTAAAACGAGAGAAGAGAGGAGGAGGGAAGGAGAAAGCCTAGTTATTAGCTGTGGTTTTCATCTTGACCTTGGAAGGCAGTCATAAAATGACAGTTTCAATCTATTTCCTACCTTCACTCATAACTAATCATTATGAATTATTTTAGGAGACTTTCAAATTCAATTAGCATAGCCTGCTCAGACATAAAGGGAGGCATTTAACTCAGCTGTATGTTGTGTCTGAATTTTCACTTCCAAATATAGACAGATTCTAGATGAAACTCAGAATGCAAAGCTTCTGACTTCACAGATTAAAATCCTACCGATGATTTGAAGTATAAATGTTGATTCATTGTTGTATAAATAAAAGTATGATTGTGAAGCTGTTAATTTTATTCACCCAAACACTAATGAGGACCTTTCATGCAGTGAAATAAACAGAGTAGCATATTGAAAGCTAATACAAATGTTTATATTAAGTATGAGACTGGCGCGTGTATCAATGTTTCTCAGACTTATTAATTTGTTCCCAAACTGATGTGTGGGGGCATAAGGGTGGGGTGGGAATGATTATTCTAGAAGCTCAGATTCTGTTTCAGTGAACTTGGTCCTCAGACACTCTTGTGTCTTGTAAGTTCTCAGGTAGAGTTTATAATGGAAAATATTAAATCTGGATTGTGAAAATGCATATCCAGTATGAATCCACAAAAGTCCAGAATATGATTTTGTAGCCACAGGGCTGTTAAAAGACTCAGTCTTTTAATTTTAGATGACAGGTAATATTCTTGTGTCATATTACATAACTTAAAATTTGATTAATAGGCTTGTTAGGATTAAATATCAAAGAAAAACTTTTTAAATAGGTTTATTTTTGTACTCTAAGAGGTCAGTTCTTTCATTTTATGTAACTGAAATGTTCTTAAAACTCCTAATGCTCCTGTTTCAACCTCCCAAGTGCTAGGTCTGTGCCACCTGTCTGGCTTAGGAATTCAGTCTCAATGATGGCATTACCTTCCTTGTAGACAGAAGAATAGCTTCCAGGAATGTCACATCATATCTACTACATCCTTCAGAATGTACATGAAGATATGTTTTACATTATGAATCAAATAGAAATTGAGATTAAAGATGGGTTGAATCTTTCAAAATTTCTGACTGCAAGATAAGAGGATTATTCTGAATTTTCTGGGTGAGTTTGTAGTTGCAGCTTACTTAAATGGAGAAGACGGCAATGAGTTAGAGTGACATTCTCTGATATGACTCAGCCTGGGCATTGCTGTCTCTGAAGCTGGCATAAGCATCAGGGTGCCAAAAACTTAAGCAGGCTCTAGAAGTGGGAATAGCAGGAAGAGAGATTCCTCTTTAAAGTGTCTAGAAAGATATGATGATGCCTTACTTTTAGCTAGTGGTGCCTCCTTTCATACTTTAAAGTTCTCAAACTATACAAAAATAAAATTGGTTGTTTTAAGTCTCCAAATTTTTGTCCATTTGTTGCAGTAACTTTAGAAAACTGACATGACTGTTATTTGGTGAATACCTTTAAAACTTGTGGCCACTTACCAATGTCCTCAAAATGTACACTGCTGACCTCTCATCATTTTCGTATTCATGTCCTTAGTGATGCATTTCCCATTCAGCACAGGATACCATTTAATGTCCGCACCTGAGAATGAGTAGTTGCCGCCTTTTAGTATGTATTCCAACTACTGTTGCCTCATGATGAATCACAACATTTTGTTTCATAGGGCCAGAGTAATAAAGATCAATGACTTTAGATGTCCCCACAAGGAGACTGGGGAATGTATTCGAGAACATTACACTATTTTCCTTTCATTGTATTTACATTTTTAAATGGATTTGTATAAAGAAGATGAAGCAGTAATTCAACTCTTAAATAGGAATAAAGAAAACACTGGTGGGTTGAAGGATCTTCACCTAGACCTCCCTCCTGCTACAGAATAATACTCTCACACTTATATAGTCATAGGACCACCTATGAAAATATTGGAGATGCTAAGTACTGATCAATTTAAAGGTTTGGCAGTCCCTAAACTTGAAGATTGTTAAAGAAGCTCTTGGCATGTTACAATTGACTAAGTGAAAGAAAGACCTATCATTTGAAAACAAAATTTAGAGTCTTGTGACAGGCCCATTCTCCTAATCATGAGTCATGTGAATGGTTTTAGAATTAGCAGAAATACTGGTTCACATGAAATTCAGTAAGGCTCTCCACTGGCAGACTGTTCTGTAAAAGACACACCCATCTTAATTACTGTTTCTGTGGAGGGCTCACATGAAGGCATTGAATACATATTACACATCCCCAGCTTCCCCTGGTGTTATTAGCAGTGGTTTTCCCTACTCTTTGGACAAGGCTCTGAATCAGCAAGAAGTGGATATATCAATATCGCTCATCTTTCCACTCACTTCAGTTCCTGACACCCCTATCTTCTGGTTGGTTGTTTGTCAGCAGTTTCTGAAGCTGCCTGTTTCACAGGCCAAACGTCTGACACTTGTCCCACTGACTGGCACCGTGGCTCGTATACTCCGAGACGGAGAACATGCATTTGACTTAGCTCACCGAACTGCATTTGTCTTCTGTTTGTAACTACCTTTTTTATTTACTGATGGTGAATTCATGGAGCCAGTGTTCTGTTCCAGACACTGATCCACCACTGCTCCAGAGTGACTGCAATGTCCACACTTTGCTCGGCTTATATTATCCCTTTCACGTTGGACACGACTCAGTTATGAAAATAGTGCAGAATAGAATATAGCACAATGGCTAACAGTACTTTAAATCAGTAGATATACTATTGTGCACTCTGGAAAGTCTAGGCGGTCTTAATCCTACACAAAGAACTACAGGCAATTAAGAATTGCTGAGAGTAGGAGAAACATTCTTCCCCAAAGTAAACATATCAATTGGTTATCCAATGACAAATGGTCAGGACTGAAACATATATACAAGTGACAAAATACAGACTGAGAGGTTTCTATATAGGAAGATATATGTATATACATATACATATACATATACATATACATATACAATAACAATTAGTGAAAAAAGCACCATGAGTTGTAAAAAGAGAAAGGGAGACTATATGGGTATTTAAGGCTTGAAAGAGAGGAAGAGAAGGAGGTAAAGATTCAATTAATCATACTATAATGTCAGAAAATAAAATAAATAATTTAAAAATTTATTACACTAAAAAAATATTCTTTAGCCTCAAAAGTCAGCACAGCAGTTCAGTAGTGCTTTTACTGAGGACCTGAGTCAGGTTTCTCAACATCCATCCCTGGCAGCTCTCACACACACACACACACACACACACACACACACACACACACACACAC